>CM061919.1:16637831-16757823 GCA_031002005.1 Vandiemenella viatica
AGTGGGGTATCGGTTACAATGTAACAATAGAACAATAGACGGCGGCGGCCTCCTTTGATCGAGAGCATCCACGCAATTCCCCACTACTGTTCTCGGCTCCCTTCTCGATATCCATTTTAACCCTCCAGATTTATGTTTAACCCCGCGAGCACCCCCACATATTTTTGCGTAATGTCTTGCGTTTCCTATATTTAGTTATTCACCTGTCTTCTCCCTTGGCAACTTCAACCCCCGCCAACAAGCTCGTGAAGTGCGGCGGAATTCATTCCATTCTCCATCATTTTTCCTCTATCACCATATGTTGAAAGACGAATGTGGACTATTTTTAATAACTGAAATTTCTCTTACTTACGGTAGCTTCTACTAGCTTCATATTCTTCGCTCCCTCTTCTTTAACTGCGATACTTTTACTATCGATTTCTGTCAAGTTTTACAATATCGTTAATTTTCTAATACATCGTGTCTTTTGTAACGATGCTTCATTTTTAATTTCTTTTATTTTGTATCTCTTTGAAATTTACATCTACCTGACGCACAATCCTTTCTATATCGTACTTAGTTGGTGTAAATAAAAATCAATGTAAGTCTAACTCGTAAGTAGATCATACCCTATACCATAACTGCGAAGTAAATATTGTAATACCACAACGATATAATGACTTTTACACATATTTAACTGAATAAACCACTGAAGATGTTTTTGTTAAAGATTAACGAAAGAGAATTTCAAAAGCACCGGCAGAATCGCTTATCACACATCAATCATTATTATTTTCACTTGACGAACTGCTCAGCAACTCCCAGGAATTATAATTTCGATTTTCATTTATTTGTTTTTCTATCAGGACTCACTTTTGTCACGATCATAAATAGGTTTTATCACGTTGGATAATGGAGGACATTTCATCCTTTGCGCAACTGAAAATATAGACTGAAATTACATATTAATTTTTTTTTCTCAAGTTTTAATATTATCATAACACCTTCAAATAATCAATTTATCATGATCCCCTACGGGATCAATTACTTCAGCGTTCCCTGTAGTCTTTGCCTGCATACTGGAATCTGTTTGACGTGATTTCTGCTGTAGTTAAGGTAATATTATAATAAGGTATTTTACACTTTATACATTTAATCGGTTGATTTACAGGATATTTCGTAGCTTAAAATTACAAGACTCTTATTCTCCAAATACTTTTAAGGATTGTTGACGATGCTATTCGTACAAATAAATGTTTTCCAGTATTTCGCGAATACAATTATGTAGTAATTGGTTATTCAATTTGTAAAACTTCTTCCATCTCGCAATTCGTTAGGATCTACTCCTACAGCCATGTTACGGTTTATGCTGACTTCAAATTAGTTTCTTTTAAATTAGATTACTAATATTGGATTTGAAACTTAACACTTAATGACATTAAGCGTCTCTCTTAACGCCTAAACTCATTACAATAGACTTGAACTAACGCTTCTGTAAACGAAGTCTTTTCGAATATGGTATTATTTTAAAATCACAGTTCTTCATTTCTTATAAGCATGTGGTGGCTATTTTTCCTAATCTGCCTGACTCGCAATGCCAGCGACTTATTGTGACCCGCTTTTCCACGATGTGCTGACGTCGGAGCTGCCTGCGTGCTCTGATTTCTGATGATCTGCAATGGTGGCATTCCGCCTTTGCCGAAGACCTCTGCGCGAACAGCGCGAACAACGCTGCTTTATCGTTCTGCGACTGCTGTCTTCCTTCTTGTGACATATGCTGCCTGGTTGTTCTCCAACTCCTATCCCCGCAACTGTGCCCCTCTTCCGAAGATGTATCTTCTTTGTGGTTCTACCGGATGGTTGGAAATGGACTAATTTCGCTTGTTTATTTTTCCTACAATATACAAAGCCGTCACGTCTATAATTAACGAGGGGATGATCATGTCAAACGTGTGTGACGCTACCATGACCTACTTCGGATGAAATACTTATTGATCCCTATGTATCCCCAACGACGTTGATGTTTTTTCTGTTGGATTTCCCCCAATAACTGACAAAAGTGTAGCAAACCTGCTGGTTTTGTACACCAACATCTGAACAGCAGAGTAGCAGCGTGCTGAATCTGAATCATACATTTGGACATAATTGTAGTTACACCACGTGAAACAGCCAGGGCCGAGCGGATTGGATTGTCTAATTCTACCAAGAGGAGCCTTGAGTAAGGGTGGAGTATTGAAGTCTATCTGGATTCGGGGGAGCAAATTTCATGAAAAGATCGTTATAACTTCAGCTTGCCATGTCATAATTACAAGGTTTAATTTACAATATTTACATAATGACATAAAATGAATCGGATGAAAGAGTAAGATGCGAAATAACTGATACATGAACAGATGCGTTGTAATAAAACTGCTGACTGATTAAAGCCCTTTCCGTCCAGATCGAGCGAGCTTTCATGTCGCAGCCTTGACCCTCTAGAGCAGCATGTAGCTCTCCATACACAACCCTTATCCCCCGGTAGAGCCCACCTGTCTGGAGGATGGCTGCCATGGTAGTTTGGGCTGGCCTCGATGCTCGGTGGTCCCTATGGCGTGAGTTGGCTGCTAGCGTGATGGTCATAGCAGCGAGTCTTACCCCAATCTCCTGCCATCGTTCCAATCGCGGAGGGGCTGTTTTGGCCAGTGCCGAGCCTTGACGATGCGGTCATCCTGACCCACTTTGGATCGGCCAAGTCGCAGTGCGGACGGTCTGTCAGCATTCTACATCCCAGGGCATTGTCCCACCGGTGTTTCCTAATAACGCAAGCTCGCCAACCTCCGTTAATACCTTGCAATTACTCATTTATTGGCTAAATATCTCTGTGGTTACTACAGCTGAAACGAAAAGGAAAAACCAGTAACATAAAATCCCTAGCTGAATCGCAAAATCTAACATACCCATCACTGCATATATGTAGCTAATGTGATAAACATTTCGACTGAAAGAACGCTATTACCAGACAATAAAACATATATACAAATATTTTAAAAATCCAAAATTTATAGTTTTTCCCTCTATACCATGGACGAAATACTGTACAAATCAGGATAAATACTATACTACATCTTAATTCATGACTTCAGCAAAATTATGTGAAGTAAGTTTTTGCTTGGAGTGCACACATGGCCGAAGCATTCCAAAGTTTCTGGATTTGTCCCCGTAATATCGATAACTGTGTTACTGCGTTAGATAAAAAGTATCCTATCTGTTAACTGATGAAATAAACCAGAACTGTTTGAAATTTTGTTTGTTATTCGTGTTTATTATTTTTTTCGAGATGCAAGTATAGACAAAAATTTCATGATTAATGAGTTCTCTCTGTATCATCGGAAACTATATTACTAATCTGAATAAAAAGTTTGCTTAATCTTTTCCGGTGATATAAACGGCCAGTCTGTGCAGTTTGTTTAAACCTGTTTTTACATGATGAGTTATCAGAAAAACAAAACTAATCCCCTACTGGACAAAAAGGACTGAAGTCAATAAAAATTATTTAATCACCTAACAGAAAAATATAAATCACAGTACTTACTGCTATCCAGGTCAGGTTCAGTAATAATAACGGTTTAAATCAATTACAAACCTTTATCTGGAATGTCTGGATGTGGCGACTTTTTCTCCTGCTTCATCTGCTGGTAGAGCAACCGTTTCTTTTCGAAATCTGTAAACAGATGTTTATATTATTAACTTTAAAATAAGCTTATTTTTTAAAATAAAAAAGCTCAATAGAAATATGTAAAGCATATCACTTTAGTTGAAAGAAATTTACGAATTTTTGTTTCCACAATCTTAGTGTTTTCCACCTGTTTTTTCAGCTTCCTGCTATTCCAAGGTCGGTCCTTCCAGGACGCTACGTATTTGGGATTTGGCCACCTTTTCGCTGAGCCTGACTCCGCCCTAGGAGGAAAGTTCTGTTGCCATCTGACTGTGAAAAGTATTACTATGTTTTGTGTGTGCTAAGTGTCTCTTTTTATGTATTTTTTTAAAGTAAACATATGTAAACTTCCTTCCAAATTGGATAGAAACTGTATCATTGTATAAAGAACATTGACAGTAATAGGAAGGGAAAAAGTGTGGAGAATCATAGGGTTTTTGTAAAACTAATGTGTACAGTATATTTCTCTGTGTTTTAAAGTAAAATTGTGCAAAGTTACATAGAAATTGAATAAAAACTGTGACTTTGTATACAAATTAAGGCTTGTAATGGCGAAGAGGTTTTTTTTTATTTTTTGTTCAGAAACCTTCCCCATGTAAAATACATATAAATGCCACCTTTCATGGTGATCAGTCAAACGTTGTCGACTGTAACTTTGTATAAAAACATTGACAAACCTTAAGGGGGTGGAAAGAGGGAGAGGGATTGGACTTTTGCAAACTAAATGTTTACTGTATTTTTCTCTTTATTTTACGGTATTCACGTACAAAGTTCTATCGAAATCGGATAAAAAATGCGGGTTTGTATAAAAATTAAGGGGTATAATGAGTTAGATACGGTGGTTTCTCAATAAAAAAAATTATATGGAACTACTTTGAAGGTATACCCTATTCACTAAAAAAAAAAATCATTAAAATCGCTTCAAATTTGGCGAAGATAATGCTGAGCATACATAAAACAAATACAGTTGAAGAAGGCGGTGAAAAAGCAATTCGCTGAATAAAAACGACACGATAAAATCAAGGAAGCAATTGCAATGAGAGCTAAAGTTCTGTATTTTAAACCTTACGAAAAGGATGGATCGGGACTAAAAAAAGGTATAAAAAAATACCTGTGGTGTATTCATGAGTGATGTATTACCCAATAAAATTCATGATCGTGAATGTAGTATCCTCAACGTGGATATTAGTGAAGGTACTGGATAACACTGGATTGCATACATCAAGTACAAGGAAGGTGTAGTTAAATATTTCGTCAGAGACTTGCCGCCGCCGTTGGATTTGAACGGTACTTTGCAAGGAACCGAACACTATACATTGTGCAGCAACACCCGAAATTTGGTACACACAGATGTGGACGTTTTTGTTTAAAGTTCTTGCATGAAAATGTCTAATGTCAGTCTTAAACCAACCTTGATCGAAGTAATACATGTCTGTAACACTCTTTTTGTCCGGTAACAGTTCGGTCATGAGTCGCGATTATTTCCCAACTATAGATTTGAGCCAACGTGTGTAAGAAAACTGGTTAGTAGATTTTCAAACTTATAACTCGATCCCAAATTTAGATGAGGCAAACTGTATATTTCAAAACAAGAAGAAGAGTAAGGTAACGAGCGTGGTGGCTGAGGCGTAACGCTCTGGCCTAACATTCGGGAGGATCCGGATTCGAATCCCTGCCCGGGCATCCAGATTTGGATTTCCATGGTTTACTCAAAAGTAGTGGGGGAAGGGACGTCAGCGGACAGTTTTTCCCCGTGTATTCTTATGGAGGGGCTTGTGCTGCCAGATCATAAATCCTCTAGCTGTCAAAAAAGGCCATTATAATATGCTAAGAGGTTACGGTCGGGACCACCCAAATCACTCCAGGCAAATGCCGGGATGCTTCCTTCAAAAGGCCATGGTTTAATTCCTTACCGTTCCTTATCCCCAGTCCCATCCCGCCTCTAATGAACTTAGCCGTCAAAAAGGTAAAAGCCATAAGTAAAAAAAAAAAAGAACAGTGAAAATATCTTTCATCCCCGCTGCTCAACATGCTACTACTACGAGGTTTTATTATAAATAGCTAATATAGTCGCAGAAAAGTACAGCACATCTACTACAAAACACATTGGTTACATTAGAATTATCAGGAAACCTTAGTGCATGTAACGATATGTGACTTGCAGTCAGTATCTTCGTTGTACATTTGGTGTGTATTTTAAGTTTTATGTATCTTGGTGTACTATGATGCACTATGTGTCTATGCCTTGTAGTGTGTACAGCATACTTGCATACTTTGAAAAAATCGTGATAGTGATTTGTTTCAGAAATTTTATAAATGACGAGAAGAAGACTCGATATGTCGTTGAGGTAACTACATATTTTCCTTAGTGTCCATCACAAGTCTTAACGAAACCTTTGAAAAAATGCATTTCTGTAATTTCAAAAAGCATATGAAATGTCTTAACCTGCGCCAAAATAACATGATACAAATGTAAATTAAGTTTTCGTTAATCCGTCAATAATGTTTGCTAAGAAAAGGAGTTTGAGTGAGGCAGTATTCCTTTATTAATATTTTCCCCTGTTCAGACATTAATCTCCCCAAGAAAACGTGCCTCTGTTGTGAATAGGGCAGGCAAAAGTTGTGAATATTTCTTCTTAGTGTGTATATATGTGTCATACAGCAATAAATTATCAATTATTTGCAATTAAACATACATGGGCAAAGTATAACGCTTTATGATAGACTGCAAAGTGTTATTAATAGCATGGAACCGCGTGAAGAGATTGAAAACCTACGAGAAACAAGTCAGCTGCTCCAGGCCTCCATAAAGGTCGGGGAAATTAAACGTTTCTCCTAGGCAATGTAATACGATAAGGTTGAAGTCTCGCCACTCTGTAAAGCTGCTAGGAGTTTAACATACAACTCCTTCAAACCTACAGATAGCAATAGCCGGGGTAGAAACTAAGTCATCATGGGTAGCCGAACATTCTGAACTCTGGTCTCGCATTCGGGAGGACGCGGGTTCGAATCCCCGTCCGGGCATCCAGATTTGGGTTTTCCATCGTTTCCCCAAATCACTCCAGGCAAATGCCTGGATGCTTCCTTCAAAAGGCCATGGCCGAATTCCTTACCGTTCCTTATCCCCAGTCCCACTTTTCGTCAAAAAACATTGTAGATACTACACACACAACTCCTTAAGGTGCAGGTAGACACACTACTACATAGCACGAGAGCAAACCATTACTGATCAATTACTACCTACTGGCATGTGTGTCGAAAATATAGCAAATATCGAGCATGCAGATCGTAATTTCAAGAACAATGTTGACAGTTCGAAAACTTTATTCCCTTTAATCATAAAAAACGTTTCTCCTCTTAGTGAGTTAACTTTCACTGTACAACTAATTTATTCTTAAACGATTGAAAGTCTTGATAAAGATTTTATGAGCAGATTAACGGAAGTCACTGAAACTGTTTCTGATATCAGTATTAGAGCAGCAATATTTCAGAACCTGTTCGTCTAAAAGTGCAGCATGGAATAATAAATTTACATCTATTAAGTGTAGCGATGTGTGTAACATAGTGTCCTACGTAACTGTTTGTCCATAGATTCATTTTTAACTGTTTGGTATATGATAGCCTTATTTTGTTGTCACACTTGAATCCCTCGAGATGTGCATGTACCTTATTTCAGGGTAAAGCGGAAAGAATTCGCCAGAAGAACGTATCCAGTTCAGTGGTATCGTGTTTGTGACCCAATATGGCCGTGGAGATGGCGAAAGCTACGATAGTTTTTAATAAACCTGTGTATGTCGGAATGTGCATTCTTGACCTGTCTAAACTGAGGATGTACAGATTTCATTACTAATTTGCCATTCCACAGTTTAGAAGCCCTAAATTGCTATATATGGATACAGACAGCTTCATCTACTTGGTGAAGGACTGTGATCCATATGAAGTGATGCGACGTAACAGGGAGGAGTTCGACACGTCTGGGTATAGCACCGGCAAACGTTATGGGATAGAGTCCCACAATGAAAAGGTTGCCGGTGTTATGAAGGACGAGGCGAGTTTAAAGTCCCCAGTTGCTTTTCAGTACCTTCTTTCTATGAAAGTCGAAGCTTGGAACATCCTGTAAACGAAGTGCGAATTAAATAACAAAACGAAGAGAAAGTATCATGGGTCAATCCAACGGCATCTTTCCCTGCGATCTTAGTTGTATGATGCTTTGGCGGCGAGAAGGACCATTAACTCCGTGACAAGGATTATGTTCAATCGCACTTTCTGTGTCCACTGAAATTGATAGCTACAGGTTTTTTACTGTGACTTTTCAGACATTGGTGAAACCAATCACTTGTTATTGTCAGGTGGAAAGTAGAAGAACCCTAGCGCTAGACTTTTGGATCGTTAAAATTAGGGATTTCAAAACAACGGCACACGGAGAATATCCAGCTAATGAGAGCTTTTCGCGGACGCTGTTAAAAATATTACGTAACGTAGGTATATAGAACAGACCATCTCTTAATAGGCCTTTATTTGAAATAATTTAATAACTTCGAAATATGTCTTTCATTATAGAGGAACATTGTTAGTTTACCAGAAAGATAAATTTATATTACTTTCGATATTATGAATTGTCGGTATCACTTTCTATAATTTTAATATCAATTTTCTTCCCACATTCTAAATATTTTGCGACTATATGTCGAATTAATTATTGTTCTTTGATTTGCACGTCACATTCCAGCAGTTTCATTCTACTTAGGTTATTCGGTAAGGGTGTATCATATTGCAGTCTTTACATAGCCAGATCGCGGTGGTGATTTACCAAATTTTCACAAAGTTAGGTACTTCAGCAGTGGTTTGATCGTTTCATGTTTTAACTGGTCGATGACGTATTTTTTTATGATTATTGAGGTGCGGTTGCTAAAAAGGCTTCCAACACATTTTGTTTCTTATAAAATCGAACTGATACATAGATATTTTATCTAGTGTAATAAAACAGACACTAAAAGCTGTGGCTGTCTCGCGTTTTTTTTCTCTCTCACCGCAAACTTCTGCGGGGGGACACACACGCCGGTTTTTTATGTGTTGCCGGCCGGATCTACCCTCGCGCCAGCTTCCTAATGAGATGTAGGGACGAAGAGTCGCACAGACCGGTTTAAAAAAATCTCTGTTAACTCTAAGAAACCGTAACTCTTAAACCACTTATCCGATTTAATTGAACTAAACACCATTTTAATACTCAGAAAATTTAGATACTAATCAATACGTCACATGACTAGTACAAATTGAAATATGTAATACTTTTTATAAAATATAGAACCCAGGAGCCCAGAATAAAAAGAAAAAGCGAATATTATACTGCATTTCGAGCGTAATCAATTGAATTAGCGAGTAATTAATATTTTAAGACAACAGAATAGTAAAAACGGCCATGTAATTGAGAAATTTTTTATGCGCATAAACTCCAGACGCATCTCTGCAAGTTGTGGTCAGGCGTGCACGTGGCTAATTAGTGCCGAGGATCGCATTGCCGGAAATTATTACGTAACCCACGCGGCAACCACTTTGGGAGGGGAGGAGGCGGCAATTTCTTTGAGGGTACGAGGTGGTGTCACCCTCACTAGCATATTATTATTTATTACATTACGACGATTTATGATCAGAGCTCACACCTGCTTCCATAACACGGTCCCTCGGTCAGGCTTAGAAGTGGCACGTGGCACCGGTCTCATTTGAATATTATTCTCAGAATACATTTTATGAACCCCATTTAGATGATTCACGACCCGTAACTTGAGTTAAGAAGTGGCACGTGGACTCATTTGAATATTATTCCCATTTAGACGATTCAGTACCAGGTGGCCCTTTGGGTTGGGGTTCCGTTGTGACGTGGGTGGTCCCGACCGTAACCTCATTAGCATATTATAATGGCCTTTTTTAACAGCTAGAGGATTTAAGATCTGGCAGCACAAGCCCCTCCATAAGAATACACGGGGAAAAACTGTCCGCTGACGCCCCTTCCCCCAATACTCTCAAATTCCAGACGAATGCCGAGATGTTTCCTTCATAGGGTGATGGCCTAATTCCTTCCCGTATCTTGTCCCCAATCCTATCCCTCCTCTAATGATCCTGACGTCGACGAGGCGTAAAGCCACAAGTAGAAAATAAAAAGGAGATGATTGATATACCCACAGGATCTTACGATATTGATGAATTGTTGGATTGGTAAAATATCTGGCTCAACAGATTAATAACGAGGAGTTTATTATTAGAGCAGACAATAATTCTCTCAGAAGTGATATACAAACAACGGTGAAAATCGGTTTCACTAAACCGTACTCAGTTGGGCCACTGCTCGGCTTTTCAAAACGTTTGTTGAAGCCCAGAACTAAATTTTATACCTCGGACTAGACTGTAGATTTTCTAAGATAATTCCATACAAATAGAGTGCAGTAATTGTACGGACATTTACGTCAACGATAGGCTGGAAAACACACTGTACGAGTTTTTCCCAACAGTACCGCCAGGGTATAAAGTTGTAGAGGTATTAGCTAATATTAAATACCTACTCATTACAGTGAAAACACTAACTCCTGCTAACGTATTCTTTCTATAATCCCTAGAATGTACAGTAAGAAATGGAGGATTTACTGAAATATGATGAATCGGTAACTCCCAAACAGTTTATATCACATCTGCCATGAGATCCGGATACCTCTCCAGAACCGAGATACTTACACTATGCAATGTGAAAGCTTCCTGCATATTTAGGGAAGAATCGTCTACCCACATATTCGCGCCTAACAAGAAATTCAATGACGTTTCTGTTTAGTGAAATTCCGAACGAACTTGATGGAGTTGAAATTTACAAGGAGAAACGACGGTATCGCAAGCAGAATGAAGCAGTGGCGGTTCTAGACGTAGTAACACTGTGACCGTCTGATTAAGAAAAAATGTATTAAAACATAAACGTAGTAAAAGGAAAATAAATATCTATAAAGGTGGCATTCTCTGCGGTACGATAGCTAGGAAAAATACTGAACACCATCTGGTGCCCACATCAGTGAACTGTTTCGCTGTCGTGGAGACAGATGCCTGATGTCACAAATCGCGCATGCACTCTAGCGTTTTCGCAGAAATAAAGGGAGGAGGGCCGCGTGGTTAATAGCGCCTGGAGACAACTTTGTTCTATCTCACGCTGGTATTTTCAACAAAAAGGAAAAACTACTGGTTTAACCTTCAGTAAACTGTGTACTATTCTGCATGCTATCACTAATCAGGATGATGTATTTTTACGCATTACAGGATCAGAGAAGACTCCATGGTTCCAAAAAATTACCTGGAGAAGCAAAAAATATATATTTTATTTAAAGATTTTCCTTTCTTTTAGTTATTACCTTATATTCGGTTTTCATACTATATTTCGAAAGTTTTTTGTTATTATTATATTTTAACACAATATACTATATGAAAAACTAGCAGTTACCCGCGACTTCGTCCGCGTTGAAGAGTGTTGTAATATAAGATTTTCTTGAGAGGTCTGGTTGCTCAGTGGTTAGGGCGTCCAACTGGAGATGGAAAAGCCCCCGGCTTGAATCCCAGTCTCGGCGAGGATTTTCAAAGGTCCTTAGCTCGACCTTCACCTTTGGCATAGGTTGTTGTGTGATGTGAATTATGCGAGAGTGCTCACTTAATTCTGGTTCCGTGTTGAACTGTGAGTCTTCTATGTCCGGTAGGATTAAGGGGTTACGTTAAGAGGCTACGAAAGGGGCTGATTGCGGAGACGTAAAGAAGCCTTGTCACCAGGTCAATACGACCATAAAATTTATTTTAGAGCTTTTTTATTAGTAATAGTAGTAATAAATGTTGCAATAAAATAACAACAATTTATTTATGTTCCACAACTACTTCACTGAATTTTTAAAACAATAAAAATATTCTGTTTGTTAGGAGTATTTTCAGTTTAATATATCCGTATATACAATATTGGAGATTTGTCTCCTAGGTTTTGACTATTTTCATAGCACTAGTTTTCTTACATTTCTTTGAAATATTTGAATTTCGTGTACCCAGCATCTCTTAAAATTACTAATTTCATCTCGGGAATAAAAATGAATATAGTTTTAACTAATGGAAGCACAAAACGTCAAAATATTAGCAATACATTGATGGAATCGACTAAATATCAACAACAAAAAATACTAACATCCAAACAGCAAATAAATACATAAGTGGCCCAAGAACCTTCATTTCCGTTAAAAAAATTGCAATACTAAAAATGAATATTTTGATTTGCATTGCTTATATGAAAAAATCTTTTTTAAAAAAGAGGACTTAACTCTATGAATATTGATTTTGTTTTGAGGATATATTGGTTCCATCAACAGAAATTTAGATATTATAGTAGTAATTGATCCTTTTATCCATAATGATCAGTGGTATTGTGGTAATGGTTTCTCTATCTGTGGAAACAGTTGAATTGGCTGTAGACCAGTTTACTATAGCTCATTCGTTTGAAGCCATTAATTCTGCGCTAAAATATAAATTTCAGTGTTAAAATAGTAATTGATTATGTCTTCATAATTGGTTTCTCAATCTGCCAACCGAATTGAATGTCTGCTGGCAAATTACCACTCCGCTTGTCTGCCACTCCACTATATGAATAAAACATTTATAAATTTCAAAAATCAGTCAACGCCGTGTTCTGCTAAATCATCCACGCTTATTATAAATCTTTTGATACAATATCGGAAGAAAGCAAAACATGACATCACTAAAATGGCGCTCTTGAAATAACTAATAATGTTTCATTCTGGCCCATGTTGCATTTCAACCAAGTCACAAATTCAGCTACTATTACCGCTAGAAAATCAAAGCTTCCGTCAGTTGCGCATTAATACATTCACTATAGGGCCTATTACATGTTAGTGACGTTATGAATGGCGAAATAAACTTGAGTCATTATTTCAGATCGCGATACTAAATGAACCCAAATAATGAAGTTGGCAATGTGTAAATTAAATACTGAATTCATCTGAAACTACATTCATGAGCATGAAGAATGTCATCAGCATGTTACTGGAGTAACGTAATTAAAAAAAAATTATACTAAAATGCTTGTAACTTACAGTGTACAACGGAAAGTCCATAATTTTCTACAACTCTAAGACAACTTTCGTTAATATTGCTGGTCAAGTTAACTTCTCGATAAAGTGACTGTTACTGCTCGTGATTTAGTAAGGTGTATAATTGCATTCAATATGAGATATAAGTCTTTCTCGGCGTATCTTCGATATATATTCTTCTCGGGTTTGCCGCCGAATCACATTTTCTACTGACGAGCTTTCGGCGACTTTCACTGATGATGGCGGCAGTGAAAGTCGCCGAAAGCTCGTCAGTAGAAAATGTGATTCGGCGGCAAACCCGAGAAGAATATATATTGCATTCAATATGTTGAGGTGTGTTCGTATAGTTTGACTTTCTAGCGGCAATATTAACAGAGATAGTGGTTTGGTTGAAATGATGCCTGGACCAGATTAATTTTTGTTACAGGATAAGGCAGAAGGAACTTAGTTATTATAAGTAATAAGTAAGCATCTTTCATATGCTCCGTGTAAATTGTGTATAGTGTTGTAAATGACTTCCACTGTTACTTCATGAAACAATAAGTTTCTACATTAGCCCATTGAATATATTCGTTTTAAGTGTAGCATTCGATAGATACTTGCAGAATATTGAACAGTAAGTAGAAAGCAGTTTCGTGAATCATAGTCTCTATTATTTGTACAAAAATTCTGAACAAAAAATAAAAAGGGTTAGTTAAGTTTTAAATTTCGGCAAAATAATTTGTAATACAGAGACTGTAGGTTCAAGTTTACGTCGCGATACACATCAATAACTTAAGATAAAATTATTGTATCAATCAATGCGCCTGTGATTTAGGCTTTGATTTTGTAGCGACAATATTAAAGGAGATTGTGGTTAGATTGAAATTCTGCCTGGACCAGAACATAAACAAAACCTTCTTGTCACAGCAAAAGGCAAGAGGAATTTAGTCATCAGTTATTTAAGAAACTTTAATAAGCACTACGTCACGGTGTGACGTGATGTATCGCGACGTAAACTACTCCCAGACTGTATAGTAACAAAAAAGAAACAGGAAACAAATTAAACCGAGATAGAACTACGATATTTTGCACTTTTAGTGAACCGACTTTCGTGCTGGTATACTCATAGCATTACACGTTTTTTTTTTTAATTATGGTGTATTATTTAATATGTCATTCTATTTTATGTACGCAAATGAAATCATCTCTTTGCGAACTTGACAACAGTACCTACCTTTTTTTTAAATTTAAGGTTAAGTACAGTTTTATATTTCCTGCTTAAAAAATATTATTTGTCAAGTGCGTCGGTTTTTTGGCTTTTAAACTAAACCCAAACTTGCATATGTAGGAAGGCCTTTTATTTCTGAAAAGTAGTGTTTGCGATTTACGTAAAAAGAAAAGAGTAAACGTGGCACGGCTATCTACGAAGTAGGAAACTCTTTGTTGTTTCCGAATTGATATTAATGGCAATTTCTAAAAGAACTATGCGTTTCTCCGGGATAAAGTCTATCCTATGTCACTTCGCACGCAATTAACTGACTTCATGCCAAATTTCTTTTAACTATGTTGATTTATTAAGCCGTTATTGATTCCAGAAGTACATCCAAACACACATCCGAACTTTCACGTTTTCTCATTTATAGATATATAGATAAGAAATTAAAGCTACTTGAAACATTATCGCTAACGGTCCAATAAGGATGTGCCGAGAATCAGTTGTCCTCTTGGTCAGAAATTTGAAACACATTTTCATGAGGATAGAAAGTGCCTATTAATGCAAAAACAAATGTACGTTAGACATAAGGCAACACGAAAGTTACCGTCTACTATAGTTCTTGCAGTACATTCAATGGCCATTTATAAAAATATCTTTGCCTCCAACAATAGCATTTACAACAACGAATCTAAAATTGTTATTAAGTTTTCGAATACCATATGTGTACATTATCATGCCGTGGGGAATAACATGTATTTCTTGCTTATAACTTCTATGCACTCACCTTAATATCGATCCATCTTTCTTCATCGTATCTCAGAACTGAAGTGGTTAAATTGAAATAAGGCCTGGACCAGAAAAAAATATGTCGCCATTGCCACACGTAAATATAGGCTCGATATTGTTGATTACACGTCATCACTAACATGGCACTCATTAAAGCAGCTTATTAATTTCTAACAATTGAATGCTTTATTTCTTTTGTTGTTCCAAGAACATGATGGTTCAGGCTGCATTTCGACCTAACCACAATCTATAGCGGGGGTCCCTAAAGTGGTCGATATCGACCCCAAGGAGGGGAGGGGGGAGGGGGTGGAAAAGAAGGCAAATATTCTATGATGGGGACGACGGGATAAAAAGTTTGGGGACTCCTGATCTATACTGACATTACCGCTTCAAAATCAAAGGATGCAGATACACCTAAACGCATGAAATGCATCGATAAATACATTTTTGGTAATGACAACATTGTCTATTTCATGATTCAAAGTACGCGTAACATAAATTGTAACAATTATTTTCATAATACTATTTCAGTTTGAAATGCAAGAGTACTAAAATACGCGCAGTAATACATTGCTGTATCGCGATGTAAAGTTTATTCTTGTGGATAGGTATAAATGCTGCCTGGAGCAAATTAAAAACGTCACCAAAGGCACAAGGAACTGTACATATAACTGATTTCGACTTGCGATATCTCGAGAACTACCGATATAATTATTTATCAGTATTCACTATCAAACTGCGGCGACACGGTGTGGTGAAAATCCTGTACTATCGATACTAAGCACATATATTACTTACCATAAATATTAGAATTCTGTTACTCTTATTGAAGAGTTATATTATGTAGTGGTTTCAGTAATGATTTCCGTTTAATTATACGTATCAAAATTCATGAAACCGGAAATATATAACCAAAGACAAATAAAATATAAAAAATCCAGATATCAGTATATTCGTCTTTGCTGAAACGCTTCAAATGCATCATTTTTACAGTAAATGAAACAGTATTGGTTACTACATCTGATTCAAGTATTGAGTTTATTTACTGCTTTCAAGAAAAGTGAAAAAATAAATATTCGAAGTCAAAATATTAAAAAGAATTCTAAGTAGTGTGATATTTTTTTAGTTTTTTGTGCAAGGAGTGAACATCTTATATAGTGTTATCCGTATTTCTTAATTTTATATCTAGAAATGTATTTGATTATTTCCTCCATACCTCGGTACATATAAGTCATTAGCTATTTCCGCAGATTTTATTTGCGACAATTGGGACTGAAAATTTAAAAAAAAAACCATCCAAATTGCTGCCGTAGTTTTTACGCTGTATCCGTTCAAATAAATAGACACACGCACCTTACCTAGAGATTTAGAACAGTATAGATTAAGGATGCCCTCCACTACGGGAACTCAAGAAAAATAATTTAATGAAACTTTGTAACTGACATATGTTTTATGGCTCTATGTGTGCTGCTGAAAATTTATTTTTAATTGCCCAATATTAGGACGCTCCGCGGTTCGGATTCCACGTTAAAACTGTAGTTCCCAGAGGAAAGGAACTGGCCATCCTACCTCTGACAGAATGGCTTAGTATGCGTCCTTCTGGAGGATCCAACCAACCTTCGGGTTGTGGACTAAGTTAAGTTAAGTTTTTATGGGGTAAAATAAATAAAAAACAAATAGAATAAGATCTGATGCGTTTTTATTTATCCCTTTATGTACATTATGATTAGTAAAGGCAGATATTGGTGGTGACACATCATATCCAAGTTTACGGTTTTCTAAAGTTTGTTAAACTATACTTTTTACATATCAAATACAAAGAAATTTTTATGTGCATGTAGCTCCAGTCTTAACATAATATTGTCTAACGTTAATATTCGGTCATGCAATACATCACATACATTTATGATCGTAATATGCACATAAATTAGTTTTTGCACTGGAAAACGGGAAATGTCATCAGATAGTGTGGCCGCAAACTTCTTGGTGGCGAGGATGTTGGGTACAGCAGGCCGCCATATTGATTCCGAGAAGAAGACACCGCCGGAAGGATTGGTATAAAGGGGGAAAATTACAGTTTTAACCCCAACACAGTTTGGCAACAAACTGTGTTGTCGACAAGAGTTATACTCGTTTGGATGTAGTCGTGGTTATTACTGAGTAAACGGGAGATTTCGTCCATTTCCTAGATCAGAATTCCCCATAGATAGACTACCTTTGTTGCGTCAACTTTTTCAAGCACCACTACCGTAGGAAAATCTCTCGCCAACAGCTCATCGGTAAGACGCCTGGTTATGCTTGCATTCAACTGGTACATCGATGCAAAGAAGAGTACTTGATGAGACATGGAAATCTAGACTGCTTCAAGACGAACAAGAAGACGGTAGAACTAGACTACATCAAGACGAACAGGAATACTGGCAAACTAGACTTGTTGTTGCTTCGAGATGAACTAGAAGGCTGAAAACGAGCGTTTGTTCTCTCTGTTTATTAGGATCTGCGCTCACTCGTATTCCCTCGGGCAGCCAGTAGCTGCAGGGCAGACATAGTGGTGGCGTGCAATCATCACTTAAGGTCTGCAGGCCCTTAATTGGAGACACATATTCACCGGATACCCGGTCCCTTAATTACGAACACGTGTTGTTGGTGGCAGCTGCGGGGCACGTGTTAGTCAAACATGTGGGTGCTTAATTGGAAGCACGTGTAGCGGGCCGAGGACGGTAGCGTTAATTAATTTGTATTACCCTTAATTAACGCAGCAGGTGCCAATAAATACAGAATCGGCCTTCCCCTATTACTGTCCCGCAATATTTTTGGACAGAACTCAGCTGCAAATATTAAATGAACGTATTTTGTGAGCTAGGCTGACATTTTGAAAGCATTATTTTAGGAAACTGGTGCTCGTATTATCGTTTCATATTCATTAAGGAAAACCATAATATGCTCCACATATTGCCTCAAATAAATGACAGATTGGAACCAGGAATTGCATTTCAGCGCACGTAAACAATACCCTCACAAGAATGTCACTTCCATTAGCTTCAAGGTAAGAAGGACTAAAGGACCATCACTTCATGGAATTTGTGGTGTACTGGTACCCTGCCATTGATATTTACCAATGTTAATCTCAAGTCATCAGTCCAGGCAACATTTTGCCCCAAGAGTAGGTAGCAAAGGCCGCTATGGGTCTACAAAAGGATGCTACCCTTATAGATGTTTTGAACCCCTGGGAGGAATGACAGGTTCATGCAAGACCTACAGGAGTAAAGCGTGCCCTCTTGTGGAGTTGATGAATCGCTTGTATATGGTTTAACCTCACACAAAGTACGTATTGTCATTGGTAACCTACCTTGCAATAGCGTTTTGTTAACAATGAACAACGATTCATTTGCAGGCACGCGCCATCTATATGCTCTATCTTCCATAAGAGCTCTTTGGACACTAATCAGACTAAATTTACTTTTTAAATCAGATATAACTAGATTAGGTGAGTTTACATTAGAGTCCCATAACTGATTAATCCCGAAGATATGCTGGCATTGAATATAGAATAATTATTTAATTAAACTGATTTAAGTAATCTAAATTCGGTCAGGTTAAAATGTAATCAAATCTGTTTGAATTAGTAGTGTCTGTAGTGCATTCCAACAGATGTTTGGTACTTTCAGTATTGCGTATACGCACTGCCACTTAATCTAAGATACTTAATTAATTAAACTCATCTAATTAATTTAAACTGGTAATCAGGTACAGTGGTAGAATTCCTGTCTGATTAATCCATATAAAATGTATACTTAATATTAAAAATATAGATGGTGAATAAAAACTACTTTTCATACTTATAACATTATGCGTCGTATTTTCGAATAAGTAATTTACTCATCAGTACATTACTACAAGTAGATAACGCGTTCTCTATGACAGTGGTTATCCATAAATCTCGCGGCACACCTTACTGGGGACGGATGGTTGAGGAAAAATAAAGGTCCTTACAACACGATTTTTTTTGCGTATACAGTCTCCTAATACGTAAAAAATTATAACTACTAACAGCTGTTGCATAAAATTAATAATCAGGCAGTTTTATATTACCACTAACGTAAATAATTGTACACATACCTTCAGGGGTGGATCCAATATTTTGGTTTGGGAGGGGCTTGAGCGGACTTCGGTTTGGGGGAAGGGGCTTGGATTGAGTGGATTTTGGTTGGCGATTTAGGTTTTGTGAGGGGCTTGAGTCGGGCAAGGGGTAGTTTTTATAGTCTCCTCGGGACTCAAATCCGTAGAGCTAAAAAAAAATTCTACAAAATTACAATGTTGGGGGGTGGACTTAGAACCTTCTGGAGGGGGGGGGAGGCTTGAGCCCCCTAGCCCCCTCCCCCTGGATCCGCCCCTGCATACCTTTAATGTGACACCTCTGCCTGCTTAACTGCACACAGGTGGCTGATTCGTGGAGAAATCGTTGACAATGCAAGCTTCATTTCTTCATCGACGGATTTGAGTCTTTCTCTCTTGGATGTTTTAATCTCAGTCAACGTCGAGAAGCCCAATTCGCTTAAATATGCAATAAAACATTAACTGCCATGTCGGAGACAGCCGGATATTTATTCCTTATTGTTAGCCAAAACTTATCTAAAGGATATTCGAGGAGCTTTAATTTCAAAGTTCTGTCAGCTTTTAAATTTACGAGTTCCTCTTGAATATTTATTGGAAGATGTTCCGAATTTGCAACGAATGGATCACGAACTCAGCCGAAATCTTCAACACTTTCTCCAAAGTACTTTTGAATCTCTGCTGCAAGCCTCTTAAATGTTCTTAAATTAAGTCCAGGCGAGGAATAAAAATATTTTAAAAATGTATAAATAAAACTAATAGCAAGTGTGAGTAAATAAATAACATTTAATTTCTTAAAATACGACTATACGTAACAATTCGTGGCACATGAAACTAAAGTGTAATTAATAAAAAATTTGGCAACTAATTACGTGTAACTGGTAAAATTTAGCGGCACACCTTTTACCTTGTCGCGGCACACCAGTGTGCCGCGGCACACCGGTTGCGGACCACTGCTCTATGATATTGTGCTTGTGAACTCGCGCTTCGAACTCAGAGTTGCGGCGTATTGTCGGCAGCCCCTCTGTGGTCCGAGGGTTGACAGTCGCGACGGGTTCTCCGACTGAGGTGAGCGCGCGAACAAAGAAGTGGGTCTTGCCCAAAGCCACGTTTAAAGAATTTACATGGGGTGGCTTTTTACTGTAATATTATTTCCGCTAACGAAACACAGCGACAACAAACTCCTGTAAGCTGCACGGGCTGACCAAAAATTTGTATTTAATGGTTAACATGAGTTAAGTTACTTATCTATTTTTAGGAGCATACTTAGCCCGACCCACAATACAGAAAGCGAAAATATAGGTAATACCAGTGTTTCCACAGTGTGGATTGAGATTTCTAGTGGAAGGTAGAATTTCTGCGATTTATTGTATAGTTGGACAGAAAAGAGCATACCGGACGTTATTTCTAGACTTTCAGCCATCAATATAAATATGCACAATCAGGTCATGTCGAAGTGTAAAATTTCTCCATTGAGTCGTCAAAGTCACTATTTCTGTGGCCAATATGGGAATCCTGTAGTCAGGAGATAAATTCCCTCAAAGTTGATGTAACTCGTATGAGTCACACGATGGTTTGTTATAGCCGTACGCCTAAATAACAATAAACTGAAGATTACATACCTTCGAATGTCAAATGAAATTTACT
The DNA here is from genome assembly GCA_031002005.1 of Vandiemenella viatica. Lineage (NCBI taxonomy): Eukaryota > Metazoa > Arthropoda > Insecta > Orthoptera > Morabidae > Vandiemenella > Vandiemenella viatica. The sequence continues at coordinate 16,658,362 of CM061919.1, forward strand.
AATATTATCGTAATGATTCTTAGGCGATGACACCGCATTTTTTGTGATAATTTTTATAGCTAAGTAAATCTTCAGTCACCGTTTGATTTACGCTTACAGCAGAAAGCTCAATGCCGTCGCCAGCGAATGTGTTAAAAGAATTATTCATAACCACTGTTACCTGAATTCTACCTAGTTCAGGTAAAATTCCATTACTCTAAAAAATTAACCTCGTCCACAACCCAAGATTTTTTGGATCCTCCGGAAGGAGTAATAAGCCATAACTGTATATTGTGGGCCATTTCCTCAATTGCGAGTTAATGAATTTTTATAAAGGTGAATAACAGTATGTCAGAGTCAGGACGGACGGTTAGTTTCTTTTTCTTACGGGGCCTGCAGTTTAACGCTGGTTCCGAAACTGTAATTCGGAGGAAATGCGTTTGATCCCTGATCCAATCATCGTAATTTCCGTTTCCCACGGTATTCCGAAATCACTCTGGCAATACTGCCCTTTAGCATGTTACAGTATACGAAGTATCATTGCGTAATACCTGTAAGCTTCAAACAGTTTGCAACGAACTCAAGTAGAATTTGGTAACTTTTGTAGGACTCGTATCAAAAACTTACAGTTTCGTTTCTGGAAAATGGATTGCAACGGATCACAATTAATCCGTTCAAGAAATATTCAAGTGACTATTTTCTTAAACATTCAGCGCTTGTGGCTAGCGAAATATAGGAGAGCTCAAAGCACAGGCCACACCGACAATAGAGTATACGGGATGTGGTTTCTTTAGGCGATGCCACTAGCAGAGGCGTCAAAGAAATTGACTAGGCACCTCTACACAGGAATAGTGTCCTGAAATTTCGTCTCTGTCATACAGAATTTTGTTGTGATTGGGATTATGCTCTTTTTAATTGAAACTAAAATGGCGTATCTGTAAAATAATTATGAATAAAAATATTCAATTAGCACATCAAGTTGTTAGACAACGGTACATTTGGTTATTTGAAAATAGACCTTATTGGTGCTTGGCATGAAATCTGTGCTTCTAGCACATTAAAGCAACTTAATGTTGACATTTCCTTTAAATGTTCAACAAGTTGTCCAAGTTTGTATTATAATATCACTTAGGAATCAACCATTCCGCATATTTTGAATAGTGATCCACAATTCTATCTCTCTTTCTGTGATATTCTTCCAGCTCTTCTCTGTACTTAATCGATACCACTAATCAATTCTTTGTGATATGCATCACACACAGCACAACAGTATTCAAGACCAACGATCATAAGAGTTTTCTCCATCATTAGAAAATGGTGAATTGGTTGGTTGAGCTATAGACATTAAGAAAATAATGCGTTTTGCCCTGATTCGCACACTGAGCAAACTTAGCGTTCACATCTTTCAGCGAGAAAAAAATACGTTTGGCAGAATATCTCAGCCCAATAAACAAATATTGACTGGCTACAGCTCTATCATATAGTGACTACATTGCACCAAACGTAGATAACATTTTACGTAACAAGACATAAGTAACTGAAACGCGTTACAGTACAATGGATAATAATTTATGTCGAGTGGTGTATGAGATCCGTGAATAAGAACAGTAAGAATTGCATTGAGCGTTTACAAAGAGAGGTCCCAGTATTTACAGGTCAGGTCCTTCCCCAACAATTAAATGTATGTGGGATGCAATATCATATGGAATAATGCATTATCACAGTATGTGATATGATCTCCATAGATGTCCAATGACAATGTAAGTGACGCATTTTAATTATGTTTAATTCTTGTATTTTACTTTGTCAAGTCTGAGCGAAGGCGTACGTGCGATGAAACGCTGGATTCAACTAACAGAAACACTGCCGTTAGATCTGCAGAAATCTTCCGCAAGTGTCAGAATTGCACGCATAGCTTAGGTCACTTTGCAACAAACATATAACTTTTCCCATTCGTGTCTGATCTGTGAGAGCGACAAGTCCGGCCTCGGATCGACTATCGATCGAGCCGCTAGTACACGTCAAATTCTCGTTCATCTACGTGTCGTAGAATAATTGCTACAACATAATCCTAGCTTTGCTTACAATACGTCGCGTGGAGTTCGCGGATGTATTTTTATTGTGAGAGAATTACTATAATGTTGCAATAAACATCAAGTGTAGCGACTCCAATATTTTATTCGACTAGTGTAAGCCCACAAAAAATTATTTAGGTGTCAGACAAGTGCAGAAAAATAATAGTGTGGCAGTAGAAGAAATACGTCGCAAGTCTTAGCAGACATGAACAGACTAATTTAGCCAAGTACAGACTATACACAACGGCCAAAACAGTCATTACAACAATCATAAAAGTACAAAGATCGACGACTAGTTCAGTCACCAACTTCAGGATTCTTATATGCACATAACCATTAAATAGCATCTCGATGAGAAGCCTGGGAAAAATATTAGGCTTTTTGGTTAAATTATTCTCTTTATTAGCTTACATAACTTCATAAAATCGGAAAAGAGGTGATTCTACCCAATCATCTCAAATAATCTGAAGATATACATGTAGATATTACTTATGCCAATGCTAACTTACACAGAAGATGGTTTTTTTCGGTAAGTTGTTTTTTGATTTTCCAAACACGCACGCCACAAGTCTCTTTTTATGGAGGATTTTTTTCTTTACTTATGGCTTTATGCCTCGTCGATTTTGAGGTCATTAGAGGCGGGATGGGACTGGGGACAAGGACCAGGAAGGAACTCGGCCACGGCCTTTTGAAGGAAGGATCCCGGCATTCGCCTGGAGTGATTTGGGGAAACCATGGAAACCCCAAATCTGGATGCTCGGACGGGGATTCGAAGCGGCGCGGCGTCCTCCCGAATACGAGGCCAGAGCGTTAACCGCTCACCCACCACGCTCAGTTTAAGAAGGCCCGAGCTCGTCAGGAACAGAGAGCGGGGTATTCTGTCAACGGCGCATGCCACCCAGATGTGAATGAAGCGGTGTCCTTTTTCTTACAAAGCCATTCATCAAAATGTCATCATCTCCATAGGGAGGGTGAGGGGGGGGGGAGCACGCGATGATCGACGGGGGTCATGCATTAATCTGTCACCGCCCCCCACCGATCAAAACAACAGCAGAGGCGACATCCGTTTGTGGGCACACTTCTCCATTCTCCACCTGCTCACATGTGCAGTGGCGATGTTCTCGAACGTTCTCATCTGGATAATGCTCGGGAGCACCCCATGGAGTAGGTTCGAAGGCCAAAATTATGGAATTAAATTTAGAATTATTACAAAATCCACCGTATTTACCAGACCTTGCACCCAGTCACTTTTTATTTACAATTTAAAAAAAAAAAAGGCTCGTCGAACGGGTAGGTTATGTGCAAACAGATGCCTGTTTTGCAGAACTTCCAAAATCTTACTTTTGGAGGGCAGAACTTAAATAAGCAGTCGTGTATTTAATTGTTTAAACACCTCCCACCATCCAAAAAGACAAGAAAAAAAAAAATAGAATTAGATAAAATAAAAACAATAAAATAAAATAAACCGTCAAAGTGCGAGTAACTATTTACTTAAACAGATTGTGTATTTTAATTCCATATTTATTAATCGATCCATGAACTTCTTCAAGGAATTATAAAAGTTTTTAATTAAAAATATTTAGAAAAAGATAAAATCCAGAAGGGTCGCAGTTAGGGATTGCAATCCATCAAAGCGGGATCCCGCAATACCGCCGGATTCCGCATCATTAGACAGTCTGGCGGATCCCGCACAAAATTAAGCGGATCCGCAAAATGCGGATAAAACGCGTGTCAGTGCGTGACTCGCTGCCCCACTCGGTCTCTATCGGATGTATTGCACTGTTTGCCTATACCCTTCCAGTTGGCATTTGGCGCGTGTGAACAAACGTTTGTTTTTGTCAACCTTCGTCATTCGTAAGTAAATAGATACACTTTTACGTATTCATTTTCGAGTACACATTTCTGTAATTTGAGTTATGTTGCGTATTTAGTACGATTTTATAACTACATAATTATTTTTTATGTGTTGCAAACGTTATCTGAACTACAAAGCTTTTTATTCACTGTTTCATTATTACCATTTTCTGTATTTGCAGATAAAGTTATTGTGACAATTTCCTTTTTTGCGGCTGAAAATTTGATTATTCGTTGATAGGAAACTAATGTTATCGTAATTTTAATCGCATACCTATTTATTTAGCAGCTAACAAAAGGCAATTGAATATCCTTTGACTTATTGCTGCTTTGGCCGCTGCCTCAATGCGTTTCTTTGACGAAAGCAACCTGTTTACATGTGCCGCTCAGGCTATAGATTAATAACTCTTCTCCTTGTTATTATTTCGACTAAAGGAAAAAAAAAAGTTATAATGAGGTTTTCACGGGTGTATCGACGAATTATATTGTAGGAACACCATACTTCGACAGCTGCCTGCGCCGTCTCCATCACGTGTGAAGTCTCGTGTTTTTACAATGAAATCCGGAGATACAACTTACTGCAATCATTCGCCGAGAAAGTCTCCTTTCTTACTAAAAAGTAATAATTTCCACTCTTAAAACGTCGTTAAGTCACATATGTAAAATTGAAATACTTGACAGTTTAAGTGTTGGTGAGTAGTTTTCTTTAATGACATTGGATTAACTGTAATATCAATCAAGAAATCAGGAGATATAATAATGAATCCCACAAAAACAATTTTTGTAAAAAAAAAAAAAAAAAGCCAAGTCTCGTGCTTGTGCAGTGACAAAAAGTTATGAGATCTTGTTCTGAGCAAAGTCTACACTTTACAGAGTATATTCACTTCACTTTGCGAAATGGAATGCTTTCTCTCGGTGTTATGGAACGTTTATTTAGAATTAAAACAAAAACAAAAAACAAAAAACTCTGGTAACTTGGCTACTAAGCAAACCATGTTTTTAAATTCATGTGATGTATTGTAAGGCACATAATATGACCTAACACTGAATATTTTCCATTTTTTATTATTTATTTAAAAATTGGTTTTGATTAAAAAACAAAAATGTAAAACCTCGAAATGTACTTAAGACATGCTAAAAAGTTTTAATATCATTTTGCCAATTAAAATATTATTAACTATTAATTTTTATCATTTAACATTAAAATTGATTTATTAATTTAATTATTATTTAATTTATTAACGTTTTAAGTAACTATGTTTTAAACAAAACCGTTAAAAATCAGTTGGCGCAAATCCCGCGCGGATCCCCCGGGATTTAAAACACTGCGGGATTGCAATCCTTAGTCGCAGTGTTACTGTAAATAATGAAAAAGTTTTTGGATCAGTATTTTCGGAAATAGGAACTAGATTGTTTATAGTATTTTGTTAAATAATATCAAAATGGGTAAAGAAAAACATCAAATAATTTTAGTATCGCTGGGCTGCCAGTTTCCATTTGATAAAATGATCTTCCTAGTCGCCACTAATCCCCAGCAGTTACTTTCAAACCCACAATTTTCTCCAAAATCTTATATTATACTCGTGTTTGTGTAGTAAGAATGAAAATTTTGTGCAGTTTCAAATTTTTAAGTTAGAAATTTCAGAAGTTATGAGGCTGTGACAAACATTATGATTGCGACTTTCATACAAAAGGTACAGAATCCTACAAATGTAACCATTGGTCAAAAATACAGACCAGTTCTATCTTACAAGGGGAAATTACTGTCTCGGAAATTAAGTTCGAGATGAGACTTCACAGGTTGGTAGTTTACCTCAAAGGTGTCCACCCAGCAAAGTAGTAAAGCGCACCAGCCAGAAGATTCAGAGAAAAGGGCTCTAAAGTTTTAGGCGCAGCTCATATACTGGTCGATTTGTACGCCATATTGCCACAGCGGTAGTGGCTGAGTCTGTAGCGAACTCCCTTACCACGGCGGCAATACGGGCTAGATGCTACCTCGAGTAACTTTAAAAAAAAATTATAATAACTTTAAAAAAAAGTTAATGACATAAAATATTAAGAATTAAATAAAAAAATTACTACAGTATTCATTCTAGTGCTTCCAAGTAAAATTAAAAAAAGAGAAATAAAGATGATATTGTAAAAAAAATTACATAAATAAAACCCTACGCGAAATTTTATTATAGTAGTAATTAAAGTTTTAATTTACCTCCATTAAAAATGAAATTATTCAACTTTTTAAAAATAAAATTATCATTAATTCTCATTTTAATTAGCTGCAACAGTCATTGCATCAATAAAAAATATTTATGATTTAAACGATAATATTTTAAGTTATTAACTTTTTTAAATGTGTTATAATTTTTAAAACAATTTTAAAAAAGTTGCCCGCGGTAGCATTGAACCCAGATTGTCCACGTGGCAAGCGAGTTCGCTACAGAGCCGTCCACTTCGCTGTCGTGGTATTGTGTACAAATCGACCAGTATGTGAGCTGCGAGTAAAACTTTAAATACTTTTTCCTCGGAATCTTCTGGCTATTGCGCTTTACTACTTTACTGGGTGGGTACCCTTAAGGTATACCACCAACCTGCGAAGTCTCATCCCGAATTGAATTTCCGACACCGTAAGATCCCCTTGTTAGTATTTTTCAGGTCTTTCCATACTTCACTGAATTTACTATGAAGATTCCGCCTCTAATTAACTCGACGTCGACGAGGCCATAAAAAAACTAATCAAGATTGTGACATCTCAAATTAATGTTGCAAAAAATGCACTTAGCGCTGAACGTTTTATTATTCAGACATCCAAACAGCCCAACTGCACACGGATGGAGAAGTAGGGCAGCTCTATCATTACCGTGGTTCCACAATCTGATAATAAATTCTTGTAGAACTCGACGAAACAAATCGAAAATAAGGATTTTTTTTCGTTTTCGAGATATAGCATGTTAAAAATCAGTTATAGTTACAGTTCCTTGTGCTTTTGGTGACATTTCTTCTGGTCCAGGCCGTATTTCAACCAAACAACCCACAGGAAGAAAATAAAACACCTATAGTGCATTTCCACCGTGTAAGTTTAGTGGTTTTCGTGATTTTTTTTTTTTTTTTTGGTTCATGCAGGATCTCACCCTAACCTTCTCACTTTTGAAATACAATATCTCGAGAACTAAGCGAAATATCAACAAAAAAATCATTCTTTATTTTCGATTTGTCTCGTCGAGTTACATTCTAATTCATTATCAAATTTGGCTATGGTGAAATTTTTCTTCTGTTCCAGGCTGCATTTCAACTTAATCACGCCAATTTTGAGATACAATATCTCGATAACTAAGCGAAATATAAAAAAAAAATCATTCTTTATTGTTTTGTCGAGTTACATAAGAATCTATCATCAAATTGCGGCGCCAGGGTTATCATAGAATCCCTAGAAGTTGTAATAAGAACACAGTACTTAGCTGCAATTCCTAATATCAAAATGTTTTACCCTCATTGATTTTTGAATCCCGTAGGATGTCATTCAGTGGAACGCTGATCTAAAAAGGAAAGTTTACTAAATGGCATGGACTAAATAATAAACTAAATTAAGACAAATCTCATTACATGTAGATTAAATGTAAAAATAGGAGAAGTAAACGGACTCTGTTATTAGGAAGTAAAATTGCAACTGATGGCCGAATCAAGAATGACGGGAAAAGCTGAATAGTGATAGCAGAAATATACCTCTCGAAAAGGAAAACTCTTTTAGTTTCAAACATTGTTCTACGACTCAGAAAAAAGTAAAACTCTATCTTTGGAACACAGCACTTCATGGGAATGAATCCTCGACTTAAGGTTGAAGGTATCAAAGGAAATTAAAGAATTTTAAATGTGGTCGTACATAAGGGTGCCGAAAATTATGTAGTCAGATAGAGTACGAAATGAACGTTTTGGAAATGATGGGAGAGGAAAAACTTGTTGAAGAGTCTCACAGAAAGGACGAGCAGATGCTGAGTCATGTTTTAAAGCTTGTGGGAGAGGCTAATTTGTTAGTGGAGGGAACAGTTAAAGGAACATGCTATAGATTAAGACAACAATCACGTTATTATTATGTTTAAAAACATATTTTTTATTGCTTTTCGCAATTTTTATCAAATTATTATCACTGCTAAACAATTGAGTGGCATCTGTACAGTATATTTTTTTTTTTTTTTTTTGCTGTCGTCAGTCTTTAGACTGGTTTTATGCAATCCTCCATCCCTTCCTATCCTGTGCTAACCTCTTCATTTCTACATACCCCTTACAACCCACGTCCTCAATTATCTGCTTCATATATTCTAATCTCTGTCTACCTCTACAGTTCTTACCTTCAACTGTTCCCTCCACTAACAAATTAACCAATCCAGCATGTCTCAAAATATGACCTACCAGCCTGTCTCTTCTTCCTGTAAGCTTCTTCCATAAACTTCTTTTCTCACCCATCATTTCCAAAACTCGTTCATTTCTTATTTTGTCTGTCGACCTAATTTTCACCATTCTTCTGTAGCACCACATTTCAAATGCTTCAAGTTTCTTTCTTTCCGGTATTCCCATGTTTCGCTACCGTAAAGTGCTGTGCTCCACACATAGAGTTTTAAAAAGTTCTTTCTAATTCCTAGATCAATATATGAAACTAAAAGGTTTCTCTTTTTCAGGAAGGCTCTTTTTGCTAGTGCTATTCTGCTTTTAACATCATTCCTGCTTCGGCCATCGGTTGTAATTTTGCTTCCCAAGTAACAGAACTCACTCACTTCTCCTATTGCATCAGATCCTATTTTTATATTTAATCTGCTAGTATTTCTGCTACATTTCATCATTGTTTTATTTTGATTTATATTCAGTCCAAAATCTTCCTTCAGTATTTTGTTCATGCCATTCAATAACTTCTCAATATCCTCAGCCCTTTCTGCTAACAAAACAATGTCGTCAGCAAATCGTAGCATACTGAATTTTTCTCCATGAAAACTTATGCCACATGGAAATTTTTCCTTGACTTTCTTCATTGCTTCTTCTACATACAAGTTGAATATTAACGGGGATAGACTACAACCTTGTCTCACACCCTTCTTAACTGATGCATGTCTCTCGTGATTCTCCACTTTTATTACAGCCACTTGATTCTTATATAGTTTATAGAGTATTCTTCTATCTCGATACTTTAGACCTGACTTCTTTAAAATTTTGAACATCTTGTCCCACCTAAAATTATCAAAAACTTTTTCTAAATCAACAAATGCCATAAAAGTATCTTTGTTTTTCTTGATCCGCCCTTCAAGTATTAATCTTAAAGACAGAATTGCTTCCCTTGTATCGCGATTTTTCCTAAACCCAAACTGATCTTCACCTACTATCTCTTCTACTACCCTTTCCATCCTTCTGTATATTATTTTGGTTAGTAATTTTGAAGCATGTGATGTTAGACTAATGGTGCGATAATTCTCACATTTGTCGGCTTGTGCTTTCTTTGGAAGTGTGAAGATTATATTTTTATTAAAATCAGTTGGAATTTATCCTGGTTCATAACTTTTTGATATCAGCTTGAATAATCTTTCGATTCCTTCCTCTCCTAGAGATTTAAGAAGTTCTGCATGGATCTCATCAATTCCAAATTGCTTATTTGCTTTCAAGTCATTCAAAGCTTTATTAAATTCTGTCCTCAAAACAGGATCTCCTAAGTCATCAATGTCGACATCGCCTTCCTTTTCCAATACACTATTGTTCAAGTCATCCCCATCATACAGTTTCTCAATTTATTCCTTCCATCGGTTAGCTCTATCTTCTGAGCTTCCCATCGGCAGTTTTAATGTTCATACCTTTTTTCTTCATTTCTCCAAAATTCTGTTTGAAGCAACATCTACTTTTCCTACGACCATTTCCTTTTCTACTTCTTCACACTTTTCTTGTAGCCATTTTTCTTTTGCTATTTTGCATTTCCTATTTATTTGATTTCTAAATTGCCTGTACTGCTCTCTTCCTGCTTCATCCTGAGTATGTTTGTACCTTCTTCTCTGATCAATCAGCTTCAAAATTTCTTCTATGATCCAAGGTTTTCGGGCAGCTTGTTCCCTAAAGCCTAAGGTTTCTTTGCCAGCTTTCATTATTTCGGTCTTTAATGCATTCCATTCGTCCTCGGTTGAGCTCCTTTGACCTAAGTCTACCATTTCTGCAAATTTTTCTCTGGTGCTAGATTGTTCAAGTTTATTCACTTCCAGTCTGTTCTGCTTATACTGCTTCCTTATTCGCTTGAATTTCAGCCTGCACTTCATTACTATCAAATTATGGTCCGAGTCTATGTCTGCTCCTGGGTACGCTTTACAGTCTAGAACTTGATTCCTGAATCTCTGTTTGACCATGATATAATCTAGCTGATATCTGCCTGTATCCTCAGGACGTTTCCAGGTGTATATTCTACATCTACATCTACATTCATACTCTGCAAATCACAAACATTGTGGGTGGCAGAGGGTGCTAAGCACCAATCCTAAACCCGCCCATTCCATTCCCGAATAGTGCGAGGAAAGAAGGAATACATATAAGTATCAGTACGGCATCTTATTTCTCTACTCTTATCCCTCCGGTCCTTGCGACCTAAATAGGTTGGCGGAAGAAGTATTCCATTGCACTCGAAATTTAATTTTTTTTTTGCATATTCTCCAATAAATTTGAACGCAAGCTACGTCGTCTGTCTTCCAAACTAACCCAGCCCAATCTATGTATCAATTCTGTGACTCTTTCATAAGGGCTGTAACAACAAGTCACGAATCTAGCGGCTCTCCTCTTCTTGCATGGTTCTTAAACAGTGTGTTCGCCACTACTAGCTTATATCTTTCACAAAATTCTAGCAACCTGCTTCCTCGCTCATTTCTTTCTCCTAGACCAAAACTTCCTACAGTATTCCCCTCTTTTCCTTCTCCCACTATTGCATTCGAATCACCCATGATTATTAGATTTTCCTCCCCTTTCACATATTGGATTAATTCTTCAATTTCAGTGTATATTTTTTCTATTTCTTCGTCATCTTCCTGTGACGTTGGCATATATACTTGTACTAATGTGGTTGGGACGGGCTTAGTTTCTAACCTCATCAAAATAATCCTGTCACTAAACTGTTCATAATAACTCACCCGTTTCCCTACTTTCTTGTTCATTACAAATCCTACACCAGTGACTCCATTGACAGCTTGTGTGCTAATTATCCTGTGTTCCCCAGACCAGAAATCCTTTGCGTCCTTCCATTTAATCTCACTAATCCCAACAACATCTAACTTAAGTTGCTCCATTTCCCTTTTTAAGTTTTCTAACCTACCTGCCCTATTCAGACTTCTAACATTCCACGCTCCGACTCGTAGAATGTTTCTATCCATTCTGATGACTCCTCCCTGAGCAGTCCCCACCCGGAGATCCGATTGGGGGACTATTTTACCTCCGGAATATTTTTCCCAGGAAGAAGCCATCATGATATATGTAATTTGAGAGTATTACATGTCCTCGGGATACCCTTTGGGTCTTTAATGCAGTGGTTTCCCGTTGCCTTCTGCATCCCCATGCCGTTGATCATTTCTGATTCATCCGCCTTTAGGGGTCTTTCCCAACCACAAGGGCAAGAGGGTGCCCTGAACCGCTACCCGCTCTTCCGCCCTCCTTTCGGAGGCCGTTGGCAAGCAGTGGGTGACTCCTTATAACGGGAATCTTTCAGTCGCCAGAGCCACGTCCGTGCAAACAGGGTGCACCACGTGAAAGAGAGGTTGACATTTGGTTGGAAAAGACTAGTATAGTCTCTCCCAAACCCTTACACCCCAGTATATATTTAAGCTAAAGTAAATAAAAATTTCGTCTCGCCGTTTCCTATTTATTACAGAAAAAAAATCTTCTCTGTGAATGCTGACGTGGCGGGAATAGACAGTAAAAATGAAATTACTTTATCCAAGTATGAAAAATACAGTCTTATTAAATAGGTTACTTGCTGCTATATTTGTGCAGTAGATAATTCGGCAATAACATTTATAACTATATATCTTATCATAAAGATTGTTTAATAAAGAAATTTCTCCATTGAGATTATCTATATCTATTTTAAGTTTTTTCAGTTTTAAATTTTCTATTATATTAAAAATATTATCAAATTCAACATTACTCTTCAAATTTATATTGCCAAATGTAAATAACAAGTTTGTATCATTAAAATCAAACCATTTATTTAGGTACCGGTACTCTAAGCTTTTGTTAATAAATTATAAAAAAATTCGTGTGAGTTTCCCTAGTTCGTGTGAAGACAACAGTTTAATTTTTTGGCTGTTTCATAGCGAAAGAAGAGATCTTGTTTCCTTTATACTAATCCATCTTTAAGATTAACCATAATCCCATAAATTCTAGACATTTTACGGCTTTATTAAATAAATTTTGCTTGTGCCTATAAAAATGGAAAACAATTTCAATAATGTCATTTTTAGTGTTGTTGAGCATCAACAAATTTTGTAAAATCATTGGCAGTTCTCTATATTTACAAAATAACTTCTAATAGGTGACAAATTTAATAATAATGTATCAATGCAGTGCTAAAGAGAGAGCCATCTTGTTCCCACATGACGTTTTACTTCATAAAAGTCTCCATCTACTAATACTACAAATCTTTTCAGCTCCTTTCATCTTACAGCAGAATGCGAAAAATGAGCATAAAAGTTGTCAGTGTCCATGATTTACTATAACATAAAACTATAAAACCGATAAATCGTATTCTTATTGTCCTCAAACTGCATTACATAAAACAAACAAACAAAAAGTTTTGACACGACAATGACATTGATAATGTTGACATTTGAGATTAGGTTGCGTGTTCAAAAATAAGCGTTCGAGTGGCGCTGGCGACCTATCGATCCAGCACCAATCGATTACGTAAAAATGCTTACGTCCATTTTTTTTTAAATCCCAGGGAAATCAAATTATGCGAAATAAAGTATTTTCGCGTACTTTATCGTTTTCATAAAGTGTAGAGTACAATTACAAAAAATACCGTACAATACTTTATTACAAAGTACGGGTGTCAACCCTAGTTGTAATGAATATGTTGAAGAGGTTAGGGTAATATCGTAGGAGACTGAGGATTGTTTGAAATCAGTCACTGGGTAACAAAACTTGTTTCTTTCCAATCAAGTTAATTACGTTTGTTTAACATAAGACAAACAACAATTTGAATCGAAATCTAAGAACTAAAGACAAAAAGGGTAAAAAAAGAAAAAAGTAACAAAAACACTGTGAATCAAATCTGTAATTAACAGTGACCACTGAATATAAATAAAGGTGTTGAGAAGGATAGAGAAGTTACTGAGGATTTGAAAAGGGCAGAGATTTTAAGTTACTGGTTTAGTGAGAGCATTAGTGAAAATGAGTCAGAAACTGGAGGGTCTAACTCGGAGAACGAGCTTAACACAATAAGAAATGAACAGACCAAAAAATTTCAAATTCATCCTGAGGATATCATGAAGGAAACAAGAAAGCTTAAAAAGAACATAAAGGGACTGAGTAGACATTGTACCTTATCTGGAAATATTATTTAAATTGAGTCTTGATACTTGCTGCTTATCAAAGGACTGAAAAGTGCAATAGTAGTGCAGGTATATAAAGGCGGGGTGAGAAATAGTCGAAAATTATAGTCCTATCAGTTTGACATCAGTGGTAGGGAAATAAATTAATGGAGAGATTCATATGCAACCACTTCAGAAAAATATGTGAGGAACGTAAGTGGTTTTTAAATAGGCAACATGGCTTTAGGCGAGGATATTCATGCGAATCTCAGTTGGTGGGATTTATGCAAGATATTTAAGAGGAAAAGGACAAGGGAGGCAAAACTGATAGTGTAGCACTAGAATTTTCAAAGTCTGTTGACAGAGTGAGCCGTAAAATGGTAGCAAATAAGGTAAAAACTATTGGAGTGGATAAGAAAGGGATTAGCTGGTTAGAAGAATGTTTAAAAGGGTGTAGGAAGATTCTCTTTTTTGGGTAAGGGTGTCAGGGATTGGAATAAGTTACCAAAAGAAATGATTAATAATTTATCAAAAACGTTGAAACAATTTAATGTTAAAATTTGCAGAGGGCAAATGTATGTGGGTGCAGGAGAGGGAGGATATGTTGCGCATTAATATGTGTCTATTTTCACAGCAGTGACTGTACACCAACGATATGCAGTGTAAACAACCAGAGATATATTTAATCAAGTTTCCTCGTATCAATGACAGTGGTGGTTACTTTGAATGCCAGAAGGTGGCATAACCGTCGATTGAACCATCACGGAAGCCCTGGAGAGACGTAAATTATTTAAAGAATTTTCTTCGTAGCCGTGAGACAGAACTATCAAGGAAGCAGCGACAGATTCTCACGAGGTAAGTACTACTAAAGAACTATTTCGTTATGTAGTTGAAATCATAGTTTTAAATTTTTTAAAGAAAATTATGTAAAACGGATTTTTTTTTTTTTTTTTTTAATGATGGCTTTACGTCTCGTCGACGTCTAGGTGATTAGAGGCTGAAAAGGTTGGGGGAGAATATAAATAATTTTAATTAATTTTTTTCGTAGCCGTGACAGTATAAGTTACAGTGAATAGCACTAGGTGGGATTTCTATCGACAAGTCATAAGAGAAAAAGTTTCTCAGATTGTCTCCAGATAGTACTGCTAGGGAACTTTTCGACTGCCGGCGTGTGACCAGTTTGCTAAAAATGGGGTAGAGACAAGGAGAGGTTATCTCTAACATCTGTCTGCAGTAGAATTCTGGAGCATGTCATATGCTCTAACGTTATGAAGTTTCTGGATGAAAACGAGTTACTTACAGCAAACCAACACGGATTTCGTAAGAACCGTTCGTGTGAAACCCAACTGGCTCTATTTTCGCATGACGCAATGAAGGTTATCGAAGCAGGATCACAAGTTGATGCCATTTTCTTGTATTTCCAGAAGGCTTTTGACTCTGTACCACATAACCGCCTTTTGGCGAAGATTCGAGCGTACGGTATATCTGATCAGATTTGCGAATGGATACGCGATTTTCTAACTGGTCGGTCGCAGTATGTCGTTGTTGACGGGGAAGCCTCTTCAAAGCTAAATGTTACTTCGGGCGTTTCTCAAGGAAGTGTAATAGGACCACTTCTTTTCTTAATTTTTATAAACGATCTCGGTGACAACGTTAATTGCAGGATGCGATTTTTTGCTGATGATGCATTAATTTATAGGGAAGTGGGGTGCTCTGACGATTGCTTAGAAATACAGCGCGATCTGGATGTTATTTCGGAATGGTGCCGTAAATGGCAGCTTACACTTAACTGTAAAAAGTGCAAGGCAATGCAAATAAGTAATAAAAAGACCCCGTTTGCTCACGAGTACAATGTTAACAATTAAGTTGTTGACACGGTCGATTCCCTGAAGTATCTACGCGTAACAGTACAAAGCAACATGAAATGGGACTTGCACATAACTTCCGTCGTAGGCAAAGCTAATTCTAAACTACGTTTTATAGGTCGTATTCTGAGAAGCTGCAATGCTCATACAAAGGAAATAGCGTACAAAACACTAGTGCGTCCGCACTTGGAATACTGTTGTGCAATTTGGGATCCGTATCGCAAGGGATTGATTTACACGTTAGAGAAAGTACAGAGGAGAGCCGATCGATACGTGACCGTTAGTTACAGTCCTTATGTAAGTGTCACAGAGCTGATACGTGGGTTAGGCTGGGATTGTTTGACGGACAGACGACGTCGTTTTCGTTTAAATTTGTTGGAGAATATGCGAAAATGTCTAATTTACGAGTGCAACGAAATACTTCTTCCGCCAACCTATTTAGGTCGCAATGACAGGAGGGATAAGATTCGAGAGATAAGATGCCGTACTGATACATTTATGTATTCTTTCTTTCCTCGTTCTGTTCGGGATTGGAATACTCTAAAATAGGATTGGTGCTTAGCACCCTCTGCCACCCACAGTAATTGTGAATTACAGAGTATAGATGTAGATGTAGATGTAGAGGTCCATGTGAATTGAGGCTTTATTTCACTAGCAATAGAAAGCAGACATCACGCCAAGATAGATATTTTTTTCTTTTGGGTGAACCGCCCCTAAACAAAAAGCAGTAAAAGTAATTTTTTCTGTCTCTATTTAACGGCGCGTAGTACTATTCGCGGCTAATGGACGCTTCTGATTGGTTGTGACTCATTAATGTCAGTGTGTTATTCGGAGCGCATGAATCGTTTAATAAGTTTCGTATAAACTACTATATGTAACGTTAAAACACATGTTTTATCTTGATGTAAAATATTTCTTTTTGAAATTCATTTCTTTTATCTTGTAAAACTCGATTCGTAATATTTAATGAATGACATCGTTAGCATTTAACGGTTAGATAAATTTATTTTTCATTAGGGGAGAACAGGGCAATCGTGGTCAGCTAACAATGGTGGTCACTCACTTACCGACGAAACTACGCAACTACTTAATGCGTCAATCATTGCAACTTGTAGTGACAATACGTCCGCCATCTTGAACATTGGCTCGCTCATTCAGCGCCGCGCGTTTCTGAGTGATAGTTGCTTTTTTGTTTACGCTCCTATTAATACTCGAAAATCACGCTAGTCATATCTCACTGGCAGTTTTCGAACACAGCAAAAGCAACCACCTTCGTGTGCTCTCTCTACCACCGCACACGTCGCATAGGATGCAGCCTTGAGACGTTTCATTTCCTGGACCACTCAAAGCGACTTATAAAAAAGAATGAAGAGCCGTCAGGCCTTAGTGATAAAAGCATTCTCTAACGTTGCTTCTATCAGTACGGGAGAATCTGGTTTTTGGGCGACTGGCATTTTTCTAATGAATCCCAATGTGTTTTCGGAAGAAGTATTATAGCAGCTGAAGTTCTCCGAACTGAAACTGTTGATGTGCAAAATGAATCAGCTGACCTTCCACCTACTACTGCTAACGACACGACAGAAGAATTGCGTAAAAATCCATATAAGCAAACGTCGAGACAAGTTGTCCCTTCCATTCCTGAATATTGCTTGCATGAACGTCTCAAACTGAAACCCCGTCAGAAAAGCTGCCGAAATTAGAAAACTTTATTCCAGTACCTACGAAATCAACTTCTGTGAATACAAGACCGGGCCGAAACAAGCAACATGCCACAATTTTGACATCAACGTCACTAAAAGACAGTCTGATATAAAACTAAAACAAAAATAAGCTAAATCTCAAAATAGGCCTAAAGAAGGATAACGCAAAGAAAAGACCAGCATCTCCAAAAGAAAAAGGAAAGGGAAAACGTGAGAAGGAGGCTATCAAGAAAACAAAGGAATA
Source organism: Vandiemenella viatica (assembly GCA_031002005.1). Taxonomy (NCBI): domain Eukaryota; kingdom Metazoa; phylum Arthropoda; class Insecta; order Orthoptera; family Morabidae; genus Vandiemenella; species Vandiemenella viatica. The sequence continues at coordinate 16,675,615 of CM061919.1, forward strand.
ATTCATTAGTGTTTTGGTCTTAATGCAGCCTTTATCACAGTGAAACTGAAGCATCGTACATGATATTGCGAATAACCAATTTCCATATCGTATCTATCGCTATTACTATGGTCCAGGCTGCATTACAGCATAAACTCAAACGATTATTGACGAAACCATATTTTACAAATATGCGATTCGGTCGTAATGCAGCCTGGACTATAGTGGAACATAACCATAGCACTTGATATCCAATTTTTAAATCGTATCTAACGCTGTTACTGTGGCCCAGGGTGCATTACACCCTAAATGCAAACGCTTATGGACGAAATTATATTTTATAATTATTTTATTTCATTTCTAATTAAATGGAGAGTGTTTACAAGGAAATTTTATTACTCAGTACACGATTAATACATAAATTAAGCTACTGATTCCTATAGATCACGAGCAATCAGAAGCGTCCATTAGCCGCGAATACTACTACGCGCCGTTAAATAGTGCCAGAAAAAATTACTTCTGCTGATTTTGTTTATGGATGGTTTACCCAAAAGAAAAAAATATGTTTCTCGGCGTGATGTCTGCTATCTATTGCTAGCGAAATAAAACCTCAATTCACATGGCCCTCTCCTCGTCTCTACCCGCATATTTTTTGCAAAAAAAGGGAATTTGTCAGTAGTTATGTACACATCTTTGCTGACGGTGACGTATGAAATTATATGCTAAATACATATAAGTTATAATTTGGGTGGAATTTGATATTCTCCACCAGCCCGAAACTGGTACTAACCTGTTGAAATTTGTTTTATCTGCTTCCTTACAATGTCCTCTTCACCTTAGTACCAGTTTCGGGCCGATGGAGAATGTCCCCTCCCACCCTAACTTTACTATTATACACCATTAAACGACTGCTACAAAAAAAGGCTATCTCGTATGATTACGATATAATAAAAACAAATATCTCTTACAACGGCCGCTGTGAAAGTAGACACATATTAATGCGCAACATAGCCGGAAAGGGGGAAGATGGGTGTGTATGGAAATTGCCACAGCAGAGTGCGCTCCATGCAAATTTAATTAAATATTATTATTATATTAAGGCTATATTTTGGTGAGGCGTTTTGTCGTATCTGTATCAGTGATTGCGCTCTTCGTTGACGTAATATTGGAATGTGACTGATTATCTTACCTTGTAAAATTTGATTCCATGACCCTCCCTTCAGTTGGATGCTAGAGCTGCTGTTAGAAATCATCTCCCAGGGTCGTTTTGATTTGTAAGTGACGAGTCGTAAACAAAAAAAGTTACTCTTTGCCGCAATAAATGATGGTGTGCATAACACTGAAGAGACTAGCATATCTCTTTGGAAATTCTAGAAAGTCTTTGGATTGGAATCTGCAATGGATTTTATTTCTTTCATTCAAGTGTATTTCCTTAGTTTTTCTTCATTTCTTAGACTTCGATTCAAGAAGTTGTTTGCTTCGTGATAAACCAGCATATTTAACTTGATAGTACAAAAAAAAAAAAGAGTTTTATTACCCAATGAAATTGTGGACTCTTTTGCGAATAATTTACAAAATTTCGATCAGGAACTTGAAATAAAACAATACAGTAATTTGCGTCATCCAAAAATTCCTTTATTGTGAAATGATTTATGAAATATTTTGAAAAATGCCTTTGAAGGTATGTGTTACGTTTGAATAATAATTTTGCAGATAAACTTTTTAATTTATTTTTACTTCATTCAAATCTATTGCTGATCTTTTCTGTATGTACGAGGCTAAATTATAATGAAACAAAATTCCTATTAATTGTCTAACATAAAATATCAGTTATTATGTCTAAAATGCCAACTTCTTTCGTGTGGATTGTTGTTGTACTCACTACTCGCTAAGAATTAATGACCCACGGACTTTATCGTTCACTTGTCAAACAGTAACTTGATACCTCCGAATAATAAGATACCGCTCGTATGCCGAAATCACAATAAACACTTCGACTGCAAGAACTAACTTATCTACATGTATATTAATTTATCAATTTTATTTTAATTTTTCAGCTTTTCGGCAACGCATCAAAATGAAACAAACACTATTTTACCATCGGAAGTATGGACTGATCATTATTTAAAACGCAACCAAATTTTTTTTTTTTTTTTTTTTTTATGAAATCGCGTCCACGGAAAAATTATCTTAAATTTATCATCCTTGCATCAATCAAAATAAAATATACAGTATTTTACCCTTGGAAGAATAGGCTAGACTTTATTCGAAACTCCAAAAAAATCCATTCTGTAGTGTTTACATGAATAGGATTCAACGAAAAAATATCCTAACTTTTTTAATTTTTCGGTTTCAAAACCAAATGAAACATATGCTGTTTTATCTTTATATGCTACTAACTCGTACCCACGACTTCGTACGCGTGGATTAAGAATTTTTTGCCAGAATTAAATATAGAAAGTTGTTGGTAACGAAGGATTGGTCCCAAACAATATCGAGTCGGAATAATATGACAGGAAAGCTATCACTATATAATTGTACCGTCGAACCTGTCTATTGAAGAGAATCAATTTCCAACATATTTCTGTCACCATTCGATAAGGTCTCAAAATTTCGTGACTACAACTGTTAATCATACTGGAAAAAAATATCCTGCGCCCTTTATACAGATTTTCTTATCAAATTCCATCAATATCGATATAGCCATTTAGTGGTCAAAACGTAACAAAAAGACAGAGGCAGAGACTTCCGTATTTATAATAATATTACTGTGGTTCACACTCACACACTGACTGCGAACAACACCTGAGGGATCATTATAACGTAAAAAGTGTACACCCACAACATTGCAAGACTACCTACGATTTTCCTCGCATTGTGCCCCTAACTTTCTAATATCTACAGTTTAACATTCAATCCGAATAACCTACGGCCCAGGCCTGACTCTTGCGATGAGAAACAATTTTTTTTAAAAAGATTTTAGCCTCCACGGAGATTTGAACCGGAGACCACCACGTTCGTAAGCAAGCACTTTAACCACTGAGCTGCCAGTCCACTAGACGGAAACACCGTACGGAGACGTCCATATCCAACGTGTCTGTCTATCGCCGTATTTCGAAGTTATGAGACAACATGTGTTATTTATACAGATAATTTTTCAACGAAATGTAGACAGTATTTTCTTCTTGTTTCAAAGGATAAGTGTGCAAAGTTTCATCGAGATCGGATGAAAACTGTGGATTTGTATGAAGAACAAACAAACTAACAAACAAACCAGTAAACATACATTCATCTTTATATATAAAGATTTACTACATAATATTTTGCTAAATAATATTTTATGTGCCTTTGGTTTATGGCATCATACGCAACCATTCACGCATCTCAAAGGACACAGGATCACCTTCCCAATAATTCATTTGATTAATTCTTGTCTGGTGCATCCACGCTGCGGGGTTGGGCATCCTAGCTCCAGTAAGCCGGAGTGACAGGTGGCTAAGTCCAGGCGAGAACCCAGTCCCACGGGGTATAGTGTGGAACCCTAGCCCAGGGATACGAGCGGTGTTACCAACGGCAGTTTTCGGCAGAGAAGGAAACCTTCAGAATGGGGAAAATGGCGGAAGGGCCACCCATCCTCTCCGGGGGTAAATTGGAAGGAAACACTACTGCCTTGTGCCGAAGAGAAATCCTCAAAGGCTAAGGGAGTAAACCCTGAAAGAAAATCCTACACTGTGTTAGGCCTAGCAAGGCAACAGTGCGAGTATGGACTGACTGCTTTCAAATACAAAGGATCAAGCCTCGGAAAATGTTTAGAAGTAGACGACCTGGCAATAGAAAAGGACCATGAGAAGGATTACAATTAGGAACATTAAATGTATAATACCTCGGGAAAGATTGAAGAAATCACAGATTTGATGGAAAGACGTAAACTGGATATATTGGGACTAGCAGAGACAAGATGGAGAGGAGAGGGCATGAAGGAGTTACGGAAGCGATACAAGCTGTACTGGATTGGAAATGGTAAGGGGAAAAGAAATGGAGGGCACTTGTGAAAAAGGAAGAAGTAGTAGGAATAAAAGACAGGATGACAAAAGCTAAAGTAAAAGTTAGAGACAAACACATGGAGTTAATCCAAGTTTATGCCCCTCAAGTAGGCTGCACTGAGCAGGAGAAGGAAAATTTTGAAGATGATCAACAGCAGCAGCTTGGCAGGAGCAACCAATTTGTAATGGGAGACGTCAATACTCATGTTTGTAGTGCAAGGACAGGATACGTAAAGGTTCTTGGAATACAAGGATGGGGCAGCAGAAACGCAGAAGGAAGAAAGCAGTTGGAGTTTGACTGTGGGTAATTTATAATTCAAGAAGAGGGAAAGCCATAAGATAACATGGTAAAGTGCAGACTGGTCTCAGAAGTTGATTGTTGACAACTTTCTGATCAAAGCAGAGATGAGAAATTCATCTCATCTGAAGCCTTAGATAGTGACCACTGACTCCTGATAAACAGCCTGAAGGAGAAAAAGGGAGCAAGAACAAGGGATGACTTGCAGTCTGTGGAGGAGGAATGGGAACGTTTTAAAACCACCTTGGTAAAAATAGCCGAAGCAGTATGTAGCAGGACAGATGGTAGGAAAAGAGGAAAGGAAACCCCATGGTGGAATGACAGGGTAAAAGATGCTGTGCTGCAGAAGAACAAAATCTTCAGGGAATGGTTCCAAAGGAGAACAGAGAGAACAAAGAGTGTACAGCTGTAAAAAAGAGAAGCAAAAACAGTGGAACAGGAAAAAGAAAATGAAATGGATTGAAAAATGGACAGAAATTCAAAAGAGCATGGTGAGGGAAGTAAGAAGGTGCTGTATGCCATGATAAAAAGTAGGAGGAAGAGTAGAACGGAAGGAGGTACTGTAAAGGATAAGGATGGCAACTTGTTGGAGGGGACGGACGGCATAAAGGAAGTCTGGAGGGAGTATTTTGAGGATCTATTGAATGCTTCAGGACCTCGCGATGAAAATTATGGTAAAGAGAAAGAAAAGGACCAGAAAAAGGAAGATATTACAGGGTAGGAATTGGAGGATTCTGTAAAGAGAATGAAGGGAGGTAAAGCGCCCGTAGTGTATGAAGTGATCGTGGAGATAATAATACGAGCTGCTGGAATAATGGGCACACGGTGGCTCTACAGGGTGATGCGGGATGTGTGGAATGGGTGAAGAATTCCAGATGACTGGAGGGAAGGGGTAATAATACCCATATTCAAGGAAGGGGACAAGACTATCTGCCAGAATTACCATGGCATTACCCTGATGTGCCACTGTGCTAAGATATATGCAAAAGTTTTGGAGAGCCGAATGAGAAGAGCGGTTGAAAGGCAGATAAGGGAAGAGCAATATGGATTTAGACCTAGAAGGTCAACCATCGATCGTAAATTTGCAAGACAGCTACAATATCGGTACTACGAGTATGGGAAAGATCTGGTGATGGACTTCCTGGACATTGAAAAGGCGTATGACAGCCTCAGCCGAAAGAAAGTGTGGGAAGTACTGAGAAAAAAGTCAGTAAATATGGAGATAGTGGAAAGAGTGAAGGATATGTGTGAGGGTAGTAAGAGCTGTGACAAAGTGGGAAGGGATAAGACTGGATGGTTCCATTTGAAAATTTGACTAAAACAAGGAAGTGCCCTATCACCCTTGTTATTTATTGTGGTTATGGATAAAATATTGAAGAAGATGGTGCAAAGCATTGGGGAAGAAAAAATAAAGCAATGCTATTTGCGGATGACCTATTTGTTTGATGCAGGATCAGTTGGATGTGTGGGAGAGAGTATTTGCAGCCTATAGCATGAAGTTCTCTGCAAGAAAAACTGAAGTGGTGATAACAACAAGAAAGAAGAACAGGGTAGAAATAGGGATATCACTTGGAGTTGATCAATTAAACAAATTGGAATGTTTCAAATATTTAGGAAGCTGGATTGAAGAAAATGAAGGGAACAGGATGGAGATAAATGGAAGACGAAGATGTGCAGATGGATTTTTTTAAGAGTATTAGAAGTGTGGTATGGAGAAGGCGTGTTGCGCAAAAGAGCAAAGAGACAATGGATAAAACGTACTTTGTGCCAATTTTAACATACTAGCCGAAAATTTTGCGAATACAGTGAATAGTAACGTTGAAATAGTAAGGATGAAAGAAGAACCGCCTCATTTGTTTTATTGTTTATTTTTTTGGTGTAATAGGTAAATAACAAAAGTCGAAGCCAGTGAAGCCATATCTCTGTGATATGTGCTACTGCTATCTCACGGTTAGGCTGTGAACAGTCGCGTATTAACGCACCACTTTCACTGTTATTGCTTTTGCCCTTTAAGGGTAAAATTCCGAAAAATTTCGTTCTTAAGAAATGAAGACTAAAACAGAGACCTTAATCTTCATTATGATAGCTCATTTATCTATTGCGGTTAGATATCAAGGGAGATGAATGGCTCATGATAAAAAAAAGTACTTTACGGAAATAGCGATAATTTTGCCCTTTCAGGGTTGAATTCCGAAAAAATAGCTTTCTTAAATAAAATACGATATGACCAAGGCGCAGATCTTAATCGTTAAAATTATACATACCGAACCATGTAGCATCATAATATACGCCATATAAAGAAGGCAAAACTTTGCCAGAGATGAAAGTCAATTCTAAGGTCCATAAAAATTCTAGCCGAAACCGAGAAGCGTCTGTATGCCAGTCACGCGTGTTAACTGAGGTACCCGACCGCTGCTAGAAGGGGTGAGAATTAGGCACATATTACGGTACACCACTTTTCTATTACTGTAAAAGTAATGAAAATAACAGCACGTAGCTATGAAATTATTGTGTTGTCATCAGTTTTTAATTTGTGTGCATAGTTTGAAACAATTTGAGCGTCTTAAAATGGGTGAAAATTGAATTGAAAGTTCCATTACATCCAATCGCTGAAAATTGTTACTGTCAACGACATGAGAATGAAATTATTGTATTGTCATCGGTTCTTAATACGTGCGCAAAATTTCAAACGTTTCGGACGTCTGAAAGCTGGTAGTTACTCGTACATTATATGAGTACTAGCTTCGAGCCCGTCAAAAATGACGGTTTGAACGCAATATTCTGGCAGTTCATTTTTTTGCAGTTGGTTAATTGTACGGAACTGATATTACGTAATGCTAATGACCTTGATTTTGCAATGTTCTACATATTTCATTTGCCGTTCGTATAGCCATACAGTAGTAACTTCTACTGAATTAATGACGCCGGAAGTAAAGAACCAATGAAATAAATTCAGATTAGGAATTCAAAAAACTTTTGCTATCCATATAATATCAGTTTTATTCCTGGTCCAGGCACAATTCACCACGTTAAATATGAAACTACTTCTACCCGTATTAATTAATACCTTTAGTAACATGGCGCTTATCAGCACGTTGAATATGAAACTACTTCCACCCGTATTAATTAATACCTTTAGTAACATGGCGCTTATGAAAGCAGCTTAATTGGTTTGTAAAACTCATTTCAGACTGAATTATGCTGTAACAAAATGTGTCAGTTACGATTCTGGTAAACTTAACCACAACCTCCACTAATATTGCGTTCGGAAATCATAGCTTCTATTACCCTCATATGAATCATGATGGGTATCACCTAAGGTGGTAGTAGGAATTCATTCTGAGAAAGCTTGTAAGAAAAATAATCATTTTTAATTATATATTTCGTTATATGAATACGTTACTCTGGTTAGATTATCAGAGCAGTTGGTTGAGTCTGACATAAATAAATGCATTTTACGTTAGATGACGTAGACTACAATTTCGAAAACGAATAACTGTTATTTATTTGACTGATAGATGTCGCGATTACATACGTACGATTCTCTGAGTTTTTAATAAACCTCATTGTTTCTTATCGTGTGCCAAAAAATTATTAGTTTACGGTTTAACCTGGTGCTTACAACTGAGGCAGATAAAATAGTGTAAATAATGAAAACCCTTCTCCTTACATTAATTTATGCATCTGGTTGTCGTAGGACGTAGATAAATAAAAAGCAATATGTAAATTTAATCGAACGTACTAATTGTAACTTTGTGACATATAATTGCCTGGCATTAATTTTTTTCCCCCTACTCTCAGTATTTCTAATATCACTGCTCACTGCTATTTTGCGACAATAATATCGTTGTTGAATTGCGAGTGTCATATCCTTGATGATTTAAATCTGATAAAAAAAGTTATCTTAAATCTCATTTAATAGCTAACACATGTATCAGAAACTAAGGGTATCATATATAATGGTAGTAGGAATTTATTATCGAAAAGCTTATAAGGAGAAACGAATAAGTCATCCTTAATGATATCTTTAGTTATATGAATATGTTACTCTCGTTAGATTATCAGAGTATTTTGTTAGGATTTTAAAATAAAAAAATGCATTTCACTTTAGATGACGGAGACTATCATTTCGAAAATGGATAACTGTTATTTATGTGACTAATACATTTCGCATTATGTCCATTTCTCCTAGTTTTTAATAAACTTCATTGCTTCTTACCTTCTGCCAAAAAAATTCTTAGGTTATGGTTTAACCTAGTATTCATAACTGACACACATAAAATACATCAATTTCTGCGTCTAACTGATATGGATAAAATAGCGTAAATATTGAATCTCCGTATATGAATTTCTGCGTCTAGCTGTAAATAAACGAAAAGCAAGATGGTGGTACGAATGTAATATGGTGGTTGATGATTGGCTGTTCTTTAGCCAATAGGTGTAGCAGCTATAGACGACGCACGCAGACGCCACGTTAGCGTTTTATATAATAGGATAACACTTTTAGCCAGAAATCTCAAAAAAGTTCGGCAACCAAGAGACGAAAGTTTTTCAAATTGTCACGTATGCGCATATGTTTTGTGTCTACAATTACTTAAGACGCAATCCCATCGATGATGGGTTTAACATGAAATTCGAACCATGGAAGCTCCTACCACATAAAAATAACAAGGTTTTGCCAGAAAGTCACTTCTAAGGTCCGTAAAAGTTTCAGCCGAAACCAGGATGCAAACCGGCAAACATCTGATAAGCAGTCACGCGCCTAAACCAATTAAACCATCAAAGCGGTGTTCCAATTAAACAGAAATAATAACATTGTACAAGCTGCTAACTTTCTTATAAGAGCGGATAAACTTCGTTAATTTCCCTTATTTTTTGTTTTTTAAATACATTTTTGTTTATTAGAATAATATTTATAAATACCTAAGTGGGTGAAAATTATGAATACGTGTCATATGATTGCTAAACAACTTTTTTGTAGTTACTATAAAAGTAAAGACAATGACAGGACATAGCTACGAAATTATTGTATTGTATTCAATTGTTAATGCCTGTGCATAATTTGAAACAGTTCGAACGTCTGGAAATGGGCGTAAATTGAAGTAAAAGATTACATTACATACGAAAACTTTGCTATTATTACTGTCAAAGTAATGACAGTACAATGACATAGCTATGAAATTATTGTATTTCCATCGATTATTAATACACTAGCAGTTATCCGCGACTTCGTCCGCGTTGAAAAGTGTTGTAATATAAGATTTTCTTGAGAGGTCTGGTTGCTCAGTGGTTAGGGCGTCCAACTGGAGATGGAAAAGTCCCCAGCTTGAATTCCAGTCTTGGCGAGGATTTTCAAAGGTCCCTAGCTCGACCTTCACCTCTGGCATAGGTTGGTGTGTGATGTGAATTACGCCAGAATGCTCACTTTGTTCTGATTCCGTGTTGAACTGTGGGTCCTCTATGTCAGGTAGGATTACTGGGTTACGTTAAGAGACTACGAAAGGGACTGATTCCGGAGACATAAAGAAGTCTCGTCACCAGGTCAATTCGACCATACAGTTTATTTAAGAACTATTTTTATTAGTAATAATAGTAATAAATGTTGCAATTACCGGCTCTCAACAGTTATATTGAGTATTTCTTCACACGCTGAATATCAATATAGTTTACTTCAAGAATGGAGTAAATTCCTTATTTAGAACAAGGGCCTAAATTATCTTGTTTCATATAAAAAAAGAGGCGATCACAGTGATTATAGTGATTATTATTTCTTCAGTCGTCATTAAAGTGTTTAAGAATGGACAAAATCGTATCCAGTTAGAATAAATATGGGATCTAGGATATGTTTGTTTTCGATGATAAAATAATTGTTTCAAAAAAATAAATACTACCTTCAGAAAAACACACTAAAATTTTTAAAATTACGTTATACATTGCTTAGAAGGGAATAAATCTAAATGGACAATAATTTACATTACTATTATTGAAATTTTTACATTAGTCAGTAATTTTTAGAGTCGGTTCCATCTGTCAATCGCGAGGAACGAATTACGCACATTATTTGCTTTTCGAGGAGACACAGGGAATACGATCGTAAATTCCGAATATTTTACAGCATGTAGTGAGGCAGATATGTTTTTGTGGGAGACAGTTTAGGGGAACAAATTAGACCCATATTTTAACCTGTGGTTCCACCCATGAAGGAAGGAAATGTATGGGGGAGAAATCACGTTAAATCTGTGACGCCACCTCTAAACTCTCGGCTGATACTGCGCATGCGCGGTGGCGGCAGCGGCCATATTGTGAATCCATACAAATGCAAAATTCACATTATGTTTGATGCTGTGATTATTTCATTTTCTAATGTGTCTAAGTATTTTATAATGCCATCTAGGAATCTTGATGAAGCAAACGATGTTGTTACCCTAAATGCAGTTTGCGATTCAAATACGCGTTTGTGTATGTGTCTACATAGTTTTATTCTGTAGCGGCAATTTAGTGGAGATTGTGGTTAGGTCTAAATGCAGTCTGTACCAGAATGGTATTGTTGTTGCATATATAAGGGACAAAGAATTTATCTATTATTGTTAGTAATTTCATGAGAACCATGTTAGTGACAAAACAGTGTATCGCGATGTAAACTACTTTCAGGTATTCCAAATTAAGCTTACGATGTATGGTAACAAGATAACTATTTTTATTCGGTCTTGGCCGCATTTCAACCTAACCACAAGTGGTAGTAATAAAACTGAAATATCCATTCTGCATGTCCACCATGTAATTCATTGTGGCTTTGGCAGAATTAATTTTTGGTCCAGGCTGCATATCAACCCAATCCCCTCAATTTTGAGACAGTATATCCCGAAAACTAAGCAAGATATCGAAAAATTTTATTCTTTATTTTCGATTTGTCTCGTCGTGTTACATAAGAATCGATCATCAAATTTGACTTTTGCGGTATGTTTCTTCTGCATTTCAACTCAAGACACCTCACTTTTGATGCAGCATATCTCGAGAACTAGGAGAGATATCGAAAATTTTATTCTTTATTTTTTATTTGTCTCGTCTTTTTAAATAAGAATCCATCATCAAATTTGACTTTCACCATTTTGTTTCTTCTGAATTTCAACCAAAAACATCTCACATTTGAGACAGAATATCTCGGAAACTAGACAGGATATCAAAAAAATGATTGTTCATTTTTTATTTGTCTCATCGAGTTACATAATAACCCATCACCAGATTGCGGCGTTACGTTTATCCTGGAGCCCCCTGGAGGTTTTTGTGCATATACCCCGTGTCTGTATGGATGCGGCCTAGCCCCCCCCCCCCCCCACTCCTCCTCCGCCCGGCGTCACTTCAGTGCATGGTGAAGGTCTCTTGCATCGTCTCCATATATTTCTTTCCTCCATGGTTCCACCTCGCTAGTGGTCGAAGCATATCTCTGGCGCCACATTGACAGTTGTCATGGCTGTATCGTGCAGTAAACTCCTTGCAGTTATGTAGTATAAAATAGGTGCATCATCTGTATGTTTCAGTTTTGTTGAAACGTGTTTTAAGGATAAATCATAGGTAAGTAGTAACATGATTTTTATGTATTAATGTCGTTCCCTATTGTTAGATTTTTTTGTTTTTCTTGTTGGCTGATACCGACTCCAAAAATAACTGATTGATGTAAACATTTCAATAATATTATCCATCTAGATTTATTTTCTTCTAAGCAAGGTATAAAGTTATTATTTAGTGTGTCTTATGAAGGAGGTTTTTATATTTTGAGACAATTATTTTACTATCATTTTTTTAGAGATGTTATAGTTTGTTTCGAATTTTAAACATGCCGTAGCAGACCTTCCTGGTAGCTCAGTGGTTAAGGCGTTTGTTTTCAAAAACTTCTGGCTTGATGTAACCCAGCAATTTCCAGAACGGGGTGAACAGGATGCTGTGATAAGGAATGGCTTGTAACATAACATACGTCTGAGCCATACAGTTATATCTGTGGCCGGAGCCGTGAGTGAATGTGATGTTGTCTTTGTAGTAGTAGTGAATCTTTGACCTCCGTCAAGTGAAGTTCTGACGCGGGAACATTTCGGTTTTAATCGTAGAAATTGTGAAAAACTCGGTGAAGTGGATAATGTAAACTAGTAATGTGTTGAATTCACTGCTTTGAATGGAGTGCTGTGATTGCAAGTGACTGTGGACGTGTTAAGAGGACGATAGAGAACGTGGGAGTTTCTGTAGTTCAATCTCTCTTATCCCACGTGTCTCCAATTTTCGGAAAAGGAGTCTGAGTCCTTGTTTAAATATTAATTTGGTGGTGGTACTTTCCGTCGGTGTGAATGCATACGTTTATGAACTTGAATAAAGTTTTTGTGTAGATGTTCATTCTAAAGTGTGTGAATTTATTATTTCATAAACCCGACGAACAGTAGTACCTAAACCAGGCGACCGCGGCTTAAAGAACCTTTATTTAATTAGTAATTGTCTATGTTCAGTAAGTGACTTTCAATCAATCAAATCAAATAACCAGTGGAAAGCTTTCAGGCTGTTTACAGTTCGGTCCTGACTGTGTGTGAACCTAATCACAAAATCTGTTAAAACTGCTGCTCGATAATCAAAACATGTAACATGCTGGCATTAGTACATAGCACGTACACAAAACTGTATCTGGAATATATCTGTTTGTTCCGGCATCGCTCAGATAATATAGATTTTTAATGGGTTTTCAAAACGTGAAAGCTTAGAGTCCAAGTTAAAATCTGACTTACATGTTAAGCCATTAGGGCACATTTATTTTATGAATATTAACTCAAAAATAGCTGAACTGATTTTGACGGGATTTAAAACTGTTGGATTTTATGAAGAACACTGGAATTTCAAAGGGGAGGGAGTAAAAGGGAAGTGTGATTGATGTTTTGTACTCCAAATGCAAACAGTAAATTTCTGTTTTATTTAAAGTACACATGTGCAAATTTCCATTGATATCAGATAAAAATTGTAGGTATGTATAAAAAACAATTAAGGTAGTGTACAGAGGAAGAGTAGTTTAATTTTTGTAAAACTAGTGTGGACGGTATTTTTCTCTTTGTTTTAAGGTATTCGTATTCAAAGTTCCATCGCAACTAGATAAAAGCAGTAGCTTCGTGTAATGCACATTTGTAAAAATTAAAGGGGATAGGGAGTGAAGGGTTGGGCTTCGTAAACAAAATGTAGACCTTGTATTTGTTTTCAAGTATACATGTGCAGTGTTCTATCGAAATCTGATAAAAACTGTGTGTGTCTATAAAGAACATGGGAAATTAAGAGGGGTGCGAGTAGAAGGGAAGAGGGGTTGCGTTTCTGCAAACAAAATTTAAACAGAATTTTATACATGTGCAAAGTTCCTTCAAAATCAAATAGAAACTGTAGCTTTGTATAAAGAACATAACATAAAGTAAGGGGACGAAAAGGGGGAGAGGGGTCTGGTTTATCTAAACCAAATACAAACAATATTTTTCTGTTTGTTTTAAAGTATACATGTGCATACTTCCTTCAAAATCGGATAGAAACTGTAGCTTTGTGTAAAGAGATTAAGTGGGCAGAAAGGGAGACAGGGATGGAGCTTCTGTAAAACTAATGTGGACGGTATTTTTCTTTTTCTCTTTGTTTTAAAGTATACTCATGCAAATTTCCATCGAAATTGGCTTAAAATGTCGGTTTGTACAAAAAATTAGGAGTACAAAGAGGGAGAGAGGTTGGTATTTTGATTTTTCTTATGAGAAATCATCTCCATGAAAAAATACAACATGTGTATTAGTAAAAATTAAGAGTGTGAAAAGGGGAAGAGGGTTTGGGTTTTTCTACATCTACATTTATACTCTGCAATTCACAAAATTGTGGGTGGCAGAGGGTGCTCAGCACCAAAGCCAATCTCTTTGTTGTGCATTCCAGTCCCTAATGGTATGAGGGAAAAAAGAATTCATATAAGAATCATTGCGGCACCTTATTTCTCTAATCTTATCTTTCCTGTGATTACGGCTCAAATAGGTTGGTGGACGAAGTATTTCACTACACGCGTGAGTGAAAGTGGGAGTACACATGTTTACCAATAAGTTTAAACGAAGCGTGCGTCGTCTATCTACCAGAGACTCCCAGCCTAGTCTACTAATCAGTTCTGTGACGCTTTCATAAGGACTGTAGCAAGCGGTCACAAATCGAGCGGCTTTTCTCTGTACTTTCTCTATACTTTCGATCAACCCCTTACGAAATGGATCCCAAATGGCGCAACAATAGTCCAAATGTGGACGCACAAGAGATTTGTACGCTATCTCCTTTGTTTGTTCATTACAATTTTTTAATATTCGACCTATGAATCGCAGCCTAGAATTAGCTCTACCTACTAACGAATTAATGTGTAAGTCCCATTTCATGTTCCTTTGTACTGTTACTCCCAAATATTTCATAGAATCGACCATATCAATAACTGAATTGTTTAACTCGTATTTCTGAACAATTGGATTCTTTTTGTTAGTTATGCTCATTGTCTTGCACTTTTTACTATTTAGAGTAAGTTGCCACTCAGCGCACCATGCCAAAATAATATCCAGATCACGCTGAATTTCTAAGCAATCGGCCAAATTCCTTACTTCCGTATAAATAACCGCATCATCAGCAAACAATCTAAAAGGGCTTTTCACTTTGTCTCCAAGATCGTTTATAAAAATTAAGAAAAGAAGTGGCCCTTTTACACTTCCTTGAGGTACCCCCGATGTAACATCTAGATTAGAAGAACTTTCTCTTTCTCCTATAAAAATGATAAGGAAAATCATGTGATGCAACAAAACTGAGGAAAAATACGGAAAGCATATCCAACACTTACCATGGATAAGTCAAGAGGGCAGCGAAAAATACATTATAATATGTCGAGTAGATGAGACAAGTGGCAAGAGAATCAGATGTGCACACACCAATGTCTGCCACACATGTCCTGTATGTCCGTAAATTTATTGTGTGCCGACAACATTCTGTGGTCTGTGATAGTTTATTTTTCTTTCCTTATTTTGATTTTGATGTCCAGCTTCTTTAATTTTTTTGTAATATCCAGAATCACCAAAGTTAATGCTCAGACGAGCCCTCATGAGCTATACATTCCACCAAAAAACTTTTCATATTGAACACCGGTTACACGTTTTGTAGACAGATGGCAACATTAAGCTTTCATATCTTCACTCCCCATTACAACAGGTTCACCAATCAGTCAACGAGTCATGTGTTAATTAAAAATTTCTGAACCTAAACAGTTTGTGAAATGTCAAAGGCATTAAAGAGGTATCATCATTTGTGACAGAAACTGGATTGGGAAAAAATATATAAACTATTTGGACATTTTCTGTGCCTAACAAAAATATTTCTTTATCAGAAGCATAGTTCTCAATATCAATTTCACCAATTAATCATTATTTGTTAGTGTTACAGTCAGAGAAAATGTTGGAATTCAATTGTAGCTTTGACAGTACTCAAAAATATTATAACATGCTAATTAATTGAAATGAAATCATTGCATCAGCTAAATAATGCTGAGGAACCTTTCCACAAATTATAAACTAGATTTACACTGTTGCCTTTAAGCAAATGACTATGCACATTATGAGATAGAAATCAAGTTATAACCATTTTCAAACTAATGTTGACAGTATTTTTCTCTTTATTTTAAAGTATACATGTGCAAGGTTCTATCCTAATCGGATAAAAAGTGTGGGTTTGTATAAAAATTAAGTGGTGTAAAGGGGTACAGGGTTGGTTTCTCAATGAAAATTATATAGTACCACTTTGAATGTATACTGTATCCACTAAAAAAAAATTAATTAAAATCCACTCACAATTGGCGAAGATATTGCTGAACATACATCAAAAAATAAAACTACAGATGAATTGAGAACCTCATCTTTTTTTGAAATCAGTTAAAAAAGAGAGGCTATCGATATTTAAGGTGATTATGTCCTTACACGCTTGTAATTAATAGACTTTACTTTATAAATGGAGAAAATTCCGTCCTTTTCTTACAGATAGGCAAGGTGAATTACGAAAGTTGCCTAGTACAAGAGAGAGGCTTGCAGTGATTATTACATCTTCAGACGCTGTTACACAATAGAGTTAACTTTAAAAATGGGGAGAATTCCATCCTTTTAAAACAAATAGGGGATCTGATTATGTTCTTTTTTATGTATCACAAACGAGAGGTTGTCAGGAGTTATAGTGATTATTGTATCTTCACACACTGTTAATCAATTAAATCTTATATTTATATAAAAATATACGTGTGTTTTCCTATATTTCACTTTTCAGCCACCACTACCTAGCACAGATCACTGGTCTTTTGTGTGTGGAAGTAGCATGGAGTTTCCTGTTGTGCACAACGTTGGCCGAATGTCGATAACTGTGGGGATGTGGGAGATATGATGGTTAAAAGTGGTCGATGCAGGGCATTTTCGTATTTCGACCAAAGACATGTGTCTCCGTATATGTCACTCTGCTGCCACAACTACATAGCATACACCAATGGTGTTTGTGTGTGGTAGTGGTATCGTGTCTCCTATCGTGTACTATGGTGGTTAGATGTCGGTAGCTGGGGAGGGGGGGGGGGGAGATATGGTGGTTGAAAGTGGTCGACCTGCGGCACTTTCATACTTCTACCAAAAACGAATGTGTCATGGTGTATCACTTTTGAGCAAAAACTATCTACCACAGATCACTGGTGTTTGTGTGTGTAAGTTGCACAGAGTCACCCGTTGATAACAATGTTGTCCGAAGTTCGGTAACTGTAGTAGTGTGGGAGATATGGTGGTAGAAATTGGCCGATCAAGGATATTTTCGCATTTCGACCTAAGACGCGTGTATTCGTGTATGTCACTCTGCTGCCATAACTACAAAGCATAGACCATTGGTATTTGTGTGTGGTAGTAGAATCGTGTTTTCCTATCGTGCACTATGGTGATTAGATGTTGGTAGCTATGGGGGTATGTGAGATATGGTGGTTGAAAGTGGTAAACCTGGGGCACTTTCATATTTCTACCAAAAACCCCCTCACCCTCTGCCACCCACAGTATTTGTGATTTGCAGAGTATAGATGTAGATGTAGAAAAACGTATGTGTCATGGTGTATCACTTTCAGCCAAACCTATCTAGCGCAGATCACTGGTGTTTGTGTGTGGTAGTAGCACAGAGTCATCCGTTGATAACAACGTTGGCCTAATTTCGGTACCTGTGGTAGTGTGGGAGATGTGGTGGTTGAAATTGGCCGACCAAGGATATTTTCGTATTTCGACAGTCTCCGCATATGTCACTCTGCTGCCACAAGTACATAGCATAGACCATTGGCGTTTGTGTGTGGTAATGGCATCATGTCTGCTATCGTGTACTATGGTGGTTAGATGTCGGTAGCTATGGGGGTGTTGGAGATATGGTGGTTGACAGTGGTCGACCTGTGGCACTTTCATACTTCTACCAAAAACGTATGTGTCATGGTGTATCACTTTTAAGGCAAAACTGTCTAGCGCAGATCACTGGTGTTTGTGTGTGGTAGTAGCACAGAGTCACCCGTCGATAACAACGTTGGCCGAATTTCGGTAACTGCGGGAGTGTGGGAGATATGGTGGTTTAAATTGGTGGTTCAATAGTTTACTATGGTGGTTAGATTTCGGTAGCTGTCAATCCAAATTCTTTACAAACACGAAGTTGTGGGTGCCAGCTAGTAAGGATAAATTGTTTACTCTTGTCACCGAGCGTGGTAAGTGAGCGGTAATGCTTTGGCCTCACATTCAGGAGGACGTGGGCTCGAATCCCCGTCGAGCCATCCAGATTTGGGTTTTGCCAACTCGCATCAGGCGAGTCCTTCCACTTCCTTGTCCCCAGTCCTTTCTCGCCTTAAATTACCTCGATGGCGACGAGGCGTAAAGCCACATGCAGCAGGTAAATTGTTTCGGTGTAAAGTTCTCCTGCCACCTAGAATTCTGTAGTCTGCGCAGAACTTGTAAAATCCGTAAATTAGTTTGTACAAAAGCGTTCAATGGAATGTCATATACCATGACTAGTTAGTAATCTAAAGTGAAACACAGTATAATTCAACGACTCTGTCATCACTTCAGACAGAGGCAGAGACGGCCTTGGATTATCGTGGTGTATCTTTAGGCCTGAAATAATATTGACTTGTGTAGTAAGCAACTTATAAATATCTACTCGTTGTAGCTGAGAGCTGTATGATTCTATACAGTGAATGCGCTCGTTGGTCCAGGTGCAGTGAAGTTCAGTGACGTATAACACTGCTCCGACATATGACTAGGTGGATAAGGAGAGATTCCTTTCTGCTCGGTGACTGCCATTCTCTTTTTTAGTTTTATATCCACTACTGCGGCCACAGCCCTTAAAATAATATATAAAGGCGGCATTAAGTTTTGTAAAGGAAAACTTTCCAACAACATTTGGTTTTCATCAGTATCTGATGCTTCTCTAAATTTTTGAACTTGCAGCCTGATGTGAAAGCTAATTTATGACTGCGACACTTAGTATCTGACCGAAGATGATTGAAATAATCCTTATCTTGCTGTTCTGACTGTTTCTCAGTTGTTGTTATTGTTTTCTTTATGCAATTTTATGCTTGTACTGCTTTCCTGAATAAATTTTTACTCGTGTTTCTGAACAAATATTTTTTTATAATTTATTCCTTATTCCCGAACCGTGCTTCCCTCCAATTTTTTTGGTGAGTGATACAGAGTTAAACGTTTTATCTTTCCCTGCCTTGTCTTGCTGAATACCAGGATCATAAAAGTGAATTCGAAGTTGCTTCACATGTTTGAACTTAAAATTTAAAGATGGTATTCGAAGGCGTAATTGATATTCTAACCTCTCCAGCATACAACCGGTACGAAGAAAGGAAATTTGTTGGATAATGGAGCGGAAAAAAAAAAAAAAAAAAAAACTGAAAATTTTGATAGGGTACAGAAAATACAGGTTTTGTAAGAAAAAAAAAGTTTATTGTTTAAATCGTTAATAGTTACTTAGTTTCTATATAAAATGTTTTACAACGAGCGTTACAAACAAAGCTTTTATCAACTACACTAAAGATAAGGGGTGCATTTAACATGCATTACTTTGGTGCTCCCGACTACGAGATCAGGGCATTGCTAGCCAATGGCGTGGTCTCGGGGCCAGAAGCTGGTGACGGTGAGTGATATAAATAAGTTAGGGTGAAGGGTGGATGAGTATCAGTATCTGGAGGTGGCCCTGCGGATGAAGTCCAGGTAGCGCTCGACGTTGACGTAGACGCCGGGCACTCCGCGCTGTCCGCAGCCGACGCCCCAGCTGACGACGCCGGCGACGTGCCAGACGCCTCCACGCTCACACACCAGAGGTCCTCCGCCGTCGCCCTGTCAAAAAGTAGCGCACACTACTAAACAAAGCCGTGCGGCGTCCACTAGCTGTATTTGTATGGAAAATAGATACCTCCATCAAGGAATATCAAAAATCATCACCAAAGACAAAGAATTTGTGTATACATGGGCAGACCACGAACGGTTGGACAACTGGGTAAATAACAGTCACTCTTGGAGCAGTCCTGAAGAGGACTAATAAGTTGTAGAGGATGACGGGCAGAGCAAGTGTTTCGAAAGCAACTACAGAGTTAAGTATTTTCATTTCTCGATTAATCAGCAGATCTTCTGTTAGTTATATCTGGTTAAAACGGTCAGGATCCTGAATGTTTATTTAATCCATTAATCCAAGAGTTTCGAGTAAATATCGTGGCAGAAGACAGCGTAAACAAGCATTTAAACGATACTTTGGCGCAGAGTGAAGTATCAGTAATAAGGGTAATAATAATCAGCGAAAAGAGACCGAATCGGCTCACTCACGTAGCTGAAGTTATAGGTATTTAGAAAAACGTAAAGTTACTAATGACAAATGAATCTTGGCTCTAAATTCCAATGAACAACTATTGTAATAAGCAAGAAAACTTGTTGTGGGTCAAATTGCTTTATGTAGTATAATAACTGATGCGTACAAGGAAAAGAAAAGGAAAAGAAAATAATAAAAATTTGGGTTAAAAATTGTTCCAAAAACACCCCAAATTTTCACACACAAATTTTCTATCGAGCCCAAAGTAAATGTACTGGAAGATTACAAAAACTTTCTAAGAATGAAAAATCAATTAACCGAAATATGTGAGCCGATTGTCCAAAATTTTCAAGAAAACGCTCGGTATTTACGAATTTGCAAACAATAAGATGAATGACTTTTCAATAACAGTTGGAAAAACTTTTAGACATAATCAACTTGAAGAATTTCTTATAGAAGATTCAAAGATAAAATTGGAATAAAATTTACTAAATAATAACTTGAGAAAACCATGTTTCCCAGTATACCAGGAAGATCCTTTGTAATGACAAACTTAATTGCATACTACTTTTTTTAATGTTACAAGCATTTTTTTAAAATTTTAAATTGCAGTTGACATTCCAAAAGTAGTATATATTATCTCTCGAATTTGCAACAAAAATTATTGACAATACCCATTTACATATCAAATACCCATGAAACTTACCTTTTTTTCTTTTTTTTTTCTATAGAGTGTGTTCGGCTAATTGATGTTCTACTGCAAATATCAAACATACTTCTGTAATTCTCAATATTTTATCCAATTCTACTTAATCGGGCTCAACTCAGGGTCATCATTAACGTATTCTTCATTGTGGTCTTCTTCAGTGTTGGAGGACGATATACCTGGTAATTGTGATTTCTGGTCCCGTAAATAATTTAATTTATCTAAGAACCGCAAGGTAGGTTCATATACATTTTCATCTTCTGCTCCAAATCTTTCTTTTTTTTTTTTTTTTTTTTTTTTTCTATAACTCCCAGCTATATCGTTTTCGCATATTTTTTATGCATTTCTTCATACTTCCAAGTGTGGTATCCCGTTCCACTTCTTTGAAATCAGTTATCAATTCACCGCAACCCTTGTTTCTCAATTTTTTTATACTCAGATTTTACTTTTCACTGTTGTGATAGACTGCGAAACTGTTCAGTGAACATTTTTCATGCACAGCTGTTTTGAATAATTGCGATCACGATACCCCTACTAGCGCTGCCGGGGCAGACTAATGTTGGCGGCCAGATTGAACATATTGCCCATATACACTCCAACACGTTGGCACAACATTAAGCTCCACTCACTTGGTTGTTCAACTTGCGATTTTGCTTGCCAAGCTACCCATACACTGTCCAACTACAACACAACCAAGTTGGACAAGAAGTTATGTGAGTATGGGACCCTTTACTTACAATCAATACAGCTCTGTAGGTTGATTTGAGTAACCTTGCTTGTATTTGCCTTGAGGGTTATAGACCGCCAGGTCCACTAGCCCTATTCTTACAATATTTCCTACAATCCCACCAGCGAAGATCAGCTAGTGCAGGTGCTGCATCCCCTCCTGCGCGAGCCCTTTACTTTATTGTATTGAGTGTTCCTAGGGACCCACCTTGCAGGCGTCCTTTCCCTCCTCGCCGCCGGCGCACAGGAATCCGTTGTGTAGCTTGAAGTCGAATCCAAGGCGAGTCTGCTGCAGTAGGGACTGGCACTGGTGGAATGGCAACACTGGCACCTCCACTTCCTGCAAGAAACGATACAAATACAAAAATTCCAAGTATAGAGACGTGCTTCAAAAATATTAATGAACCATAGGTTGGATCCAGTATTAACGTTCGATAATCGATCTCTTTGTAATATTAATGCGTTTTGAAACTTCAAAATAATCCGTATTTTCAGTAATTGATCTTTGCATACTCTATGAAAATATGGTAAGTGTACTCGATTTCCCTCAAACCGCTTTAAAGATACATACTTCATGGGTGCAGTTAAACTTATCCCTCCATCGAATAAGGTAGACAATTTCAAGCAAACTAACTTCTCTCGTCATCTTCATGATATGCCTGTTCTCATTAAAAACATAAAATCGTATGAACGAATAATTGTGTTTGTGAGGGAATCTATTCACGACGTGAACAAACATATTAATGAGATACCCCCCCCCCCTCAAAATAACTATTATCCAAATTACCGTGTTCAGAATATACACTACTGAACACAGTAGCAGCCCGTAACTTCTGCCTTGGCCTATTCATTTTTTTTTTAATTTGGCTGAGATTTGTTATATCTTAAATGGCTTATCAAAGAAAAGTTTTATAACTAAAGGGACTAGTAATTAAATATAAGTAGGCCGATTTCTATTAAGTGAGAAGGACTTGTTATTTTCAAAATTATTGCCGGAATTGCAGCATATGAAGTTAATACCTACACTAAGTTTAATTGTTATGCGTATTTATCTGTTTGCACTTAGTATAATATTAACTGGTATCTTTAATGTAATAGGTTTACTGCTCCGTTATTTAATTATCTAACATCTTTGATGCAATGATTATTGGATAAAAAAGTGACGATTGACAGCCCTGTGTTGTCTAGTTTTGAACAGAGATTCGCGTACCAGCAAGAAACAAAGACATTAATATAAATAGAAATTTAATTCGATTATTGATTGATTGAAAAATATATTTGGATTGTGAATGATAGCATTTACAATTAATAAAATCGTTCTTTGAGAAACAGTATTACTTATTTTAGAGCGGGAATTAAGTATAAATATGGATTCTGACACCTTTCGTCGTTTTGGGCTATTTCAACGCATCATGATCACATTTAATCCATAAGTCAAACAAGATCATTCTAAGCTTTCATAACAATTTTTTTACAGACAGGCATTATATCAAAATTAGTAACAGTTAATGAGAAGTATAAACTTAGTACAAATAGTGTGTGTATTGTAGAGCACAGTAGTTCTATAATAAAAAACTAAGGTATATAAATTTATTAGAGTAGTAAGCCACTTCCCGTTGGGGTAGAAAAGAGGTAGATACGGTAAATGTGTCTTTTATGTAGCTTACATTTTTGTCGGTTACAACAGTTTACTCACTATTTATTGAGAGGAAAACAATAAGTCCTAACAAATGTGTATTACATTTTTCCAGAGAAGTGCTTTCACAAAGTGTATGTGCTACGATTTCATAAGTTGCAAGGAAAGGTTTTTTTTTTCGCTTTTGGCTCTGTCTTTTGTTTTACTTGATACAGAAGAAACCTTTCAAAATAGCTCTCAAATTTTAAATACATTCTTTAATAAAGCTTTCTTTACCTTCATATTTCGATCCCAACCACAGATTAATTCTTAGAAGGAACTTGATAGTTTTGAATCTAGAATGCCGATTTGTATTTAGTATTGCCGTTTTCGTTACTGACCTTGAGAATGTTCTGGTACTTCCCGTAGTCCCCGAAGGCGTCCTTGCCCCAGCCGGTTGCCCAGCAGTGTTGGCCGCTAAAGTCTGCGCCTGGAGGCGGTAAGCATGCTGGGGAGATGTGCGGGTTACGCGCTAGGTCCAGGGGCTGCGCAAGGCGTAGCACAGCCACGTCGTTGTAGAGGGTGCCCGCGTAGAACTCGGGATGCACTTGCACCAGCGAGACGTCCCGCTCCGTGTGCGGAAAGAACTCCACGTCGTGGTTCACGTCCCACTCGCCCGCGCGCACCCTCAGGTCGTACGGCGAGTATCTGCAACACAGAGGAGGAGCCAGAGCTGTTAATTCAAATCCTAACATCAGACACTACCCTAATGCCATTTATCAGTTGTTATTTATATTCAACATCTGCTAATGTGTAGTCAGCGCAGCAACATCGCAGGCGCCGTTTGAGTGAAGATCGAATGGTACGATACGCCAATGCATGGAAAGTTTTTAAAGAAATAAAAATGACATACATTTACGAGCTATTAAACTAATAAAATAATATTCTAAGAAAACTAGTGTCAATACCCATAACAATACAGTGTAATCCGTTAATTATAATTTATAGAAATGAGCATTACTGGCGGATATGTTCTATAAGTCTCTCTGCCACAGTGCGACTTGTCTCGCCGATGTAAACACTGCCACAGCTGCAGGGGATTTCGTAAACACCCTCAGCTGGTGTGGGTGTAATCTGTCTTTTACCCTGGTTAACGACTGGCCAAGTTTGCAATGAGCTTTATAAACTATTCGCACCTCCACCCACTTAAACAGTTTCCCAAGCCGGTCAGTGATACCTTGTGTGTATGGGAGACAGGCGAATTTTCTTGGCACATTGGTATCATGGGATAAATTGACGTCTTCCATGCATGGGAGAATAGTTGCTCGAATTCTAAATATAAAACAAAACAAGAAGATGTTTAAATTATACATAGTTCAAATGTAAAAAAAAAAAAAAAAAAAAAATTATATATATGATTTTAGAGGGCTCAGTTTCTTCTGTAGCCAGTGTCGATGCTTAGGCCTAGAAATACTGCAATATTTAAAGGATTATGATTCTAATTTACATTGCTTAAATAAAAGTCAACAGTAAAAAAGTGTTCCTAAAAAATAATACTTGTTTTGAAAGTTCTGTAGAGTAACGGATGAGAAATGAGATATCATAGACTGAACATAAAGGATGACTTGTCTAACAAGCAATAGTGTTAAAATTCATGAATTTTGTGAAATAATTAACACACATAACAAATTAAGAAAAAGTGGTTTATTTTAATAAAATTTTTTTAAAAATACCTATTTTGCATTTTGTCTTTAAATACTATTATTTAAAACCATTTTTTGTTTGAATAAAAACAAGAAAGTATTTGCATTTTGTATTTAAATGCTTTCTAAAAACTGTTTTATATATTTCAAATAATCTGACGTTGATGTCGACATCGATTAGTGGTATAATTTACTAATTCAGCAAAAGACTGTACAATTACACTCGGTTTTTTTTTTATATAACATAGTCCGAATGACTCAATTCTGCTTAAACAATTAAAAATAAATAAAACTAAGGCGCATGTATTGTTTGTGAATTGTCGACACAAGATAATGGCATGCAGAGTTTACATACATTAAGAGGTTGCGATTGCCCCTTACGAAATAATTTTGTTTGTATTGTACTATTCGGTTATGAAACCTACTCTTCCCTTTGAAATTGTCCTTTACCCATCTCTTATTTCCACAAACCGTTACAGTTTTTTAAGACTTAATTGGTGTTTACTTAGTTATAAGTGCCGTGAAGTAGTGAGGACTGTTGTACTTACGCCTTGACGCAGTGAGCCGCAGTGAGGACGTGCTGCTCGTCGATCAGGGTGCCTCCGCAGATGTAGACGCTCTCCTGAGAGTCCTTCTTCAGGATGGCCACTTGCCACGGGTATTCACCTGCCGAGGAACAAAGTGCGTTGGAAATAAGCTGCCGTCTAGCTGACTAGAAAAACAGATTAAACTCTGCTGTGTACTACTATCATTACAATTCTGACGAAATTTGTTTATACTCTGGAATCTGAATTTCCAGATGAACTGAAAAAAGGAACATCTATTTTCACAGAGGGCTAAATACTAATCAAAACAATACGAACATGTAAATATGTGACCCACAGAAAATAGTGTATGAGTTACCAATGACTTGTATGGGAGGAACTCTTAAGTGATTAAACCGTGGTCAGTAGTGTTATAAATACAAACATTGTAGAGATGACTTTCTGTTCCATAGCGAAGATATTTTACACATACGAGTGGGCCATTTGAATAATATTCGACGTAGATCAGAATAAAAAATATGATATTAAGCAAAATGGTCAAAATTTGAGGAAAAAGTTGAATCAACAGATCCACTCTCTTTTGAGATCTTTGAAAATCCGTGAGATGAGGAATAAGAGGAATGGAACCCACATCTGGGTGATGATACCGAGGAATTAAAGAGCAGATGTATAATATGTAGAAGTATTAAGACGTATGGATCAGAATTGTTGAATGTAGATAATTCTTATAAAGAATGTGTAAATACCCTGGAAATGGATTTACTTGAACGTTATACCAGAGTTTCTAGAATGTAAAGTGTAAGAAATGAAGAAATAAGGATATCTATGGGGAGTACGTTGTAAAAAAAATTAAATGCGTATGGCACTGTTGCCGAGGATATCACGAAGAGTTCGGCCTCCTAGTGACAGAGTTTTCGATTCGCGGTGAATGAGCCTCAGCCGTGGCTCCCTTAACACAACCCGATACTTCCACCGGGTAGAGGGAACCTACAGCTTAACGTGAAATCTGAAGCATTCTGGAGTACTTCACATTACACAGCTAGAAGTGCTAGATGAGTAGCTCGAGTTACAGGCTTTTGAAAATACCTACCGAGACAACGATTCTTACCGGGGGCTTTTGGATCTCGAATCAGACGCCTTAACCAATGAGCCACAAGACCGCTCGGTGTATGATATAGGAAACGTGGACAGATGGAATGAAAAATCAATAGGTACTGTCAGAAACGGATGGAAAAAAAGTTACTACTAAAAGCCGCTGTGGATTGGAAATTTATGGAGGCACTCAAGATGACTCTCCAGCCAACTTTCGGTTGAAGAGAAAATAGATTAAATATGAGGAAGCATGACTCACCGAACTCGCTGTCGCCGTCGACGTAGACGGGCGTCTTGATGCGGCCGTTGATGCCGTGCGCGTTCCTCCTGCCGCACTGGCCCGGCCTGTGTGGGGAGGGCACGGGCAGCGCCGGCCGGCGACAGCAAACCAGCCGCGGGCCGCAGCGACCACCCAGCTGGCGCTGTCAACACCAGACCGTCAGCAGCAGCCCACACTACTTCAACACCCCACCACCAAGCCCAACCACCGCGTGTGCAAAAGTTCCACCATTGTAACTTAATGCAACTGCTGGCGACTTCTTGTTACCGCAACACGAGGGCGCCGTAATCTTTACTACCGAAGAGAATTGCGAAGGTTAGACCAGCTAACTGAACCGCATTATCTCTGTCCAGCGCTATTTCGTAGAACATCATATATATTCCTCATGTTTTTCAAGTGAAAACTGACTTCTCGGCGCTGTTAGATGCGTCGTAGTCTCGGCGAGAAGCGAAGAATTAAAAATGCTGTCGATCTGGCTGGACTCACTTTTGTTTTTCTCTCCTAGGTAAAGAGAACTACGTATTTCTGCTTGGGGTACCGAGTGAGGGGCAACGTTCGGACGGGCAAGGCTACAATTAGCGTACATACAACTTCCAGGTTCTCATTGCTTCTCGAAATCATTGCAGGCAAATGCCGGGATAGTAGTTCCAATAAAAAGGTTCTGATTCATTTCATTTCCACTACTCCCCCACACACTCCTGACGAACCCGTCGTTGACGAAACTTAAGCTGTTTAAAAAATTCTGCAGCTAAGAATGAAGGAACGCTAAGCGACACAATCATTGCTGACTGCATTTCGGAACAGTCTAACCTTCTCAAAACTGACGTCTGATGCTTCTTCCTTACTGGAACCCCCAAAACGCCAATTGTAACAAAACCGAGAGATAGACTTGACACTGCATCTCCCAGTGATTCCGTTCTGTATCTAAAAAAAAAGGATCATAGAAACAGCTACGCGTAATGTGCAGAACATCGGTTCGAGCGCCCGGAGAGGAGAAATCATTTTAGGCTCATTTTTCTGCGTCTACAAACTTCTGACTACAAGTTGCGATACCCGCTGTGGCCTTAGTCGAATGCTATTCATCAAGATCTATAGATTTCGTGCAAACGTGTCAAGTGATAGGCGTCAAGTTGCAAGGGGCTTACGTTGAATATAAACAAAATTTAGCACATTTCGGTCTAAATTCTTATAGGTCTAAAAACATCGTGTCACCGAAAATTTATTTTACCAATGAAACCCCATTTGAAGGAGTAAAGCCGTGTAGCGTCAATGACTGCGTGAGTGTATCTGTCATGGTGATATATAATCGATATGACAAGTATCGATAGATTAACTCCTGCCAAACTCAGACATACCCAGGATACTCGAACTTACAGAAAGCGTCTTACATAGTTCGTCGTGAGAGAAAGGATTTTATTTAGACACAACTATACAATCATATTTCTCTAAAGTGGAATTTCAAGCATTCTGGAGATGAAAAATTTAGTTAATAGCAGGCAAATTGAAATAGACTGTCAACAAAACCATGAATTAATTCAGTGAATAATTGCGTTATTTATTTATTTTTTATTTTTTTCCTGTTACAATGGTGGCATAACTTTTGAACCCATCCACTAATAGTTACTTTTCAAGCAGCAGTTACGGATGTTAGGTATACTCTTGGAGATGAACTGCATGTTAATCGAGAAGTCTGGGGGGGGGGAGACTCTCTTATTTTCTCTGTTAGTTTCTTTCACCATGCTATTATACGCCAGATCGATTAATTTTTACTTTACCACTTCAAATGTGGTGATCACTTTGCTGTTTCATGACCAAAGAAGAATCAAGGTTACAATATTACCAAACTAAAGTTTTGGAAATTTATTTAGTCATAACAATGGAACTCTTGGAATTAGCTGAGTTAATGATGTGTTGCAGTTTCTCAAAGCTGTTTAGCTACTGCTTACTGACCACTTGGTCTTAAGTTCCTCCATATCCTGAGTGCATCAGGGTAGCAGTAACAATTATCGTAAACGCTTTTAAGCAAATCATGCCTGTGACCAAAAAAATGAGTTTGCGGAGGTGTAAAGAATAAAGTAATCCTGAGGAAATATATCACTATGGTAAAACTCCACTTCGAAGTAATTTGGCTTTTTTAAATTGGTTTGTAGGTACATTCACATCAAAAGTCAGAGAAGATGCCTTGTCGAGCATTTACTGCACTTGCAATTTTTCTTGCACTTTCATATTTACGAATTTAAAATTAAATTTTTACAATTAGCTTTAGTGTAATTCTTGTATTTTTTATTGTGTATATTCGGAATAGCAATTGCTATTACTTTACATTCATTGCTGAGTTTTTTTCCCTAAATTCAGGTATTGGCAGCACCATTGTTGTCAGTAAATAGAAAGGTTTTTATTATTATTTTTAGATCTAAAGAAGAACTAAAACAAACTAAAAACAATTTTTATAGCGTTGGGCTTTATCTGATTTTATTGAAACTCGGAAAATTAGTTAGTAAAAATGCGAACATTGTAAATAGTTGCAAAGCTGACTTTTGTTACTGTTAGTATATATAAAATAAAGAATATCAAACAAAAGTTTCAACTATTTACAGAATAGCAACAAGAGGGTCTTGCTGAGCGGTTAGTCAGGTTGCTGCAGTGGGTCGCTCTCTCTCCAGGAGACACGCTTGGTCGGCCGGTGTTACATTCCGAGAAAGTCGCTAGCCGTGAGGAGCAAGGCTGCATGCAGTAGCAAGTAGAGCACTCAAGTTCAAGGCAGATTGTGCAGTCCCACGAGCCAGTCTCAAAGTATCGTCCAGATAATTGTCACGTCATGCAACGACACAGATCTACGTTCTATCTGTGGTTGGGAAGAAGAAATTTAATTACAGGATCTAGCAAAGTGACTATCAACATAAATTATTATAAAGAATCAGAAAAACGAAAAGATGTTTAAGTTGCTAAGGCCATCTGTAAAAGAAAGGAGTTGAACGGGTAAATCAATTTAGAGAAGAATAGGACCTGTAAACCAAGCAACCAAAATAAACGATGAGGTGAATAAAAAA
Source organism: Vandiemenella viatica (assembly GCA_031002005.1). Taxonomy (NCBI): domain Eukaryota; kingdom Metazoa; phylum Arthropoda; class Insecta; order Orthoptera; family Morabidae; genus Vandiemenella; species Vandiemenella viatica. Next base: position 16,705,516 of record CM061919.1, read on the forward strand.
AAGACAAATGTTAGATATGATTAAGAGGAGCAGCAAAAAAAAATTATTGGAGCACTAGATAGAAATAAATGGCGTGATACAAAAAAGTACCATGAAAAATAATATGCTATCTGGCAGATAGCATTAAAGTACGAGCAGTGCAACATATAAAGAAATGAAACGTATATTGAAGAAAGGGAAGAGTGCTAAACAGTGGCAGACCACAATGATGACACATGCAATTAATGGATAATTGTAAATGGGTAAGCAGAATGATTCATTTGAAACATACTGTCAGTCCCTTGGCCAAAGATGATAACAGACTCAATCGTAACTATTCTTTGAAATGAAGGAAGCAGGTAAAATACTGCTCTGTGGATAGAGCCTGGATTTTCGAGTTTCAAACCCATAAATATGCCTCAACAACGGATAGTTTGATTAATTTTGAGCATTATGATTCTCAGTGGCTGATGACTACTAAGCACACAAACCATGCACAAACTCTCGAAAAATGTTACATAATGCCGCAACTAAAAGTCAGTCAGAGTATCTTATCAGAAACACGAGAGAATCAGATAGAGTGTATGTAACTACGTAACATCTACCTATAAGCTAAGAATAGGCTACTGAAAGATAAAAAAGTTTTGTATTTGACATGCAGTGCCAGTTAGTCTGGCAGCGAGTACTAGCAGTCTTAGAGCGGAAGGAAGAGAAAGCGAGTTATAGAGTTGAGGTCACGTCAGCAGGTGCGTGCGTCGTCGACGTGTGCGCCGTCACAGTCCGGGTGGATGTCTGGTGGGCTTCCACCGGTCTGCAGTCAGCTGTCTTCACCTGCGAACACTGATCACAGCGTCAGAACCGCCTCCCAGCCGTCGGGGGCGGCAGCGGTGTCAACAGACCATGGCTTAACACGACAAGTTGCAAGTGACTGCTTTAGACACTGAAATGTCCGCAATTGATACAATTTATACCTGAATTCTTAAATCAGATATTATTTTTGTTATATCCCCTTAAGTAACATATGAAACTCAATATTTTAATCTGACTTTTTTTTCGTATCAACTTAATACGATATGAAGCCGTCGTTCTCACAACTTAATACGGTCACTGTATCATTAATCACTATAAAAACTAATATGTATCAGTCCGTATAGGCGTGGTTGATTAAACGTCAGCCTATTGAACGAAACGCCAATTACTTCCTAAGATTTCGCCGTAGATCAATATGATGTTAAGAATAACACGCTTCTTACCTTAGACACTAGTTGTTTTCGTGTTTATTTTGGGTCGTCAGTGATAGAAAACGTTTGGCCGAAGATGAGAAGCGGTAATTAAATCCAGCATGTTCTATATCGATGTTTGGAACCCACAGCACAGTTTGAGCTGAAATTAAAACTCTTTACGTTCTGTTCGGTCTACATATTCGGAAGAATGAGGTATCTGTCACCAAGATTGCGGTTTTCATGGTTTGCCAAATCATTCTAGCCCTTTGCCGGAACGAAACTTTCACAAGGATCACGGACTGTTTCATCCCCGTTCTCTCTAACTCTAACGACATCGACGTCAATGAGCTGTTAAGCTCTAATTAAACAAATAATACATTCGAAACGACGGTCGAATGACTTATTCCAGATTTATAACATCGGATTTTATTTTTTAACTCTACTAGTTCTCCATTTTTTACTCGAAATGTAACAGTTTGAACAGCCCGTCATAATTAAGATTACTGCATCACAGGAATTGATTTAGAAACGTCTGGCTCACTGAGAAAGCATTCTTTATGTCAAATTCACTACGACACACCGTGGTACGGATTCCACAAAATACTGTTGTCTCCTCTACATGGTAGGCAGAACTTAAAACTTTTCGTACGCATTTACACTAAGTAGTTCGCTCAACACGTAATGAATGATGACAACGCGGTCAATGTTGACGGGCGATGTGCTGATGGAGTTGACTGCCGCCCCCACGAGCTGCCGCCGGGTACTCACCTGCTCGACCGGCTCGGGGGCGGCGCTGCGCCTTGCCCTGTGCTCGCCGCCTTCAGTGAAGCTGCGTCTGTCACTCGGGAAGGTCACCCCGGAAGAGGCGCTGGGCTCATCCGTGTCTGCCGGGCGGGAGGAGGGAAGTGGGGATATGGGAGAGGATGCGTTGGAGCGGGCATTGCGGTAGTAGTATCCGTCATCCTCGTCATCATCAATGTATCCTCCTACGGGGTGTTGATAGCTGCCACTGGACGTCTGGGGGTAGTAGGTGTCATCAGCCTCGGCGTCAATTTGGGGGTCATCGGTTTCGTCCATCGACCTGTAGTCGTCGTAGTATCCCTGGTCGTGTCCGTAGTAACTCTGTCCGTAATACTCGGGCCTGTAGCCGTAGTGATGCGGCTTGTAGTAGTGTGGTTTGTAATAATGAGGCTCTGGCTTGTAGTAAGAAGGAGGTGGCTTCGCTGACTGATGGAGGTGGTGATGATGGTGATCGTGGTGGTGCTTAACATAATGTGGAAAGCCCGGTTTGTGAAGCAGTCCGTATCCACCGTGAAGAAGGTTGCCAATCTTGTGAACTAACCCCGGATTGGGCGTGACGTGTAAGTTGACCAGTGGTTTGAACACCTTTCCACCGTACTCGTCCTTGGACACTTGGAGCGAGACCAGTGGGTTGACGCTTACAAGACCGAGGTTGATTCCTCCTGGACCGACGGATCCACCGTAGGGATTGAGGGCAGGGTTGGGACCAAATGGGTTCAAGGGATAGCCTCCTCCTCCCCCCTGTTGGGGCAGACCAAACGACACTCCGAATGTAGGGTTCACTTTAACGTTGCCGTCCTCGCCTAGCAGGCGCTGCAAAGACCAGCACAGCGCTATGGTCTCGTTTCGATACAGCAAGCACATTGATCGCTATATGAAAATTACGAGGCGAATTTGATCAAATGTTCCTGAAATGCTTGGCAAGGCTTTGGTGACGCTCAAAATAGACGAGATAGCATGGGAAAAGGCAAGATGCGTAATCAAATTCGAATGGGTTTATTGATGAAGTAAAAAAATCAGAATTGATTGAAACTTCATAACCTGAGCCAACGTAAATATTCATCAAATATTCTATTAACAAAGAAGTTGCTTACAGGTGAATTCTGATCGACCAGAATGATGGGAAGAATTATATAATTTGATGCTGGAAATTCAACTTAATAGTTTTGTCCACTCTACTAGTACTGAGAAAAGTGATGGATGATATATCCTTTTTAAATTTACAGTTATTTAATTTTATTATACTGATTCTCGATCAAGAGGTAAATGATAGAATGCTTTGATTTCAAATGTAAATTAGGGAAGAAATATGCCCGAAATTACTATAATTATTTGTAATTCTTGAATCTGACACCTGACAAACTCTAAGTGAAAGATATGATTCGTTTTGTTTTCAATATTAATTTTTTAACTATAAAATCAATTTCCCAAAGCCTTGCCAATCTTTTCAGTTACACTTGGGTACTTCTCCAGAACCTCCCGTTATTTTGTCACTAAAGAATTGACTATTATTTTGTTAATAGTTATGAAAACACTCTCCTCATACCAGTTGTTCATGTTAGCTACATTGCACCTAAGAATGCTAATGCTTTCTAGGATCTACCACTAGAAGAAGTATCCGTACGTTCAAATTTTTTACAGGGAGGAAGAGGACTGGCTTTGTGGGTAGGTTAGGACAGTTATACGGTTGTGACATTCGCAGTTTCACCAAGAAACGTTTGTCTAACTCTACTGTATTCCAGTTATTAATATATATACACAACATTAGCGAGTGCGCATTGAGCAAGATGGGAAGGTTGGGAGCAGATGGACAGCATGCAAACCCAATAGCCAAACCACCGAGGTGACTCTTCATGTCGACAGTAGCTCCTGATGGGCAATGCATTCAGGGTATGTTGGCATTGCTCTGCTGCTGTGGAGAGAAAGAAGCACTTACTGCGTCTACGGAGGAAGCGGTGCCGATGTTGTCAAGAGTTGGCGTGGGATCCAACAGGTCGGGCTCCTCCGTAACCTCCCGCTACAAGAACAGTGTTCTGTACAGGCCAAATCTACTAATGGTTTAAATATACACATTTGTTTGACATTGTTAAGTTTGTACACCGCATTTATTAAGCTGAATTAGTAAATTTATCTAAGATATTAGCGTGACAGTGAATTTAAACAAGCTTTGAGATTCATCTTGTTATAGTTATTCTGTGTTAGTATCACCAGTGAATGACACAAATATCCCAAGCAGGTGCTTTTATTGGGTATCATTTGGAATGTCGAACATATAACATATCTTTATTCCATAATCTGTGCAGTTTGTGACTATACCTTAGGCCGTAAATGAAAATTTTGGTGATGGAGGTCTCAGTCGTTTCTAACTCTATAATTTATGAGTATGGAATTAACACTTCCAGGACAAGATAATTCCATCTCAAAATCAGTGTTTACTCTACCACCCGAAAGTGAAGAACACATTGATATCAGTAGTGAGATGTCAAGCAGCTGGAGATGTGCTCATATTACAGTGTAGCAAAATTTTGTGATGTGGTGAATGAATAGAACATTGTTGTATAGCATACAGACTCCATATCTCATTTGAGGATAGTATTTTTGCTGTCTTAAACATTTCCAACAGAATTTTAAAGAAAATGTCATCATCCCTCAGCTACCCGACCGCATAACCTTCAGAAACGTTTTAAATATTGTTGGAACACTTAAGCATATAGATCCACCTACAGACCGTGAAAGGGTGTCCACAAGTTACCGGACTACCTTCGTTATTGAAATCACGAATTGTGCCATTATGGCGAAAAAGTTCTTAGGTTGAAACCTTATGGATCAAATCAAAGCTCAGTGTCTATTCGTTCGCTTCAACAACTAGAAGAGCCGCTGGAAGAGTCAGAAAGCAAGGTGCAGAGTGTTATAGGTCTATAATTCAAATGAAAGATGAGAAGTAACTTGCAATCCGTATAGCGGTTGGCGGGACCTGCTGTATTATTTCTAGAGCTGAATAAATGGCATAAAGAATAAATGGTTTTTGGTTGTTGTTGTAGACTGCAATAACTGAAAGACCTCGTTAATAGTAACGTGAATAGTGATCAATACTCTGCGTGGATCATTGAGCTGTGTGCACTCACCGGCTGCACCTTGGCGCGCTCCTCACTGGTCGTCTCTCGTCGCCTCCTGCTGTTCGTCCGCTCCTCTTCCGCCTGCTCCGTCTCGTTGGCGCCCTCCCGTTTGGCATGGCGCGAGATGATGGTACCGTTGCCGTCAGTGATGACGACGTCATCGTCGATGGCCTCGATGGTGGAGGGCAAGTTCCTCGGGTCTATGAGCAGCCCGTCCTCCTTGCGGCCGAAGTCTTGGCACTGTTCGATGGGCACGCAGATGCAGTCGCGCACTCCCTGAGGCCCGTAGTAGCCTCCGTCAGCTCGTGGAGTCTCGTAGCTGTTGCTGGAGCTGCTGCCTGCGTACGACGAGCCCAGGCCGTTACCTGATACCCGACATGCAGATAACGGAGAGCATTTACAGACACCAGATCACTGCAATTGCATTCAAGTATATACAAACGATACAGCATGCAACAAAAAGGATTGGCTGAATGAACATGTCAGATATCTTAAAATAATTCTATCCGCACCTAGTGGATCCTTTATTTGGAATTAATCTAGACTGGTGAACGTCTAAGAGTACTCATATTCTTATGAACTAACATAGCGTGGCAGAATAGTAACCTCAATAGGTGGAGCCAGAAGGGAACCTTATTGTTCACCTCAACATTTCCAACAACGTGTATCCTACACGATCTCTTGCTTGTCAACAAAACTCCAGTTAACACAGTGCGCTACTGCGCTAAAAATATTTAACAATAAATTTTGGAAGCGGTAACTAAATGATAGTTTTTCTATAAGTTTTATATATATTAAAGGAAACTGATTCCACATAATTTCAAACCTGCAATTCATTTTAGTGCGCCGTAATAGCAAATAATAAATTTAATGTACGTTCCGCTTCAAGAAATAAACGCACTGAAATGTTTGTACAGAAATCATAGCTAGCCATGTAAGATTGTATCGAATACTACCTATAGAACCATACTACTACGTAGTAGCCTATCGTATTGGAATGTTTGAAAATTTAGAAAAGCTTCATAAAAGGTTGGTCACTGCAATGTATTAGGCCTATTTTCTAACTAATTGACAGATTAATGAGATACCTACCAGACTGAGTACTATAATGAAACGTTTCTGTGATTAAACATGAACATATATCTTGCACTCTGTTATGTTTACGACAGTTTAAGGATTCTCTACAATCTTGTTCAGGAATGCCAAGAAGTATTTAATATTTGGCGCCGCAGACTACACAACTAGCACAAACGGAAACTGGTTGACGTTAAAAGACTTTGGTGCAACAAGTAGCGTTAGTCGCCCGTACGCCTCTGACCTGTTAGCGGTGCCTTGAGGTCGAGCTCCTTCTTGTAGAAGGGGGAGGCTGGCCCGCTGGGGGCGCCGTAGTGGTGGCCCTGCTCGTAGAAGGCGCCAGGTCCTGCTGAAGAGATGCCACTGTACTCGGGCAGCGGCACCGGCTTCACGATGGCAGCGCCGGCGTCTCCGTGGTGGTAGTGGTGGTGCACGTGCTGTTGGAGGCCACTCTGCTGGTTCACCAGCACGTCCAAGTGACCCTTAGAGGGCAGAGGCCTGGGGGGCAGTGGGGGCGGTGGGCCGTCGACGAAGCCGCCGTGCTCGTACACCGGAGGCGGCAGTGGGCGGGCGGCGCCGTACACGGGGCCCGGCACCAGGGGGTAGGACGGTCTGTGCGGCTTGTGGTGGTACGGGCCGGGAGGCGGCGGGGGCGGCAGGCGCTTGGGAGGCCCGCGCACCGGCACTGCGGGGATGGGGTGGCCCACCGGCTTGATGGCCACCGGCTGCGCGTAGATCAGCTCGTGCGGCTCCACGTACGGCCGCTTCGGCTCCACCTCATCGCACTGCGCGCAACACAAAATCCAATCAGTACCGTCTCGCCGAGGAGAGAGTACCACCTACCACCACCAAAATACAGCAAGTAAGTACGGTATTTCTTCTTGGCCGCGAAACATGTATGTCTTTGCATTAAGTAAAAAAAGGGCTATTGATGGAGCAGCGTTAATAGCAATGGACTTACAAAAAACATATATGACGTTTTTGCTATACCAGAATAAATCAGCGGCTATAGTTAGCTCTAATTGAAAAGTCTTCTCTTCAAGTGGGAGACCAAGAAGTTTCTGCTGCATTGACATAATAACCCTAGCCTCCGACATGAGTGGCAAGCGTCGAAAAGCACATTCCATACTCGAGAAGTCGACAGAATATCTGTATTGACAACGTGAGAGTGCAGTACCACAGCAGCCGGCACTGTTGAGGGCGCCCTTCTTTAAAGACACAACCTCACTTGCAGAAACATCGCATCAGTTCACTCCGTAAGCAAACTGAATTTAAGAGATTCATAGCGTTCATTTCCGACGCAAAGTTGTTTTTCACGCTTTGCGAGATAATAAAATGGGAAATTATCTTTTTAATATGTAAATAATTTCTTTATACGTTTGTTTTGATTACAAATACCATAGAATCGTTCATCCCATCCTTCAGTTTATATTGCAAATACAATTCTCTGTACGCTAATATACGAGTAAGCTATGTTAGGTGTGTTAATAGTCCATTCCTCTCTCTAATTTTCATAAAGAATCCTCATGTAAATGTGACTCACCACTGACTATGATTCACTGACAATACAGGAATTCTCCGACCGACGGAATTGAAACACAATATGGTTTTGATTGTTTCGTAGACCTTTCACCAATCTGTCTAATGCGTCCAAAGACTTTTTATGTGGCATCGTACATTTATCTCAAACGATCAATTTGCATTGCTGTAGAACTTTGGCCATTGGCATTTCTTTGAAATGTTGCAAGTTGGAGTTTCATTGATTTGCATATTCAATGGCAACTTGAATGTTAAATGAGCTGCTTGACCACCTTCCAACAACGTAGCTGCAATTCCTGATGAAGCAAATGCAATTGCAATTTCATTCTGCGAGCGAATCTTCGCCAAAATCAGTTACATCAAAAAAAAAAAAAAATTCCTCGTGGAGCGTTCTACAAGATATTCCCTCTATTTCCATCGTTCTAAACATTCACGAGCATATTTTTGCTACAGATTCAACAGTAGAACATTCGTTCAAACTTAATCTCCCAATGTATCACAATCATATTGTTTTTCACGTTTCAGATATTGATTATATGTGTCGTGCATTGGATGATTGGGCGCTGTTATCACTACTTATTGAGGTAATGCCTCGATCGATATCATCAATCACATATTATCAGTTAATATTAATGGAATAGAAATAAAATAACTACCTTTGATGGACCGGTCCCAAAAGAACGTAAAATTAAAAACAAAGGAAAATTTATTTTAATTTAGGCTGCAAGCGTTTTTCCAAGGTTTTCTCGAGATCTTCCAGGGATTTTTTTTTTTTTAAAATAGAAAAAAATTTGAGTTATTTCCTTCACGGGAGCATAAGGAGCAACACAAAAAAGGAATTGCGTTTTTCCATCGTTCAAATCATGAGTTATGCTCTTGCGTTCGTACAAAAATCCAATAGAAAAAAGCACTTTCAGCTTTTCCCGAATTTTCAAATTTTCTAGGCAACTTTTCCAATTTTCTTTCGCTAAAACTCTTAGTCGAACTATTACGAACTTTTTTAAAAAAAATAGCCAAATAAATCCATAGAAAAAAGCAATTTCAATTTTTCCCCACTTTTCCAATTTTTCTTTTTCTATAAACACTATTAAATATATTACGAACATTTTTTTTTAAAAAATAGCCTAATCGGTTCCTCAATTTTTACAATTTTCCGGGCAACTTTTCCAATTTTTCTTTCTCTAAAAACCTTATTCTGACATAATTTTTTTAAAAAAATTGCATAGTTACAAATAAACCAAAAATATCTCGTATTTACATTTATAGTATAACTAGCAGTTACCCGCGACTTCGTTCGCGTTGAAGAGTGTTGTAATATGATTTTCTTGAGAGGTCTGGTTGCTCGGTGGTTAGGGCGTCCAACTGGAGATGGAAAAGTCCCCAGCTTGAATCCCAGTCTCGGCGAGGATTTTCAAAGGTCCTTAGCTCGACCTTCACATCTGGCATAGGTTGTGTGACGTGAATTACGCCACAATGCTCACTTGGTTCTGATTCCGTGTTGAACTGTGGGTCCTCTATGTCCGGTAGGACTACTGGGTAATGTTAAGAGGCTACGAAAGGGACTGATTGCGGATACGTAAAGAAGCCTTGCCACCAGGTCAATACGACCATACAATTTATTTTAGAGCTATTTTTATAATAAATATTGCAATAAAATAACAAAAATCTATGTTCCAGAACTACTTCATTGAATTTTTAAAACAGTAAAAATATTCTGTTTGTAAGGAGTATTTTCAGTTTAATATATCCTTATATACAATATTGAGGATTTGTCTCCTAGGTTTTGGCTATTTTCATAGCCCTAGTTTTCTTACATTTCTTTGAAAGATTTGAATTTCGTTTACCCAGCATCTATTGAAATTACTAATTTCATCTCGCGAATAAAAATGAATATAGTTTTAATTAATGGAAGCTCAAAACGTCAAAATATTAGCAATACATTGATGGAATCGATTAAATATCAACAAAAAAAATACTAACATCCAAACAGCAAATAAATACTTAAGTGGCCCAAGGACGTTCATTTCAGTTAGTAAAATTGCGATACTAAAAATGAATATTTCGATTTGCATTGAATATCTGAAAAAAAAATCTTTAAAAAATGAGAACTTAATTTGCTCTTTGAATATTGATTTTTGTTTGTTTTAGGATATATTGGTTCCATCAACAGAAATTTACTTATTATTGTAGTAAGTATAATAGTAATTGATTCTTTTATCCATAATGATCAGTGGTATTGTGGTAATGGTTTCTCTATCTGTGGAAACAACTGAATTGTTTATAGACCCGTTTACTATAGTTCATTCGTTTCGATCCATTCATTCTGCGCTAAAATATAAATTTCAATGTTAAAGTAGTAATAGAGTGTATAAACTGCTCTCGGGTGGCTAGTCACCCGAGAGCAGTTTATACATTCTCAACGCCGAGAAAGACTTCGTTCTTATATAGTAATAGTGTGGTTTCTCACTCTGCAAACAGAATTGAATGACTACCGGCGAATTACCACTCCGCTTGTCCGCCACTCCATTATCTGAATAAAACATTGATAAATTTCAAAAATTTACTTCGGGCAACGCCGCATGGTTCTGCTAAATCTTCCAAGCTTACTATAGATCTTTTGATACAGTATCGGTACAAAGCGATACATGATATCACTAAAATGGCGCTCACGAAAGAAGCTTAAATAACTAATGATGTTTCAGTTCTCATTCTGGTCCAGGCTGCGTTTTAAAATTACCGCTAGAAAATCAAAGCTTCCATCACTCGCACATTAATACATTCACTATATTGTATGTTACTGACGTCATGAATAGCGAAATAAAATTGACTTATTATTAACACAGTAAATTAAATACTGAATACATCTAAAACTACATTCAGCCGCATGAACTATGTCGCCAGCTTCATGACAGTTATTGAGGTAACGTAATTAAAAAATTTATACTAAAATGCTTTTAACTTACAGTGCACAACGGAAAGTCCACAATTCTCTATGGTCGTTAATATTGCTGGTCAAATTTACATCGCGATAAAGTGATTTAGTAAGGTGTATAATGAAATTAATTGTGATAGTAATTTATGATATACTAATTAATAATTTTGATATAGAAAATTCTGTTACTACTCGAAATGTAGCTCCAGAGCATTTAATGTGTTAAGATGGGTTCGTATCGTTTGATTTTGTAGCGGCAATATTAGCAGAAATAGTGGTTTGGTTGAAATGCTGCCTGGACCAGAATGTTTTTGTTACAGCAGAAGGCAGAAGGAGTTTAGTTATTATTAGTAATAAGTAAGCAGCTTTCATATGCTCCGTGCAAATTAGGTGTATTGTGTTGTAAACGACTTCCAGTGTTACTTCATGAAACAATAAGTTTATACATTAGCCCATTGAATACATTCGTTTTAAGTGTAGCATTCGATAGATATTTGCAGAATATTGAAGTAAAAAGCAGTAATATTTGTACAAAAATTCTGAACGAAAAATAAAAAGGGTTAGGTAAGTTTTAAATTTCGGCAAAAATAATTTGTAATACAAAGACTGTATAGTAACAACAAAAGAAACAGGAAATAAATTAAACCGAGATAGAATGTAATCCTTTACATTTTTATAAATACGACATTTGGGGCACGACCATTTTGCACTTCAAGTAAACCGACTTTCGTGCTGGTATTATTATTATTATTAATCATTATTGCCCTTGAGGACAGTGTTTAAACTCAAATTATTCATGATTATTCAGTTTTTGTTTGTATTTGTCTTCTTCCTCTTCTCTTCCCAAAACCTCTTCATACGCTCACTGTGTTCCTGTTTCCTTTGTTCAGTCCATTTTGTTCCTGTTTTCTTCTGTATTTTAAATTTTCAGTTCATAATTTTGTTCCTGAATTGTCCCCTTTCCCGTGTGCTGGTATACTCATAGCATTTTACTTTATTTTCCAAGCTTTGATTTTTTATATTTATTATTACGCATATATTACGAACGAAATTATGATGTAAAATTGGATATGTCATACTATTTTACGTACGCAAATGAAATCATATCTTTGCGAACTTGACAACAGTACCTACCTTTCTTTTTTTTTAAATTTATGGTTAAATACAGATTTATATTTCGTGCTTCCAAACTATTATTTGTCAAGTGCGTCGGTTTTATGGCTTTTAAACTAAACACAAACTTGCATATGTAAAAAGATTCTTGCTTTTATTTCTGAAAAGTAGTGTTTGCGATTTACGTAAAAAGCAAAGAGTAAACGTGGCACGGCTATCTATGAAGTAGGAAACTCTTTGTTGATTCCGAATTGATATTAATGGCAATTTCTAAAAGAACTATGCGTTTTTGCAGGATAAAATCTATCCTATGTCACTTCGCACGCAATTAACTGACTTCATGCCAAATTTCATTTAAAGATGTTGAGTTATTAAGGAGTTATTGATTCCAGAAGTACATCCAAACACACATCCGAACTTTTCCATTTTCTCATTTATAGATATATAGATAAGAAAATTGTTATTATTTATTAATTTTTATTTACGGATCTACATAAGTCGTAATACAATGAATAAAACTAGTACACTTCTGAAAGTTTTAAATTGGTCGTTTGATTTGCCTGATGTACCCTTGCATACTTGGTAGTTATAGAGAGCTCATCACAAAGCTTATATCTATTACTGTTAGATCTTTTTCAACCAGTATTTTATTTTCCTTGTTGATCAATATTCTTTGCTAATTGATCGATGTCACTTAGTTTTTCACTATCTTTTCTGATTGACCAAAAGATTGCGCTAATAACGCGAATTAAATTTATTTTGCTAATAAATCAAATAAATTATAATTACTTTTTTTACTCATACTTGATTCACATGTTTATCAACAGACATCAGAAGAGAAGACACAAAAATGCTCAGCATAAAGCAGGAGAAAGCAGTATAAACGTTTTAGAAATCAAATAAACAGGAAATGCAAAAACGAAAAAGAATATTAGTTAAAAGAAAAGTGCAAAGAAGTAGATAAGGAAATAGTTGTAAGAAATTAGATATGGCCTATTGGAAGATCAAACAAAATTTCGGAGAAATGAAGAAAAGATGCATAATCATTAAAGCTGCTGATAGGAATGTTTTAAGTGTGAGACAAGGTTGTAGTCTATCTCCATTAAAATTCAATTTGTGTGGAGAGTTAGTCGATGGAAGGAATTTATGGAGAATGGGGATGATTTGAACAACAGTGTACTGAAAAAAGAAGGTGATATAGACATTGATTACCTAAGTGATGTTTTGAAGACAGATTTGATAGAGCTTTGAATGATTTGAAATCAAATAAGGGAGTTGGGATTGATGAAATTCCTTCAGAACTTCTGAAATCACTAGGAGAAGAAGGAGTCCAAAGATTATTCAGACTGATATCAGGAAGTTATGAAACAGGAGAGATTCCAACTGATTTTAATAAAAGTATCATCTTCATACTTCTGAAGAAAGCTCAAGATGAAAAATGTGAGAATTATTGACCAAGACAATATACAGAAGAGTAAAAAAGATATTAGAAGAGATAGCAGGTGAAGATCATTTTGGGTATAAGAAAAACCGCAGCACAAGAAAGCAATTCTGGCTTTAAGATTAATACTTGAAGGGCGGATCAATAAAAACAAAGATACTGTTATGGCATTTGATAATTTAGAAAAAGCTTTTGATAATGCTGAGCGGAACAAAATGTTCAAAATTTTAACGAAGTCAGATGTAAAGTATGGAGGTAGACTAATACTTTATTATAATCTATATAAGAATCAAGTGACTACAAGGACAGAATGATGAGAGACATGCTTCAGTTAAAAAGGGTGTGAGACAAGATTGTAGTCTATTTCCATTCAAATTCAATTTGTATGTAGGGGAAGCAATAAATCAAGTAAAAATGTGCTGAAGGAAAAAAATCAATATGGTACGAATGCTAAGGACATTGACCTGTTAGCAGAACAGACTGAGAATATTGAGAAGTTTCTGAATGTCACAAATAAAATACCGAAGGAAGATTTTGGACTAAACATAAACCAAAACAAGTAAAAAATAACAGTGAATTAAACATAAAATTAGGATCGGGTGCGTTAGAATAAGCAAAAAAAAAAAAAAAAAATTCTGCTATTTAGGAAGTAAAATTACAACCGATGACCGAAGCAGGAATGATGTTAAAAGCAGAATAGCAATATCGAAAAGGTCTTCCATGAAAAAGAGAAATCTCTTGATTTCAAATATTGAACTAAGAACTTTGTAAAACTTTATTTTTGGAACACAACACTTTATGGTGGTGAAGCATGATAAAGTACGAAACGAAAGTATTTTGAAGAAGATGGAACAGAAAAGAAGTTTTGTGAAGAGACATACAGAAAGAAGAGACAGGACGGTAGGAAATATTTTGAGACATGCTGGAATGGTTAACTTGTTAGTGGAGAGAACATTCGAAGGTAAGAACTGCAGAGGAAGACAGAGATTAGAATATATGAAGCAGATAATTGAGGACGTGGAGGTTAGCGCAAGATTAGGAAGGAATGGAGGATTGCATCAAAGCAGTCGAGAGAATAATGCCAGAAAAAAAATCAACAGACTTGAAGTGACTGGCATAATGTGAAGTGACTTACCGCCATGAGCCCCAGGTTGCAGAGTCTCTCGCGGATGAAGTGCCTGGCCTGCGTGTCGTTGCCGCTGGTGAGAGCTTGCTGCACGTGCGGGTCTTGGTAGACCTCGTCGAAGCCGTCCAGGTTGCGGCCTTGCCGGCTGGACAGGAGGATCGAGTCTACCACCTGTTGCTGGCGGGCCACGTCGTCGGACCCTGGAATTAGGGTTGCCAAACGTACTATAACATATGGTCAGCGTACTATATAATGTTGAAAAAATACAGTATATAGCATGAAAAAATAATATATTTCAGATCGGTAGATCAAACTACTTTTTTTTTAATTAATTAGTTATGAAAAGTGGTAGCAACAACGAAAGTGCGTCAGTTGTAATTGAATTGGAAGTTATTGAGAGATTATTTTATTGTTTAGGGGAGCATTGTCCTACACATATTCAAAATATTTTGAAGATGAGTTTAACTGATGGGGACGCTAAGGTTGAAGTCTTTTTTAATTTCGCGAGCCATTTTTTATATAACTTTCACATAGCTGTTAAACAACTTGAAGGTGATAACATCACAGTCTTATGTGTGTATAACATAATGTTAATTTTTAAAATCAGCGCTAAAACAACGTAAAAGAGAATGTTTCTTTGGTTAAAAAATTAAAAAAATGTTCTTAGAAGCTAAGTCCTCCACAGAAAGTGAAAATACTAAAAAGATTTTTTTTTTCTAAGGATTCGTTGATAAATGTCTGGAATATCTTCTTAATAAGTGATATGATTTTGATTAAAGCAATTGGCTATGCAAAATCCAAATATTAAATTTAAAACACAAAGTTTCATTTGATGATTGTGAGACAATATTAGAAGTTCTAAATTAACATGAAAAAACGAGTATCAATATGGAGGAGCTTTACTCTAAAACAACATAATAATAAAAAAAAAATACAGGTAAAAGTAAGAGATTGTAGTGGGTTACCGATAGAACCAGAGACAAAAACAGCAGCATATTTTAAAATAATTTATAAAATTTATTGAAGATTATTTCATTCGTACTCTTTATTCCCAACACTTGGGCATTCACAGAAAGTATATTTTCAATTATAAATTCGAAATTTCGATAAGAGAGAAGCAGAACTTTCGATCTACATTAATTTAAAAATTGAATGCGATAAATTATATAACAATTTTTCTGTAGACAAAAAAATTGCTAAAAGATGCAAGAAGTGCAATTATTTAAACGAATAAGTAAAAAACATAGCTTTTGACCTTTTTTCTTCTTTCCATAAAATACCATATTTTTAACAGTACTATCATTTTTTATGTTTTCTATATTTTTGTACAGTTTATTTTTTTTTTTAAAATACTAAAGTCAGCCGTAAAACTGTTGGTAACCCTACCTGGAACACCACACAAGGAAGCGTCCATTATCCACGTAGCTCCATTTTAACCTCCCGTGAACTTACCTTTCCCCCCCTTCCCGACGTGGATTTTGTCTCTGCCCCCTCCCCCCTTCCCCCCTCCCCCCCGCGTAGCACGTAGCTGTTTTCCATATTGATTCCGGAAGATATTTCGTACTGTTTTCTCTTGTCAGGCTATCGTAAATTACATACGGAGATAAGTAATTGACGGAAATAAACATGAACGTGCTTTTCTTTCTGTTGAAACTTTTGACAAATGAAATAATTACACTGTTTACAAAATTTCACTCATATATATAGTAACTAACATGGGATAGCATGCACTCAAAAACTGCTGTGAAAAATTATGATACTAACAGGTTTTTAAGTAATTGACTGCTTATGAGTTGTTGGTAATATATTTGATATTGTTAATAGCAACTAACATGGTATAATATGTAGTCGCAAATTACAGTGAAACTTATCATGGTAACTGATTGGTAAGAAAATAACTGGTTGTTAGATGCTGGTAACAAGTGTATACACTGTTCCACATAATAAGTATTAATTAACTCGGGATTGTATTTGTAGATTACAGGAGATATTGGTTATACTAATGGGTTGTAGCTAACTTGTTGTCAATATATAATAATATAGCAGTTACCCGCGACTTCGTCCGCTTGAAAGTGTGTTATGGTATAAAATTTTATGTTACTATTCAGAGTACGACCAGCAGAAAAAATTCTCCTTTAGGGTTGAAAATTTGGTCATCTGCTTCCTTGGCTTTTAATCTTCAATGAAAAGCGTTCGTCAGAGCCGGGATGTAGGTAACAAAGATGTAACGCACGCCAAAAGACACGGTTACAAACATTACTCACTTAGGGGGCGTCCATTAATTACGTAAGATGTTTTTACGTAATCCCTAACCCCCCACCTCTCCCGTAGTGAGATCGCCCCCTAAAATGACGTGAGATTTTGACGGGACTTCCCCAACCCTACTATCGACCTTGTAGTTTTTCTTAGATCCTTTTTTTAGCTCTCCTACTTCAGAGAACCCCCCCCCCCTCCCCCTAAAGTCGGTATCCTCGTCGTTTGTGGATCTTTTATTCTTTTTTTTTTTTTTAGCTATGCTGCCCTTCAGGAGTTTCAAATGCTACGTGAGATTTCGCTGGATTTCGCCCCCCCCCCCCCCCACCACCACCCCATTTCACCCCACGTAATTAATGGATGCCCCCTTAGTGGCGTAGACTTCTTGAGCAGATTCTGACGTCTTTATAGTCAGAATTCGCAATGGTAACCACATTCTGAACTCCAAATCCACTGTGCACCATGGAATATTAGTAATCATTCTGGTCCAGGCTGTAGTTCAAACTTACCATAACCTTCGTTAATACAGCTCCTTTGAAATCAGTACTATGACTCAAATTTTGATATTTCACACATATTGTGACACTTATTACGAATCGAATTACGGTCTGATACCTGAAATGTCACACTACTTTACGTCCGCAACTGAAGTACAGATTTATATTACCTGTTCCGGAGCTATTATTAATATTCTGATACAATTAAGTACAACGCGATACATGTCACTAAATTGGCCCTCATGAAATCATCTTAAATTACTATAAAGTTTCAGTTGTCATTTTGCTTCAAGCTGTATTTCAACCAAACCACAAAATAAACCAATATTGTTGCTAAAATATCAAGGGTTCTATCAACCACACATTAATACGTTCACTATTTGATTGTTAGTGACATCATGAATTCGATATAACCTTGACCCATTAATTTCAGACCGTGATACAAAGCAACCGCTAAAATCTGTCTGAAAAATGACCTTTGTAATATGGTGGTTGCAAAAGCAAAGTAAATAATAAATTCATGTGGAACTACATCCAGTCACATGAACTATGGCATCAGCACCACGACAGTTATTAAAATAACGTAATTTAGAAAGGTATTCTAAAATGCTCGTAACTTACGCTGTACAACGGAAAGTCCAAAATTCATTACAACTCTTACGTTAATGTTGCAAGTCAATTTTACGTCGCAATCAGTGATTATGTTAGTGCGCGTGTTTTAGTCCAGCTGTAATTCATATTGAAGGTGTATAATAAAATTAATTATGATAATTTATGCTAAGCTAATAAGGAAACCTCATATTGAAACTGTTGCTACAACTCGAAATTAGTTCCGATTCGTTTAATGTGTTAGGTGTGACCATATCGTTTGATTTTGTAGTGGAAATATCAGCGTAGAGAGTGGTTAGGTTGAAATGCTACCTGGACCTGAATATTCTTGTTATAGTATCAGGCAGCTGGAATTTAGTAATTATTAGAGTAATAAATAAGCGCCGTGTTAGTGACGACGTGTATCGCTGTGTAAACTACTCCTAACATGGCTTCTCGAAACGAAAAGTTTCTACCGTAGACTATTGAATACATTCGTTTTAAGTGAAGGATTTAATAGTTATTAGCAGAATATTCAACAGTAAGCAAAAAATTTTTTTTCATAGGCAACTATTTCACTGATTTCTACAGAAAGTTAAGATAAAAAACAAAAAAGGGTTTGTTATCTTCTATTAAGTTTTAAATTTTGTTAAAAATAATTTGTAATGTTACAGAGAATCTATAGCAGAAAAAAAGAAACAAAGGCAATAAACCGAACCGAGATGGAAACGAAACTGTTTCATATTCGTCACGAACATACAAAAACGGCCTCTTCGCGGACGACCATTTTGTCACTTTTAGTGAACCGACTTTTGTGCTGGTATACTCTTAGTATTTAATATTTTTTTCAAACTTTGATTTTTAATATACATATATTACGAACGGAATTACGGGGTGATACCTGAGGTGTTACGCCATTTCATGTATGCAACTGAAGAATTCTCTTCCTGAACTTAAGGTTAAGTACAGATTTATATTTCGTGCTTCCAAACTATTATTTGTCAAGTGCGTCGGTTTTATGGCTTTTAAACTAAACACAAACTTGCATATGTAAGAAGGTTTTTGCTTTTATTTCTGAAAAGTAGTGTTTGCGATATACGTAAAAAGCAAAGAGTAAACGTGGCACGGCTATCTACGAAGTAGGAAACTCTTTGTTGTTTCCGAATTGATATTAATGGCAATTTCTAAAAGAACTATGTGTTTTTGCGGGATAAAATCTATCCTATCACACTTCGCACGCAATTAACTGACTTCATGCCAAATTTCTTTTAAATATGTTGAGTTATTAAGGAGTGATTGATTCCAGAAGTACACCCAAACACACATCCGAACTTTCTCGTTTTCTCATTTATAGATATATAGATTATCAATTATATAGTAATATTGACATTACTAATACTAATACTATGTACTGTTCCACATCCCCGAGATTATTCTCACATGGGATCAAAATGAACATCTGTCTATCTATGTTTCTAAATTGCCGGAAAACCATCGGCTTATGGACCTTAGTGCAACAGCTGTGCAGTAAACTGTTAGAACTGACGATACCTGAAAACATTTTAAGCGTGCTATGTTCTACCAAACGGGACGCTGCAACAACTTTAAGTGTATACATAATCTTGCCATTTCAACAATTCTTGCCATTTCAACCATTTACAGAACTTATTACTCTTGCCTACTAAATAAACAGTACTATACGAATTATACCAATGTCTTCATCCAACGTGTGACTTGGCGCATGAAACTGGAAATGATTCGTGCCAAACGGAAGAATAAAATCAAGGACTTTCATTCTTACTGGATACAAAAGGGTGCTCTACGTGCTATATTAGCCATTGACTAAAATATTTCATTAGCTGCAGACGTTGTTCTAACAGAGTTAATGTAGTGTGTATGTATATATAAATAGATATGTATGTATATATATGTATATAGCAATTTAAGGTATTTCCTTTTATGATATTGTTTAAAAATGATTACTGAGCAGTCTCCATGTCTTGTAGTGTTAGTTTAAGCCACTATTGTTAAGCACAAATGTAATTTTTGTAATGTAGTTTATATATAAGTTAGGTTGTAAGTATACCTGTACCTGAGTATAAATGTGCTGTGACTATATCATACAAAAAGCGGATTTTTTATAATGTTCTTTTGCCATTAATATTGTTTTTTTTGTATTATGGAAGTGTACTGAACATTATCATTTGAAAAAAAATCTATCTATCTATCTATCTACCTATCTGTGTGTTCTGTATCTCATTTGAACGGTGACAAATAATATGAAAGAAAACTAGGAGGCCTGGCTAAGAAACCCCCCCCCCCCCGCGTGGCCCAGCGCAGCTTTCCAGCCAACTCCTCCCCCCCCCCCCCCCCCCTAGAGCGAGCCACGTAGTTTATGCACAATCCGCAAGTGTGCTGAGATCACAAATAAACCTTGTCACATTCATTCTGTTACTACTCCGCAAACACACTAAGATTTCCACAAGGCTCTGTACTAAGACCTTAAGTAAAACGTATCTTACAGAACACATCATTGGTCACACTGAATAAATTTATTTTTCGTGAGAATAAAGTTTGATTGGAGATACAGAAAGTAAGGTTAGAATGTACCGAAAAAATAACTGACACTTTGAACAAATCTAGTAGCTGGTGTATAACCTCATATCATCACAGACGCTAAACAATTCAGGTTTCTTGAGTTTAAACACATGACTGCCAGAAAATTTAATATATTATTTTTCGTTTCCATGAAACCACCAAACCAAAGTCTGCCACTTTGGTTTGTAGGATAGTTGCGAGTGAACGTATAAGAGTTTATAGTATAGATTCGTAACATGTAAGATTGAATTTCTCGTTAAGAAAGTATTAGCAGGTTCGCCAGCTGCGGATACAATATCTTGACTCATTTTTGGTAATAAAAAAATGATTATTACCCTTAAAATAACGCCAAGGACAATTGAATTATCTGTAATATTTATTAAAATCATTATTATTTAATATGGAGCGAAATTAAAAAGTTAATTTGATAATAATCGACTTTTGTGGTCTTCATTCATTGGCAGCTACTTTGTAGTGTTAGAGAATTTTCGTTGTAGTTAGATTTAGAGGCGCACTGCAAGGCGTAGTTGAGTGGCCCGAACACTGTTTGGAGGGACTCGGCACTGCCACTGTCTAGCCAAGAAAAAGTCAGAGTTATTACTATATGCACGATGAAGGCATTTTGGAAAAATTATGAAAGAAGAACTCATATCGTCGAGTTTCACAATTTAGTATTGAACGCAGCTGAGAAAAATCAGCCAGTTCATTGGAAGTATGAACCACTTGGCGATCAAGAAATTTGCAACACATCAAATCCTTGTTAGTAGGTTACGATACAACCTGTAGGAAATCAAGCACCGGGGCACAAAGAAAATGAGAATGCGTACTGTACCTGAGTCAGGAGCAGAGAGGGGCAGTCCAGGCCCGGAGGCGGTGGGGGCAGTAGCGGCTGCCTTGCCTCCGCCACCCCACGCCCACTGCTCCGAGTCCGCCCCCAGTGTTGCCCCCGCAAGCACCAGCAGTACCGCTGGCCATACCCACATGGTTTGCATTACTCAAAGGTGATCTGTAACAAACCAACGCGACGGCTCAGCCAAATAATTCGGCGAGACTGACAACAACAGTGTGGGGAAAAACAAAAACAGTGCAACTGCGATTCAATCCAGTTACTATTTATATTTCTAGCCTTGGCAACAATAAGTTTTGCCAGGCGCCATCTGACGTTTCCTTTGGAAACATTGACATTGTTTAACATAGCCTTATTCATAACAATGTGTCATTTGAGCACGATTTGTTGTTTACAGTAACTTTAAAAATTCATCTCGGGTGAAAAATGAAATTAACTCGTGAACATTTTCATAGGATTATTTTCCACAACTTTCGACGTGGATTATCAAACATCGATGCTGTGCGTGAACTGATAAAGCAAGATCGTCATGTGATATACCGTGAGATTGAGGCATCTTTGGGCATTAATATGACAAGCATCAATAAAATATTGCATGATCATTTGGCCGTAAAAATGATTTGTTCACGTTGGATCCCGCATAATCTGACAAACGTTCAAAAGGAAGCTCGTGTCAATTGGTGCAAGGAAATGTTAAAAAAAGACGTTCAAGGTGCATCAAAGGCGGTGTATAACATCTACACAGGTGACGAATCATGGATCTAGGCATATGAGCCTGAAACAACACAACAATCGACTGTAGGGGTTTTCCAAGACAAGCCAAATCCGACGAAAGATGTTCGCGGAAGAAGCACATCGAAGCAAATGGTTGCATGTTTCTTCGGCGTTACCGGTCACGTGGTGACAGTGGCGTTAGAGTAACGTAGGACGGTCAACTCTGAATGGTACACGACCATTTGTTAACCAGAAGTCTTTGGCGAAATTCAGAAAAAGTCGAAGAAGAGGCGAATAATTCTTCATCACAATGCGAGCTGTCACACATCGGCTCAAACAAAGGAATTTTTGACCAGTCAAAACATCGAATTGATGGGTCATCCGCCGTACAGCCCCTAATTGGCACCCAATGACTTCTTTTTATTCCTGCACATCAAAAACAAATTACGTGGTCAACGATTTTCGACACCCGAAGAAGCGGTTGATGCATTCAAGACTCATGTTCTGGAGTTACCTCCATCGGAGTGCTTCGAAAATTGGTTCAAACGCATTCAAAAGTGTATTGATCTTCAAGGAGAATATTTTGAGAAACAATAAAATCAATTCGATCAAAAATATTTTTTTTTCATTAACAGGCCAGAAATATAAATAGCAACCCTCGTATTAATAAGCCAGAACGTTGTTTGACACTGTAAAGTGCTCTCCACCATAGGACACTGTCATCAAACATCAAAAATATACTACAAAAAATAAATAGTAAATCAGATTCATTATTATAACAACACTGAAACATTAACACTGATCTGTAAGTTAGATTATATAACTGTCTCCGTTCGGTATATGCACCAGACAGCTTCTCCTCTGTTCAGTATGTCCAAATGCTGGTTCGGCATTTTAATAGTAAGGTATGTAAATGGGAATGTAAGCGTTTCGAACATTCACTGATGGTGACTGAATTTTAGATGCTTTTCTCCTGAGATTCATCTCTGTCACATATGATATTTGCACAATACAGCAAGAAAGTGCCTTGGTTAGAAGTTAAGGAATAAAGGATTAGTAGCACTCCTTAACTCACACCCCACAGCGATGATCAACCAGCTGTTAAATCAACTACGGGATTCTACATATATCTTGTGCATAGTTTAGGGCAGGGTTGGGTCATTTGTTCTCTTTAGTGCAATAATGAAACAGACATAGCAATGTATTAGTCATACCACTGCATTTACAAAATAAAATTCATGCTATTTTCTGGTGACAACGATGTGTGGAGAGAATGCAAAACACCAGATCTCCGACTGACCACGTCCACGCCCCATAACAAATTGTTCAGTTAAGAAAACAAGTAGGTGATGATTATGCAACGAAATCGAAATATTGTGAGTTCTGTCGAATAAAGTTATTTGAGTTATTATATGTGTAGAAAAATTACGATGAACTATCTACCAAACATTACATTTCAATTTTGACATAAGATATGGACCATGTGGAAGGAAGATGTGAGGAGGGGCTGAGATGAGATGGGGCGAGAGCCTAAACAAGAAGGAACGCAAAAGCTGACATTTTGCGAAAAAAAATAACCATGCTTAGACTTCCGAGAAACTGGCATGACCACAGAATGGACGTTGGATGGATCATCATCACAGCACCAGTCTCTGCCATTTCTTTGTAGGCAGTGTTCTTGGAGGTGTTGTCCTAAGATATTTTCTCCTATTAATATTGATTTTCATTTCCTCGCTTGTGCTGGGTCTTCATTGTGGTGTAGTTAGTTGAGAAGGCTCAGTGGGCGTTTGTGTCGGTCAACAGTAGCATCGTATTGACCGATGTTGCGGACCACTGGGTTGTTTGATTTTTGAGTGCTCTTGTAGAAAGAACTTGCAATTTCCCGGAATCTTTCTTTAAGTGTGGGCAGCATAGTAGCCTCATGTAGGGGGTGCCGTTGGGAACCAGCTCGGCAGGTGTAAGGCTCTTTTTAATGCCTTATTTTGAATAACTTGAAGTTTTTGTGTATGGCAGTCAGCCGTGTATGCGCATACTGGACTGGTATATTCTATTATCGGTCTGATAAGCGCGGTATATATTCTGACTCCAACAGTTGGTGGCAGGAGACTGTTTGTGTTTAGGGGCAGGTACAATTCCTGTAGCCTCGCGCTTGCTCGTTGCCGAATACCTTCTATGTGGCGGCCCCACGTGAGTCTCCTGTCAAGCGTAACGCCCAGGTAGCGTGCAGTCGTCGACCAGGAGATAACTTTACCATCTAGTTGGAGTTTAGGCACTGGTATTACCGGCAGTACAGGGTCATATCTACGCGTTAGCATTATTGCCTGCGTCTTTGCCGCGTTTATCTCTATCCTCCATCTCCTCGCCCAGGATAAATTCTTCTGCACTACCTCCTGGAGGCGTCTAGTAGCAATTGCTCTGCTACGGCTGTACGTGAAGTACGCTGTATCATCTGCTTATGTCGTGACTTCTACGCCAGGATTTTTAGGGACATCGGCAGTATACAGTGAGTACAAGACTGGTCCAAGTACAGAGCCTTGGGGAACTCCAGCACTGATCCGTCTTCTGGTAGAAAATTCAGTCCCGACTCGGACGCTGAAGGAACGCCCGGTAAGGTAGCTTTTTAATAGTTTTACGTATGGCCCTGGGAACCCCTGCTCATAGAGCTTGAGCAGGAGGTTGAAAGGATTGGAAAATTGTAGGACTGGAAAAATGTACGGACTTTTACTGGACAACCGTAGTTGAAGGCGACCAATGATGAGATACAGGAACATGACGAGGAAACATATGTAACAGAGAGAACAAAAATGGGATATTCGTTGTTGAGGAGAGAGCAGTGGCGGAGCTAGGAATTTCCCGTTCGGGGCCTCGTTATCCCCCCCCCCTCCCCCGCCTCTCCTCGGGATGCAAGTTGATATAAATATCATAAATATATCGATATTCATGTCAACGCCAGGTAGATATCGATAATGTCAACCGCAACATGCCGACAATATCGAGATTTTCGATATTTGTATATGTTAGGCTCAAAGACAAAAAAAACTCACTAAGTGAAAAATGTATTTGGTCCAGGCCACACATGACAACGCACATTCTGTTTTTTTTTTTTGCTCCAACAGATCCTGAAAACAGTAGTTTGCTTAATCTTTTCCCATGAAGTCTATTCCTAGTTTGAGTGACAGTGGCTCCTGCCTTTGAGAAGAGACGTTCAGAAGGTAACTACGAGGCTACTTTGAATAAATGAGAAATTACAATTTTAATCATGTCTTAATCCAACTCGTATACCAAACATGATTGATTTTAATTCATTTAGCAGCAAAAAATATACGGCAATCTTCAAATATCTTTAGACTAAATATTCGTAGTAACAAAAATGTTTCACACTTTTCAATTTCTCCTTCACAACTTTTGAATTTTTTTCATACTTGTTATATATATATATTTGGGATAGTTCCACGAGAAGCTACTTTGTATAACGGTGCTAAGTGCTTCATTAAATACTTAAAAGCTTTGCCTTCAACTGCATTAAAAGATCTTTTAGCAACATTGATAAAATAAGCAATTGTATCAGTTATGCAGTCATACTTTTTACGCTCTTTAGATGATTGTAATACGTCCTAGAAAGAAACAAGTACCAACGAATGCAAACGTAACGCAACAGATTAAATAATAAAACGGTAAATGAATGAGGAACGAAAAAACGCGCACGAAACGGAGTCGTACCACAGAGTAGGTAAACACGTTATTGATTTTGTTATCGAGCTAAATTGGCATTTAGCATAGTCAAGTATGGTACCTGCCACACATGCATTTATTTGCAGAATTGTTTAGTGCTAAGGGTTTGTAGCTTTCGATACTTCGCTGTATAATATCGATATTATCTTATCTACCATGTAAAACAATCGATATAAATATCGATATTTTAGATCCAAAATTATAGATATTATCGGTTGATCCCTCCTTCCTACTCTTCCTCCCAGCCCCCTCGCTAGACTCGGCTCTGGGGGGAAGACAACCATAAATATAGGAATTAGAAGACCGCCTTCATTTGCCAGCTCATCGAGTAGATATAAATGCATTAACAAACTCTTCCCTGCCTTCCAGCCTTGTATAAATGCCGGAATCTTTCGAAGGCACAAAATAAGAGATCCCAAGGGTTTGTAATATAGGCCGTTTAATAACGATAACGGTCAAATCCTGATATTCCGCTAAATTGCACTTTGAATGAATTGATAGTTTCAATCTGAAACAGTAGATAAAGCTACAAACAGTTGTGGGACTACATTAACCCCGTTGAGGCACAAAGGCCCTGCCCTCATTTTCAACCAACTATTTTGTTTATGTGGTGTCGCGGAAACGGCGGAAGACAAAAGCCAATCCAGTGCAATGACGTCATCCACTCTTCTGCTCCTTACCGACGCAAAGCTGTTTCAACATTTTGATGACCTGGTTGCAGGCCACACTCAACTGGTATGCAGTGTCCCTGTTAACTAAAGAACCAGCTATTCTGATTTCAACACCTTCTGTTATAATTCTGTCCCAAAAACCTCTGACCCGGGCTAAAATTCTAGTTTCGCCGAATTAATTTGGAAGAAATTAGAATCGTATCTCGGGCCAGAGATTTTGTGGACCGCATTATAACAGAAGCTGTTAAACTAGAATTTTGGTCCGGGTCAGAGATTTTTGGGACAGCATTATAGCAGAAGCTGTTAGAATTAGAACAGCTGATTCTTTGGTTAACAGGGACACTGGATACCAGCTTAGTGTGACCTGGAACCTGGCTATCAAAATACTGAAACAGCTTTGCGTCGGTAAGGAGCAGAAGGGTGGATGAGGCCGGCCTCGGTAGCGTAGGGGCTAGAGTGCTAGCTCCGCGTGCCGAAGGCCGCCGGTTCGAATCCGGCCGCGGGCATGGATGTTAAGTGTTGTGTGTCTGTGTGAATGTCCTGTCCGTCCTGTGGCGTCCATACACTGAAAGCATAATTACCTTGAGCTGGCTGTATGGCCTCCGTTGCCAAATGCCATTAAAAAAAAAAAAAAAAAAAAAAAAAAAAAAAAGGGTGGATGACGTCATTGCGCTGCACTGGCTTTTGTCTTCCGCCGTTTCCGCGACACCACATAAACAAAATAGTTGAAAATGAGGGCACAGATAGACACATTCGAAACGTCCCAGAGTTATGACATTTATAAACGGCTGGAAGCCCGAGAAAAGTTTATTAATTTATAACGCCATTGAAAGCTACGTTCGTAGATATAAATGCAGTTGTCTGTAGACAAAGGTGTAAACAACATCTCGAAGTGCCCTGAGAAACACTATTTCTATTTCAGTGCGTAAATCGATGAACGAACTGGGGGGATCTATTTATACCAGTTTAAGTTTGCGAGCTCCACAGATATTTACCACCACGGCACGAGTTTAGCGATAGATCTCGCAGCAACCTGAAATTATTATTCTTCTTCCGGTCCCTATACGTTCCGGATGTCGGCAACCATCTTGGCTGTCTCGTCTCTGCTGGTTGATGCTCGGATTAACTCCGTAGTGTTCTTGGAGGTCCATGTTCACAGAATTTTTAACCAAGAAGTTTTTCTTCTACCAGCACTTCTCTTCCCTGGTATTTTCCCCTGGAGAACAAACTGCAGGAGTTCATAACGGCTATTATTCCTTTTGATGTGGCCAAAGTACTGAAGCTTCCGTGTTTTTATGGTGATCAGTATTTCCATATCTGAAATTATTACTGCGCCAAAAAAATCACACGAAATTATTAGCAACAAGTGTAAGTTCGTAACGGTTTTTTTACGTATCGTCGTGGGTCTGTAATAGTTCAATTTTTGAGGGTCAAAGATTATAACATCTTGGCCTGATCTGACCTAATACGAACTTGACCTGCGTTTCTCCCTTAGGGTGAATAAAAACTCTTGAGCTTGAAGAACTTAGAAGTATTAATAGACGTATTAAACACGGACAGAGACGAGCGTACTATCATATAAATGTTTCAAATATCTTGGTTGCTAGATCCGAACTTGCTGAAATAGAAACTTGTATTTGTTCCTAAAAGTCCATTCTGCAAAAATTTGAAAAATTTCTTTTTAAAGAGAGTGCGCAATTGTTTCTAAAGCATCACTTTGTTTTTTACTGAGGCTGGGCAAACATTCATAATGTAATCTTTGGTCAAAGTGTCCACAACGGCCAGAGAACTTAATACAGATTTCAGATTATTAACTACTTAATCCAAACCGAAGACATGAATTGCCAGAATACTCGATTCGCTAACTTATTTGACCTGATATCCACTTTAAATAACGCAATAACTCACGTACACCGAACATGTACAAAGACCATTAACGAAAGTGGTCAGTAAAATACGTAAAAAGCAAATTAACCGTAATGTATAAGCTTTGGTCATGCAGCAACATTGAAATATCGCCTAGGCCAGAATGACATTGGCATTCGTGGTTAAAGAAGAGACATTGAGTAATTTAATTTTTTTTAAAGTTTTTTATGTTACTTTCACCAGCGACATTTTTCCAAAAGTACTTGTAGTTCTACGTTTTTTCAGCCGCAATGTTTTTCCATATTTTTTCTAAGAATGAGATGCTACGAAAAGCTATCTTATTTAATGTATTCTGGCAATTAATTTCAAAGCAGTTGCTTAGCTGTTAAACTGTGCATCTCTAACTTTAATATTTCTCTGGTCACTGTTAATTTGCGAGTGAAGGCCGACACGTGGAGTCACGGTTCTCCAACCAATAGCTACAGAGGTGAGTGAGTGAGTGAGTGAGTCCATGATCTTCGGAAATTATATAATAGATAGTGCTTGAGAGTGATACTTACTATAAGTGTCTCCTTCAATAAATATCTGTCCAATCTTGCACAAAAATTAAAATCTATAAACACGAGCAACACTTTGTATCTTAGCAATGACTTGCATACTCCTCGGCTGAATATTGCTGAATGGTGTGGCTGACAGGATATACAGTAATCAGCAACATTATACATATAAAATGGGCAACCATTGTATACCACATTTAACCAGCCATCTTTATCTTGCCACGAACACGCTGTATTCGGAATTTACTAAACACTTCATCTTAACAAAAACACACCAATTCATCAAGTTACACAAAAGATTCAACTGTCGATAGTGGAAATCAGATCATCCTCTCAATGAAAACAAATAACCGAATCTGGTGGGTGAGTGATAGCACTAGGGCCTGGCATTACGGATGCCGCTAGTTTGAATCCCCATTCTGATATCTAGATTTCGGTTTTCCATGCTTTCTCGAAATCATTCCATGTGAATGCCTGCCTGTTGTCTTCAAAAGGCCATGCCCGTGTATGATAGCAAAGTGGTTTGACTAATTCGGTGGTCCGGCTAAAATCCAGAGATGAAGAAATCGATCTTTGATTCCTACAGTCCACATGAAGGTTTTAACTAGCTTGAAAAAATCTTGGTATCACTAAATAAAATCCAAGCTGTTTTGTTGGGAGTGCGAGGGTCTAAAGCCTGTAACTGTGGTGCTGAATCAACCACATCATTTTCGAATAATCCTACACAGTCTTCCGAGAAACAGTTGAAGATTGGTATGCCAAGAACAACCAAACAGATTAATGTTCTTGTTTAGAAGACCTTCATCTGTGCTATTATCATAGTATTATTATATTAATATACATTTATGCGTTATATACAGTCATAAGCTAAATAAATAAAGCATCTCCGCTGAGTTCGACTCGAAAAACGAACTCTATTTTTCCAGATGCGGATCGCTGAAACACGAGTTTCACTGACCCACATTAAGTCGCGTGGGCACTGGTGCTGCCATTGTCTGCAGCGACATTAACATAGAACGGTGTCTCCAGGTTACACAACGCACTTGTCACTGCTGCTCTTCCCGTCAGGGACTTTTCAATCACTCTCCCTGCTTTTGTTTCGCATTATTCACTGTATGGATAAAAGTTTATTCATCTTCGCTGGTTTAGAGGAATGTTAGTTCCACAAAGATCATCTCCCGAACTACTGACGTTAAAATTCAACCCCAAGTTTCAGGTATGCGTGCATGGTAACGTACACAAACTATATGTATGATTTGAAGTGAAACTTCTTCTGCATCGATAGGTGAATAGCTGAGAACCATTCCATTCCAAGACATTTTACTTATCCTAATGCCAGCTATTGGCATAAAACTTTGGTCAGACCACTGCTGGAATATGGTGGTGTAATTTGGGATCCACATTTTGGGTATCAAATACAGGAGTTGGAGGGGTTGCAGAGGAGGGCTGCCAGATTTGTCTTTGGAAATTACCGCAGAACACAAACGGTAACTAATATGATAAAGGAGCTGGAGTGGAATTCATTGGAGGATAGAAGGAGGGTGAAGAAAGTCATGGTATTGTACAATGCCTATACTGGAGATGAAGCATGGAAAGATTTTTTTTTAACTGCCTAACGTCTCTTAAGAGCGAGGTCTTTAGACACGGGAAAGAATGGGGGGCAAGGAATGGGAAGGAATTCGGCCATGGCCTTTTAAAGGAAACATCCCGGCATTTTCCTGGAATTATTTGGGAAACCATGGAAAACCCAAATCTGGATGCCCGGACGGGGATTCGAACCGGTGTCCTCCCGAATGCGAGGAAAGAACGCTAACCGTTTGGAATGATATTGGTGGGAAAATGGTGGGAAAATGATTGGCAGGGTAAGGTTGCCCACGACCACAAGCTGGCTCTTGATTTCAGGCATAAGGGTGTGCAAAAAATTTCTTTCGTACGAAAGGGTGTGGAGGACTGGAATAAATTGCCAAGAGAAGTGATGAATAATTTACCAGAAACACTGAAGGAATTTTAAGTAAAATTAGGAGAGGCCAAAAGCAGATTGGAAGAGGAAAGGAGAAAGAGGGGTGTGTAGGGAGATTGGCCCCGGAGCGGGCGCTTTACTGTATATAACTGAATACCATTTACTTATAGAGAAGGACCGAGTGATAACCTTAATTAAAGTTTCACACAAACGATGCAATTTCGAATTCACATGGAGATAACATTGAAGCGAAGGATTTTATTTCGGATTTAAATAAATTAATGGAAAAAAGTTTCAACAGTATTTAGATAGACTCCATCAAAATTATATAAAGCAACAGCTGATATTTTGAGCATGGAAACAGAAACAGAGTATCCGACACCTTTCAATTGCCAAAGCATTAACTCACATTCTGGGGAACTTATTGATGCAATTACCTATAAATCAGAACCATTCCAACTTTAAATTTGTTGAGAAATAAAAATGCCCGAATTGCGGTATACATTAATATATAGTCACAAGTCATTTATAGCTCCTTCACAAATGCATATTGGTATGCGTTCCTTCATTAAGCTGTTCTTGAATTTATAAACAACTGAGGAATTGTGTGTTGCGGAGTGGATTTTAAAAATATGCACAGTATTTTACTAGCTTCAGTCTATATTCACGTTAAGAGAAAAAAATTAACGTTATTATTTTTATGATTATTATAAATTCAGTAATGAAAATTAATTTAACTCACTACTTAATATAAAAGAGAAAAATATGGTTTCACTTCATACGTGCGACCTTCACACAACTTATAATGTTTGCATTACGGTCACTGGAGAGACCACAATCAGCAATAGGTACACATTCAGAGCGAATCTTGCGCCGGCTACTCTTCCTCTAAACGTCACAGTTTATCTTTCGAGACTCAAAAATGAGGATAGATACTCACCGGTGTCAGGAAGAGTTATAAAAACCTTAGCTGATTTCCCCAGAGTGGGTGTAGAAAGCAGACCGCTGTCGAAAGAAGCGTTTGGCTGGTGCCCAGGTCTGTTTTCTGCGTGGGTCCGAAATATGGAGAGGTAAGTTGCGAGGCTGGCGCTCCCCTCAGGCCGTGGGCAGATATCACATGGGGAAAGCAGATGAAAGTAAACGTTAGGTCAGCCGGGTGACTGCTCTAAGGTTCAAGCTTGACATCAAAACACTCACGCCACATTTCTCCTGTCGTATGTTGTGATCTGTAATCATCAATACTAATAAAAAGCTTCTTTGGTCATCGTGTCTGTCACACTGAAGTCAGGCGCCCGACCTTCGTGCCAGGCTAACAAAGGCGAGAGATGTTTTCACTCCCTGCCTGTCACTCTCGCTATTATAGCAAGCTATTCTTCTTCATGTGTTTTATTCATCATTGGCATAGTTAAATTTGGAACTTTGATTTTATGGCCGAATGACCTCACTGATGCCAAGCATTTTAAACCTAATGCCAGGTCGTACTGCGTACTAATGGAGGAACTGAAGTTTGTCATATGTCTGCAAACGAGCAACTATGTTCTGTGTGTGAGAAGCGTATTATTGTTTGTGAAATGTGTTGTTTGGGGACCGTCCTAGGACTCGTATTGATCACTACGGAAGACCGCCTACAAACCGCAGTCAGGATGGATCGTTCACGAGGCCCTGGGCTCGGGTCTGATCCCGTTGTACCTCCCCGATCACTGTGCGGCGCCTCAGTGCACTGAACCACACTGGCGGATTATAAGAAGCTATTATGTTTCAATAATCGTTCAATATGTTTTAAATTGCAAGACAATTTTTTTTCTGGTTTTAAATATCGCTGCCGTAGAAGACAATAGATGCGGGAAAAGGACTGTGGGATAAAAAACGTGATGGAATTCGATCATGGCCTTTTGAAGGAACCATCCCGATATTGTCCTAGAGTGATTTCTGGAAATCATGGAAAACCTACATCTGGATAACTGGACGAGGATTCGAATCCGCGTCCTCCCGACTACGAGGCCAAAGCATTACCGCTCACTAACCACGTTCAGCATAAACTGTAAACCATTCACACAAAAATATTATTTCGTTTAAATCCGCACATTAATTATTAGTTTATTTTCGTTCAGTGAGAGGTAAATATGTACAAATACTACCAAAGCAGGGTTATGAGCGTTATTTAATAACAATTCTGTTTCGCTAAGTAACTGTGAAGAAATGATTTACCGGAACAATGCATTCAGACCATCATCTTTGACGGACCTGGAAGCTAGTATATGAAACTCAAAGTCTGCTTATCTGTTCGTTTCTGCACATATGCACATCGTGCCACCGATTCCGACCAAATTTAAAACAGTTGATCTCAACCAGGCGAGTAAAACTGTTCACCTGACAGCTTGATTCCACTTCCCCACCATCCCCCCAAAAATATCTGTAGAGTGGGTTGGATATCAGGAATTACTCAAGCTGCTGACGTATAAAGATGGGACTTATCTCTTTTTTAAATGTCTTGTCGCGGCGCCAGAAGTAAAAGTGGAACTATCTACTTGTTAAGACATACCATGAATTGACTTTTTTTTTAGATGTCCAGATGAATCGCCAGTTCATATACTAAGTCTTCAAATTGGAGACCTAATTGTTGGTGATTATCAGATATATATTAGGCCCGGTTGAAGTTTTCCGGAAAGCTATAGTCACTAGAGTCATCGAGTGTATCAATCATCATCATTAAATTACTCAGTGACATCTGGTGCTATCTTTTTGTAACTTCAGCTTATAATCAAACAAAAGCTTTATTCTTCCTTGTTGGCCTATATAGACTGAAGTGCGTTCCTTCCGTTCGCCTAGCATTGCTACAAAGCAGATAGATAGGAGATTATTGTCTTATGTCATTTCCACCGTTACAATTGTGGAGTGACATAGGTTTACAATCGGTTTATCTTCTCCTTGGCGTACTTGTCGTTCTTCTTAGGGTTGCTTCCGACGGCGGGATACATATCGGCCAAGAGAACTGGCCATCGGCTTGGAGAAGCTATGACAGGATATAGTATTCAAATTCCAGTTCACAAATCTCTCCTGTTTTAGTTCCATTGTATAATACAGTGTCATATGCAAAGAGCCTAACTTCTGACTGAACCATCAACACTTAAAATACTTAGTCACCTCTGCCTGTTACCTGCATATTGTGTCCTGCCCAAATTCGTTTATTATCAAATAATACGGCAAGGTATTTACTATTTATACTTTCAACAAGCAATTATTCCTGTGCCGTATTATCATATAAATCCTTTTTTGTATACATATGTGTCTAATAAGCAGACTTTTAGGCATTTATCTTCATTTCAGGTACACCTACGCAAGCAGACAGGATGTCCAGATCCACCGGTAACTCAAAATATATTGTACAAAAGTAAGTCATCTGCAGAAAACTTTACTTCTAAGTGTAAATAGACACAGAAATGAATCAACTTGAAATACCTACTACCGGTATTTCTTTGAAAGCATAATGTAATGGCTCAATCACGCATTAGTATCCCTTCTCTTGCTTTCGCCGACAGCTTTCTACGAGCCTCTGTTTCCGATATGGACGAGGAAAGAGCTGAACGGGAATTCCCACGTATACACCCGAAAACAAGTCGCCTACAAAAAGTTTCTCTAGTAGTATCGTGATGGAGTCCACAGGTACGATCTAAACAAGAAAGAATACGGTTTTACAAGTAGACATGAACAATTTGGAAATTAAACTGTCGCCAGGCTAGTTCCTTTGCACCATATACATTAAACCATGTTGACAATGGATAATCTCTTTTTTATTGTCTAGCGAACAGCAATCGATCTAATTATTCAGATAGATATAATATGAAGTTTCGTCGACCATTTTCAAAGACATTGAAAAGGAAAGAAATTATGTTGTATTTCTTTTCTATGGTACGGTCAGCCATGTTTGTTGTTCTTGCACGGAGTTACGTATCTGGTTCGAGCCCCGGTGATGGGAAAATTTTCCACAATCCAAAGCTTGGTCAGCAGAGTACAGGAGATGGAGCACCAGACTTCTCCGTGGTGAGGGCGTACGACCCTATTGAGGGTGATTCTTCCGTCAGATAGGTGTGTATTTCACCTCTAATGCACAACAAGAACAGCACACACTTTTTACACACATTCGTCATAATCTTTTGTACAAATAGTTAAATTTATTTTGGGGGAGGAGGTGGTTGGACCTTATGCCCCGTCGATGCCGCGTTAATTAGTTAAACAGAAAAGAAATTAGGCTATGACCTTTGCGGCAACCATCCCTGAGTTCACCTGGAGCAATTGCGGGGAAACATGTAAAACATAAAACTAGATGCCCTGGCAGGAGATCAAACTCGCGTTCTCCTGAATGCCAGGCGCAAGTATCATCTCTCACCCAATTAGTTCGATACACTTAGCTTCTGTCCATATCACTGAAGACGTTGAAGAAGTGAACAACAAACTATCATCCTCGGTTTTGTGTCAGAGACTAAACTGAGTATACAATTCAATAGTTTTTATAAAATGCCAAGTAATAGTTACAAATATTTATTCAGTCTTCAAACAAATTTTAATGCAGATTTTAATGATGTTGTGTAGAGAGAAAAATCCAAATTTTAAGACAGACCACAAGATTAATCTAAATCTGTTATGTAGTTTTTGGTATTGCCGGAACAAACAAAAAAAGGATAATAGCTTTGATGAATCTGTTTCAGTGATGGTTTTAGTTTAGAGATAAAACCTGAATCGATGCGAATCGGTGCGAATTCCTTTCACACACTGAGCGATTCTAACGCAGATTATTATTTTTTATTCAATTTTAAAAGATATATCGTAATTGATAAGCTACATTTCTGTTTGATCATTAGAACCAAAAAAATAAAACTTAACTTAGTTCACAACCCGAAGGGCCCGGGGCAGGAGTAGCGAACGTTTAGAAAGCAAGCGCCTTAGCCACTGAGCTACCAGAACGCTTCTTTTTACTATTACTTAGTCTACATTTATTTAGACGTAATCCAAGTCAGTTTGTGCTAACGGAAAGATGAGTGTAATAACACATTCTATTTAAGAGTTATCGAAAAATGATTTTTGAATACAGTTGGTCATTATTATTTAAGATAGTATATTATATAAAAATCTATTTCAATGTAAAAACATACGTTTGGACCTAAAACTTTCGTTATGTATTTAATATTCAAATTTACTGAACGATAAATATGATTTTATTATATAAAATCTAATTTCATAAAATTAATTATTAATTTATTTTTTTGCGAAAATCGTAAACGCGATTACTTTTTTTCTGGATTTGCTCTAATACATAGGGGACTGCATATCACTGTAAATTATGAAACAATTTTTGAATAGTAATTTTGTAAATAAAGGGGGGAAACAAATTTTCTATGTTTTTTGCCAAGCTACAAATGATAGATTCGATAAGAGCTCCGTCAGAGTTTCAGAACTCTAGAAATATAAATATATATATTTAAAAAAATGTGTTATCAGGGTCCCGAACATTTTTTCGATAATATGTTCAACGTACAGACACAGCCGTGTTACGGTTTTATTACAGTATATTCATGATTCGTCAAGTTATAGTTTTACAGCAATGTTAAGACATCTGCTACGCCGCACGAAAGACTTCAGTTACTGAAATTATCCCATGTCTACATTTGAACCTCTAAGCACCAGTTGCGTGTGGAGGAATCGAAAGTGAGAGGGAAGGTTCAATGTGGTGCTAATGACAAGCACAACACTAATTAATGTTAGTCACGGAGGCGGTAGGTGTGATCCGGGGAGATACGCTTTGAAAGTCTTTCTCATTCCCTGCCTTGTTTTCGTTTTAAGACATGAACCATCTTTAAAAGTGTGTCTCAAGGAACTTACGGTTGTTTTTATTCAATTTTTCAAACGAAATACCACTTCACGAGTAAGCATTTTTTGTTTAGCAAATGGAACGCACAGTCACTTCTAATAGCAATGTACCGTTAGCAGTGTGAGCAACAGTTGCAGAATTATTGGGAATAACATATATCCTGTTGGTTAAATCAAATGTATGAATATTTTCCTATTGGCGCTTTACGATTTGTCGACGATGTGATCGCTAGAACTGCGATAAGATGGAGAACAAAAGACTTGAATAAGAACTAAGTTTCTCTCGGCGTTGAGAATATATGAAATGTTCTCGGGTAGCTAGCCGAGTTAAGGAAGCATTATTACCACACAGTATTTCGGCGATCACATTCACTACAACCAGAAGATGGCGACAGTGTGTGTGATCGCCGAAATATCGTGTGGCAATAACGCTTCCTTAACTCGGCTAGCTACCCGAGAACATTTCATATATAACTTGAATGTTGAACTTTTATAGCCGGAGTGTTTTAGGGCAATCTGGTTAGTGGATATTACAGCTGACTCACGCTTGTTAAACAATTGTTTTAACTAAACAAATATCCTCCAGCACTTCCTCGCATAATAAACGCTGCGAAAACATTACGTAAAAAATCATGTCGTATATACCGGAACGAACTCTTCAGAATAAAACAGGAGAAGTATTTTGAGGACCCGCTCACGACTAGACAGAAATAATGATCAATGTTTATAGTACGAACGGTAAAAATCTATAATGATGCTGCCATCAAAAATTTCTATATACCGGCAACTGAACTGAATGATAAGAACGTACAGTAGTATACTACCCCGCGAGTCGTAGGTCCCTGTATTGATGATTATATCTGACGTACAGGTTGAATTGGGGACTAAGAGTTACTAGCCCCAAACTTAATCGTTATTGCGGCAGGAAACGTGGTGCTCAGTAGCTTTACAGTGATGAATTAATACAGTATTAAACGTATTTTTTTATGCGTCCTGTAGTACGTATGAAGATAATAAACAAGAAGTTTGAATTCTGTTGCCAATTAAAATGGCCTGTGTTTTTTGAAAGATAATGACGGCGCCAGCTTCAATGGTTCATCCAAATGACGTTTATGAATCACTACAGAGATATTTGGGACTAAATCCTGCCTTCCGTTACGTTATATTGTAAATATGGTCCGAGATCTTGATGTCATATTGCACAACTTGAGGTTAATATTTTCTTCCACAGCCAAAATTCCAACCAGCTTCCCGTAGAAAACTGCGTCACTTTGCCGGTCGTTCCGCTAGTGTGATTGGTTCCAGTAGAATATGTTTGTAGGTATTACCCATGCCAGCCATCAGTAAGCAATGCACTTATTATTAAGATCCCATTGTTGTTAATAACAGAAAATTAAAAACTAAATAAAAAACTTTTTCTAAACAAAGTGCAACAATTTTTGTTCAATATTTTTTTTTTCTTAGGGATTTATGTCTCGTTGACACTTAGGTCAAATTTCACCATAAATTATTTTGGGAATGCTGAAATCAGAATGACCGGACGGGGATTCGAATCCATGTCCTTCAAAATTCCAGGCGTAACACAATTAGTGGCGCCTCCATCGTAGAGAACAGATATCGGC
The DNA here is from genome assembly GCA_031002005.1 of Vandiemenella viatica. Taxonomy (NCBI): domain Eukaryota; kingdom Metazoa; phylum Arthropoda; class Insecta; order Orthoptera; family Morabidae; genus Vandiemenella; species Vandiemenella viatica. The sequence continues at coordinate 16,743,630 of CM061919.1, forward strand.
GTTAATAAATTGTTCTGAAACTGTTAAGGTAAAGAAGGCTGTGTGTCCAGGTCTGGAAAGACGGGTTGGTAATGTTCTCAGACCCATTCACACACACAAGCGACCTGCTTCGAGAGAACAAAGAAGAAGGGGAGCATGCCGTGTTTCCGGTGACTGTGTGTCTTGGTGCTGGAAAGGAAGGTCAAACAGTAAGAACGCCCCTTGTTTCCCATTTTCAAGATTCGAGTGATATGGAACCGTGAATAAAGTGAGACAGGTAGAAGTTGTTTGTTTGTTATAGGGCTTCAGGGTGCTTCGACAGCGAGATCATTAGCGCCCTGCATGGAGATCGGCTAACAAGTACAAAACAACGAGATAAACAGCAACAGAAAATTTTAATGAACCATATTCAGGAAGAGGTGTGGCTGAGAAGGTTAGCTCGCTAAGGCAGCAAATGTGACTGTTATCAAAAGACAACGAATCAGCAATCTTTCTAAAAGTAATGTTTATGCAAGGAACGACCGCGGTTTAGAAATTTATTATTAGCACCATTTCCGGGCAACACTAGTTTCAAGCGAAATTGGTTCTTGTTGCGCGTTCTGGGAGCACGGTCGTATCCCTGATCGAATTTTACTGGCTTTTAAATTGAATTTATGTCTGACAAATCTTTGCTTCGCTCTTGTGAAGGAAGCTTCGTGATTGGGATTGTCGGGTTGGCTTAGGTAGCCACGATAGAGGCGGACTCAGTGATAATTTCGTTAAGGCCACAGGAGACTTCCTCATCTCTCCTGTTACCGGATAGTAGGAGACAGTCTGGTTGGGGCTGTACTGCTTCCACACAGAGCTGGAATTTCGCAGCCTTTTAACCTTAACTTGACGCCTGCCAAAACATGCTGTAGGGTTATGAAGAATGCCAACGACTTCGCGTTGTTCTGATTGAATGTTAAGCTTCATTTTCGTATTTCTTGATAGGATTATTGTGTCGTATTAAACTACAATGATTAAAAATTCATGAAAAGTTTAACCATCAACAGATGTTTAACGCTATACGAACATTTCTTGTAAATAAATTCATCTAAAGCATTATGGGCTGTGCATTTATAACCAGTGTCATTTATAGTTTCTGTACTTTATTTTTCTGCCTGTTTGTATCTTCCGAAAATATTTCTAATCGTGTCGCTCACTTGATTCTTTCGTTCCTCCTCTGTTTCTCTGTTTTCTGTATTTAATTGAGAACCTTGATAGCTCGTAAGCAATCAAATTCGTATTGTTTTACGACCTGGTGATTCTGATGTCGTGGCTGGAATCAGAAGTATGAAGCATCTTGGCAATGCTCACATAAACAAAGGAAACGCAATGGAATTCGAAACGCGACTCTGAATTTTCAACGGACGTGCTTTATCCAGTATAGTTCCAGCTCGATGGTAGCCGATGACCAACTGCCTAAATTAATCACTATCACTGTCTTCTTTTCCTGTGGCTACCAATCCGACTCAAAACATTCATGGAACCATCTACACCTTGTCGTCTTTCGCTACGAGTAATTCCAGAGCTTTCTAAATCACTGGTCACTCCGAAGGTCGCGCACAAAACAGCATTCAGTATTGGTTATTTTAATGAAAGAATGGTAGTGAGTGAACGTAGTGTTTCCTCGTAACCGAGTGGTAACAGTGCGGGTTGAGAAAGGCGTCCAGCAGCCATTGTCTACGGTGACGGAGAAAGGGCGGCGTGGTGAGCTGGTACGACACTGCAACACGGGTGAAAGTGCAGCCGAAGAAAGCAACTACTTTCACTGCCACGCCTCCGCTCTGCACCATCACCCACCACAAAATCGATGGGAATTACAATCGAATAATCCCTACAGCCAATTACAATGGAAGCAACGGCAGCCATACTGATGCTAAAGAACACTTATTTTTCCCACAGTGCCATAAGTAAAATAACGCATACAGTGGAGTGAAAATATCCCTTGGCATATATCTAGTTTTGATCAAACCGTTGGGCAGGTAGATCACTCTGTAATGCTGGTAGAGAATGCTTTCAAATTCAAAGAACACAACTGAATCAACCAGTGCACTTTATTACAAACCCTTGGTAAGCCTTCTGCTTGAATATGATGGAGTGATATGGGACCAGCGTTTTGGGTGGCAAATATAGAAGTTGCAGGGAGAGCAAAGGAGGAGGAACACAACGAAAACGATATTCATTGAGCGACAGGTACCGGATGAAGACATAGTTGAGACCAGGATGGATAATGCCCAAAGAATTAGTATTATGTGATAGCATAGGTACTACCATGACGATGCCATAAACTATCACTGGAATTCAAACTTGAAGGAGTGTGAAAGTGTTAATACGTAAGTAAGGAAGCCAGATACCGGATAAACGATCGATAGACTTGCTGATCAAAAAGCGTAAATTTGTTTAAATAAAAAAATTGCTATAGAATTAAAGTAGATGTGCAGGTAATTATCCATCATCCTCTCGGCCGCCGAGTCTGATCCAGTAATGCATTGCCTAGCGATTTTACATATCGAAAACAAACCTTTTCAGTAGGATGGAGCTCTAAGAAACTATATCACCCCGTCACCGATAGACACTTGCCTTACGGCAAACACCATGTTTTAGTTACGTATGTGTGATCAGTTTCTTACAGTATATCTGAGACTAAAATTCAAAACTATTTTTGATGCAGTATTGTATTAAAACTATCTCAAGACTCTTCCTTTCCTTCTGCTTTGATTTTGTGGCTGTTAATAAGCTTACTGGCTAAACGGTGTGTGAGAAATAAAATCAAGGTCATCAAACTGATATCAAATAACTACGAAATCAGAGATACTCCAAATGATTTTAACAAGTGTATCATCTTAACACTTCCAAAGAAATCTCACGATGACAAATTGCCACATAGGTAAATGTAATATTGGAAGAGCTGATCAAGAGCAAATCAAGATAAAAAAAGATTACTTTTATGACATCTGTGGACTTAAAATAAATATTTTTTATATTAAATGGGACAAGATGTTAATTTTTTTAAAGAAGTCCGTCTATAAAACTGGGATACAGGTAGATGCATATCTTATAATAAGTATCAGAATTAGATGACTACAATCAAAGTAGAGAATCACGAGAGGTGGCTTCTGCTCGTATCTCAAATACAGATACCCACGAAATGATTTGAACCAAGTTACAGGGTTAGGGGCTGATTTTAACTTTCTGACAATTCGTAGACCTTTCTGTTCTTCTAGTAGTTCACAACGAGGTAGGCTCTGTTTTTATTGATGTTTTGCATATGGTACAGTTACTTAAATGAAGAGAATGCCGATGAGATTTATTATTGCAGTTCGTTGAAAATCACTAATTTCTAACTCTGAGTGGTTTGGTGGCTCAATGGTTAAGGCGTGAGACTGAAGATCGAAAAATCTCCGGTTCAAGTCCAGGTCTCGGCGAGGATTTTCGTAGGCCCTTAACCCGACCGTCACCTCTGGCACAGCTTGCTGTGTAATGTGAAGTACGCCAGAACGCTTCCGTGGTTCGGATTCCACGTTAAGTTGTAGGCCTCCTGTACCCGGTAGGATTACCGGATTAGGTTAAGGCGGCTACGCCATGTGCGGATTGCGCGGCCAATAGCAACCCTGTTACCAGATCATTACGACCACATGGAATTATTATTTCTAATTCTTTGCTTCAGTCACCTCGTTGTACAGGAACAAAAATCAGTCGTAACGCCTAAATCGTACATATGGTTTATTTAGTATACACATTTGTGGTACATTACTAATATTCGAGAATGTTAATGACTTACTACGATGCACTAGTACTCTCGCCACTACTTCAACAAATTTTGAAAGTAATCTTCGCTATTTGGCGTTTACAATGTCATTCATCATAGTTATAATACCATACTACAGCCAAGGAACATTTATCATTTCTGCTAACAGTCTGTAACCTTTTTGTTTTATTTGTTTTCCCAATAGTAATTGCTCCAGTCGAACACGTAATTCAATTATGGATCATTTTGACATCATATCCATAATTTTATGGCCTCCGAGACACAACTTGTCGGTTTAAAATTTTTGATTGGCACAAAGTGAAAATACATTCCAGTATCTCAAGGCGACATGTCTTTACTTCCTAACTGATCTAGTGCTCACAAATAGGTGAACTAATGAAAGATTCGAAACACATTACGAGCTCCTTCTAGTGTAAGCAATCACGTATTTGTCTGAACATATTCGCAGAGCTATTGGTTCACTAGGTTTTTCACTTGCTTTTCAAAACCCCTATCTGTGAAAATAAATTCATCTGATATTTTAAAAACGAACATTCTTACCTAGATTAGAAAATTTAATGCCACTTTTTTTTTAATGACAAATGACAGAACAACACAGGATGGACACAACACTTAATTAAAACCACCCATGTCCTAGGCCAGACTCGAACTGGCGACCTCTGCAACGCGAAGCCAGCTCGCTAGAATACCACTGTTTTGATTTGCACTATATTGGATCCATCCCATTAATAAACCTTGTGAACAGCTCCTGCAGATGACAATGTGAAATGGGGAACACTTCCGCTCCAACAGCGTTGCAAATACACACATAAACACATCACAGAAATGAGAGTTAATTTATAATAAGGTTCAGATTCCATTAGCCCAATTGGAAGAGCGTTTGACAATTTCCCGGATGGCACGTGTTCGATTCCCGATAAAGACGAGAATCTTTTATTTAATAGACGTCCACGACAGTACCCCAAGCCCATAGGGCCCGCTGTGCACGGAGGAAACTGCTCGGGAAATTAAAGATTCCACACTACTCCATCTATCCCAAATGTTGCAGCTCAGTTGGTGCTCTACCAGCGCGAATCCGAAGCATCTTACCTGTTGGGAGCGAGCCGTCGGCGTCTGCGGCACACACGAGTTGTGTCGGTGTCCGCGCAGTGGCCGGCGTTATATAGAGGAGAGGGGACCAGCTTTCTTCGGCGCCCCCGCGCAGGGAAACCCTCAGCCTTGACACCGCTGCTGCAGCAGCCGGACGGCTTCACCCAGCGCACCCGCACCCCTATTCCAAGTACTTCGGAAGCAAAGTGGCTTCAATAAAAATTAAGCAGCAGAATTTCTACAGGAAAAAAGATTTTATCAAACAAAAGGATTACTGACAGCCAGAAAGATTCCGATTAAATTATGAAATAGACGTGAACGATGGGAACAAAGAAGGAAAGTATTTTGAATGTTTTGAAATGTGGTTTTGGAAAAGAGCGAAGTATGTGAATAGGACGGGCAGAATGAAGAATGAGAGAATTACAAGACGTGAGTGTTGTGACGATGATGATACATCACTTTCTTCGTCGACATTGTCTACAGAATCGAAAACGCACGGACGGGCTTGAGATTCTGGAGGAAGCAGCTTCCAACCCAGCAAGGCAATTCCAACATCTATTTTTCATTGTTTTCTGAAATTACTCCTCGCAAATTCCGTCATTAAGGCCATCATCGAATTCCCTACGGTTGCCTGCTCGCACTCCTCGTATCTCATATCATATGACGTCGATGTTGAAGATGAAACTTTTGTTTAAGTGCCCCTCAACATAATTTTTTAGAAGTTTTTCTATTCATTCGTTCACGATGTTTAAGTAAATTCTATATACCAATTTGCTTTAATCTTAATACAACTGAGTTACTTTTCTTAACTTTCTTGCTATTCCCTCGATCTTCCTTTATTTACGGAGAGTTGGATCATTTTAACTGTTGTTTACCTATCATCTTTCTTCTTCTATATCCATAAAAGGTAATCTATAACTTTCTTCTATATCTATAAAACTCAACACATGTATATTGTTTAAGAAAAGCTCTGTAAAGCAGATTTCGAACGGGTTTTAAGGCTAAGGATGAGACTTGAAATATGTGGCATATCTCTTGTTTCTACGCAACTTGACACCGGAGTAGAACGAATCGCCACAAACAGCAAAGATGCAATACCAACTAGATGTTTCATATTCCATCACCATAAAAAAATTTACACGTAAAAATATTACGGTATTTACCGTTTCTTTCCTTAAATTTCTATTAGTCTTTATGAATGCGTAGCGGAAAATTCGTAAATGAATATTTTCTAATAAAAGCAGCATATATCTTCAGTACCGTTTAAGTTATCCCATGTAACAAAGCTACTATCTCTAACTACCAACAATAATCATTGCATTTTTATGTGAAAATGAACTTTTTGTGAATTCTTTAGTGTTATCAATAAAAGCACTTTGGGAAAATAATTCTGGATATTTAATATTCAACCATAAAGATGCTAAACAGATTATAATTTTGAGCTGAAGCACGGGATGAAGCAGCATACTGGAACGTACCTACGATATTAAATCAGAATCTAGTGTCCGATACTGTGGAATCCCCGTCACATTTGATTTAGTAGTTTCTAAGTATGACATGGGGTGTAAGGGTTTGGGAGAGACTATACTAGTCTTTTCCAACCAAATGTCAACCTCTCCTTCACGTGGTGCACCCTGTTTGCACGGACAAGGCTCTGGCGACTGAAAGATTCCCGGTATAAGGAGTCACCCACTGCTTGCCAACGGCCTCTGAAAAGAGGGCGGAAGAGCGGGGAGCGGTTCAGGGCACCCTCTTGCCCTTGGGGTTGGAAACGGCCCCTAAAGGCGGATGAATCAGAAATGATCAATGAAATGGGGATGCAGAAGGCAACGGGAAACCACTGCATTAAAGACCCAAAGGGTTTCCCGAGGACATGTAATCCTCTCAAATTACATATATTATGATGGCTTCTTCCTGGGTAAAATATTCCGGAGGTAAAATAGTCCCCCAATCGGATCTCCAGGTGGGGAATGCTCAGGGAGGAGTCATCAGAATGTATAGAAACATTCTACGAGTCGGAGCGTGGAATGTTAGAAGTCTGAATAGGGCAGGTAGGTTAGAAAACTTAAAAAGGGAGATGGAACAACTTAAGTTAGATGTTGTTGGGATTAGTGAGATTAAATGGAAGGACGCACAGGATTTCTGGTCTGGGGAACACAGGATAATTAGCACACAAGCTGTCAATGGAGTCACTGGTGTAGGATTTGTAATGAACAAGAAAGTAGGGAAACGGGTTAGTAATTATGAACAATTTAGTGACAGGATTATTTTGATGAGGTTAGAAACTAAGCCCGTCCCAACCACATTAGTACAAGTATATATGCCAACGTCACAGGAAGATGACGAAGAAATAGAAAAAATATACGCTGAAATTGAAGAATTAATCCAATATGTGAAAGGGGAGGAAAATCTAATAATCATGGGTGATTGGAATGCAATAGTGGGAGAAGGAAAAGAGGGGAATACTGTAGGAAGTTTTGGTCTAGGAGAAAGAAATGAGCGAGGAAGCAGATTGCTAGAATTTTGTGGAAGATATAAGCTAGTGGTGGCGAACACACTGTTTAAGAACCATGCAAGAAGAATATACACCTGGAAACGTCCTGGGGATACAGGCAGATATCAGCTAGATTATATCATGGCCAAACAGAGATTCAGGAATCAAGTTCTAGACTGTAAAGCGTACCCAGGAGCAGACATAGACTCGGACCATAATTTGATAGTAATGAAGTGCAGGCTGAAATTCAAGCGAATAAGGAAGCAGCATAAGCAGAACAGACTAGCAGTGAATAAACTGAAACAATCTAGCACAAGAGAAAAATTTGCAGAAATGGTAGACTTAGGTCTAAGAATTAACTGTGAAAGGAGCTCAACTGAGGACGAATGGAATGCATTAAAGACCGAAATAATGAAAGCTGGCAAAGAAACCTTAGGCTTTAGGGAACAAGCTGCCAGAAAACCTTGGATCACAGAAGAAATTTTGCAGCTGATCGATCAGAGGAGAAGGTACAAAAATGCTCAGGATGAAGCAGGAAAAGAGCAGTACAGGCAATTTAGAAATCAAATAAATAGGAAATTCAAAATAGCAAAAGAAAAATGGCTACAAGAAAAGTGTGAAGAAGTAGAAAAGGAAATGGTTGCAGAAAAAGTAGATATTGCATATAGAAAGATCAAATAGAATTTTGGAGAAATGGAGAAAAGAGGTATGAACATTAAAGCTGCCGATGGGAAACCTCTTTTAAGGTCAGAAGATAGAGCTAACAGATGGAAGGAATACATTGAGAAACTGTATGTTGGGGACGACTTGAACAATAGTGTATTGGAAAAGGAAGGCGATGTCGACATGGATGACTTAGGAGATCCTGTTTTTAGGACAGAATTTAATAAAGCTCTGAATGACTTGAAAGCAAATAAGGCAGTTGGAATTGATGAGATCCCTGCAGAACTTCTTAAATCTCTAGGAGAGGAAGGAATCGAAAGATTATTCAAGCTGATATCAAAAAGTTATGAAACAGGAGAAATTCCAACTGATTTTAATAAAAATATCATCTTCACACTTCCAAAGAAAGCACAAGCTGACAAATGTGAGAATTATCGCACAATTAGTCTAACATCACATGCTTCAAAATTACTGACCAGAATAATATACAGAAGGATGGAAAGGGTAGTAGAAGAGATAGTAGGTGAAGATCAGTTTGGGTTTAGGAAAAATCGCGGTACAAGGGAAGCAATTCTGTCTTTAAGATTAATACTTGAAGGGCGGACCAAGAAAAATAAAGATACTTTTATGGCATTTGTTGATTTAGAAAAAGCTTTTGATAATGTTAGGTGGGACAAGATGTTCAAAATTTTAAAGAAATCATGTCTAAAGTATCGAGATAGAAGAATCCTCTATAAACTATATAAGAATCAAGTGGCTGTGATAAAAGTAGAGAATCTGGAGAGACATGCATCAGTTAAAAAGGGTGTGAGACAAGGTTGTAGTCTATCCCCGTTAATATTCAACTTGTATGTAGAAGAAGCAATGAAGAAAGTCAAAGAAAAATTTCGATGTGGCATAAGTTTTGAGGGAGAAAAAATCAGTATGCTACGATTTGCTGACGACATTGTCTTATTAGCAGAGAGGGCTGAGGATATTGAGAAGTTATTGAATGGCATGAACAAAATACTGAAGGAAGATTTTGGACTGAATATAAATCAAAGTAAAACAAAAGTGATGAAATGTAGCAGAAATGACACCAATACTAGCAGATTAAATATAAAAATAGGATCTGATGCAATAGGAGAAGTGAGTGAGTTCTGTTACTTTGGAAGCAAAATTACAACCGATGGCCGAAGCAGGAATGATGTTAAAAGCAGAATAGCACTAGCAAAATGAGCCTTCATGAAAAAGAGAAACCTTTTGGTTTCAAATATTGATCTAGGAATTAGAAAGAACTTCTTAAAACTCTATGTGTGGAGCACAGCACTTTACGGTAGCGAAACATGGACTTTAGGAATACCGGAAAGAAAGAAACTTGAAGCATTTGAAATGTGGTGCTACAGAAGAATGCTGAAAATTAGGTGGACAGACAAAGTAAGAAATTAACGAGTTTTAGAAATGATGGGTGAGAAAAGAAGTTTATGGAAGAAGCTTACAGGAAGAAGAGACAGGTTGGTAGGTCATATTTTGAGACATGCTGGATTGGTTAATTTGTTAGCGGAGGGAACAGTTGAAGGTAAGAACTGCAGAGGTAGACAGAGATTAGAATATATGAAGCAGATAATTGTGAGGTGGATTGTAAGGGGTATGTAGAAATGAAGAGGTTAGCACAGGATAGGAAGGGATGGAGGATTGCATCAAACCAGTCTAAAGACTGACGACAGCAAAAAAAAAAAAAAAAAAATTTGAAATCAGGGAGTCCTTTTCTGGACACCCTGTATTTATCAGTTCACTGAACAAGTCCTTTTGCGAATTCAAACAAATGTGTGATAAGGTTCGTAGATTATACGCAGTTGGCGAGGACTAATTTCCCTACGACTGAAATATTTCTGCGAAACGACATATCAAAACCATATATATTTATTAAAGTACATTACCAACACTTATTTTGGAATAGATGATTATTTTCACACAACTTTGAAGAGAAGCATAAAAAAACTGTATATTTTGATACAAAAACAAGACACCATAGGGACTACAGTGAAGAAAAAAAAAGTGAGACATATTAAGTTAATCTTAAGTAAGTTACGTATTACTAAATATCCAACAATGCCGTTTTATCATAAATTAATGTCAGCTAGTGGAACTGCTTGCTGCAAGTATTGATTCTTACGGATGATGGCTGAGTTAAAAGATATTGTTGTGGTTTAATGCAAAACGCCATGTTACGTAAAAACTAATTATTTTCAAAAGCCTAATTGCACGTCATGTGGCACGATTATTAACATTTATATTGTTTACGATTTTGTAAGATTGTGATTTAATTGGCAGTACAGTCATTAGACATTTAGTAATCATAAATCTTCCTCTTTTAAAAAAATAAAAAAACGGGATTTCCCCAAGTTCAATATGTCTTAGATTTACAACGGCTTGGTAATGTTTAACTGAATGCGGTCAATAGAACAGCAGCTATAGCAAACAAACCACTCTTCCCGAACAGATGTTTGAATGCGACTGTCGGCCAGATGCAAGCACCAAACAGACTCCAGTTAGGAAGAGAAATCCAGTAAATTATGACCAGGCACTAAGCAGCAGGCCGTATATTAGTGTCATATGATACAGACCGAAGCGGTGAATAGTTGCAATTCCACAATTACCAGATGTTCGCTACTTCCAACTGTACAAACGCTCAACATATATTACAGAAACAAACCACAGAACCAGTGTTCCTGCTAGCGTTATGACGCCAACACGCTGTATGTGGGAGGTGCAATGCGACCAGGCACGAGTCCTGGACCCGCATACGCGGTAGTGGTCAAGCGAATGCTGGGACGGTCCTCAATCTCCGCCTTATAAACTAAACAGTTTACTAAGAAAACACACTTATCATACAGAAGCTAAATCACAAATTTCTCATACAAACGGAAGTATAAACAATCTTCCCGTATAGTTAAGTGCACCAGTCGTAAAAAGTTTCGTTCTAACCTTGAAAGGCTTCTAGCGTCCCATTTCCATGATTCACACCAAGTTACCCAAGCAATCTGTTCATGGGGTTCCTTGCGGTCCTAAAGAGGAAACAAAAAATTACGGCAGCACAAACAGGAAAAGAGGGACTTTCTACTAATTCCCGCACTTCATCTAACCGTAAAAAGAACATGGAACCACGTCAGACCAGCCGCACGTGGTACATAGGGAGGGGGCAGTCATTGATGCTGGTCGACGTCGTAGTCATTAGAGGGAAGATGGGTTTGGGGTCCAGAACTTAGTTCATATGTTACAAGTTAAGTGATGAACGTTGGGGAAGAAATACTTGTTACTACTTGCATCTCGGAATTATTATACCGAGAATAGTGGATGAGCAGTAACGCTCTGGCCTCTCATTCGGGAGGTCGTGGGCTCAACTTCCTATATGCAGTCTGGATTTCCGTGGTTTCACGAAATCACTCGGTCAAATGGTTCTTCTAAAAGGCCGTGGTTAAATTCCTTCGTTTTTTACCCAGTCAATGCCTGCCTCTAATACCATGACGTCGACTAGGCGTAAAGTCCTGAGCAAAAAATCTGAATGAATTTAACTGTTTATTGTAACGTGATACTACTTTTTAAACGGAAATATGATCTCTCTGTTTATATCGTCATAACAGTTGGAAACTGTTTCATATGCTAACGCCTGTTGCGTTGCGTAATGATGTAGTTCAAGATAATGACAGTTTTTCCACGGAAACTTTCCCCGAATGCCGTACCGCCCGCACACTGACTGGTCGGATGGTGTGTGTAAGCAATGGATGGTCCGCGGCAGGACTAATTCCAGCACTCGCTCTCCGAAATGACCGCTCGGACAAATATTCATCTTTATGACAACACATTTTCTGTTGAGCAGCAGTTTCCCGTAAACTACGGCAACAAAAATTTATTATTACGCACGCACCGTGTGCGCAGGTCGGTCCATTAGAGTGTGCAATATCTGCGACACTGCACAAACAGGTCGGCTGCAGTTGCGTAGGAGTTATGACCCATTGGGCGTACAGCTGCTGTACAGTTCCCTGCAAAAGTATTCACCCCGTTTGAAACAGCTGTTTCCCTGCGACCGCCAATTTACCAGGAATGAAAGCAGTACCACAGAGGTTATATTGACCACGTAGTTTCCAACATGAGGAGACCGAACGATGAACTCGTAAGATGTTGACTCGTAGGTCAGAGAATATAACACACCACCATATCTGTTCCTAAATTTTATAAACATCATGTTTATGACTCTTCGTTAACAAATAGATTATCACTAGGGTTCGGATCTTTAGGACGAGTCATATTTTTCCTGCCTTCTGTTTGAGCTCAAATGTTGAATTAAACACCGATTCAAAGTTTCTGATTGTATTTAAATGTATTTTATATAGCATAAATGCATCTTCAGACCATTTTCCTAGTTTCGGTCATATTTCGGTAGTATTTATGGTCATACGGTCAAATTTTGAGGAAAAATCTGGTAATTTTTTAGTAGTACCGGGAATTCACTAGGCATAGATGAGAAGAAATTAAGATAATTATGCACTGAACTGTACTTCTGCTATATAGGTGGCGCAAAAAAAAACTAATTTTCACTATGGTCAGAATTCACAAGTCAAGAATTAAGTTGTGCATTATTGTCACTCTCTAAACGTAATGTTCCGCCCGCCTTTTAATCTTGACAATGCAATAGAAGCATGCCTGTGTCGATCCGCGTCAATCAATATACCAATGAAATATCCTCAGTCATCGTTAAATCTGCAGTGGATCAATGAGTACCACAAGCCAAAAATAAAATTTTCTGGAAGTGCGAAGCTACGTAAGGAAATTTAGAGAATTTTACTACAGATGAGAGAGTTCTATTCTGTAAATTATCTTAAATTAAAGTGACTTCAACAAAACGATTAAAATATAATTTCTCAATGGTGCAGCGAGTGCACGGAAGCAAATTATGCTCTCTGGATGAAAGCGACACTACTAGATACATAAATGATGTATAACTGAGCATGTTTTGATGCATAATAAATTTAAATCTTTGGTCATATTTTGTCATTTTTAGGTCATATTTACCTATTTTTAAGGTCATATTTGCCTGCATATTTCTCTACTCTTTTGGTCATAAAGATCCGAACCCTAATTAATCACACTATATAGTAAAGGGTCAAAAACCTCTAGAACCAATCTGGCTATAAAATGAACGTAATCTTTTTCTCCCTAAGGGTTTGATTTGAAAAACCAGAAAAATTTCGGATGAGTTTGAAGGGACATAAAAGTGTTAGATACAAGCGTTTTGTGTGGACAGACTACGCTCTATGTAGCAAAGGTGGCTGAAATACCTACTGAACCTATCTGTGAACCAAAGGTGTTTCACTGCAATATCTGAAGAATTTTTTGAATATGAAAGGAGTAAAAAACACGGACAGAGACGAACTCGCGGTTGTGTAGTTGTAATAAGAGGATCAAAGACGTGATCGCTTGATCCGTTCTGACTGATATACGAACGTGACCTGTATCGTACTCTCTTTGTTTTTTGGCCAACCTTCAGAATATCTGTTTAGTTGAATGGAGTTTGAAATGTGCAAAAAACAAAAAAAAAACAGATCTTGTGCGAACAGAAGCAGCCTTAATTTTATATAAAAAAGATTATAAGGAGTATCATGCTAACCAGCGGAAAAATACAACAGACGAACAATGGCAAACTTCCCAGCGTAGATATTCCATTGTCTCAGGTGAAAAACAAAAGAAAGTGACAGGGTGTTTTGTTTTGTCATATCATGATTTTTGGGTTAGTCTATTGGTGACCCTACTTATAGCATTATTTTGTTGTTATGTTTGATAACTCAAAAAAATTCCTGATAAAAAAAAAAATTAAGATTCAGGTGCATGCGATTGGTGTAACTGGTTGGACCTCCAGTGATTGAAGGAACTTTGATTATTGTGACTTGACAGCATGATGCACAATGTCTACTCTCCAGAATTCCTCTACGCAGTGTGTATGAAGTCAGGGCATACGATATTGTTCACTGTAATCCGTCATCACATGATGACAGTCGACTCACTAGGCTATGTTTTCTTCGCAACAGAGATTTAATGGGCCGGATTTCGCCACCTTTCCTTCTTTCATCACCATCCTCCTGTTTAATAAAATGCGCTGAGTCCTAAGACTGCGCACCTCATAGATCGCAACCTTCGGC
>CM061919.1:16758823-17050861 GCA_031002005.1 Vandiemenella viatica
AAGCACTGAGCCACCAGACCGCTCTCGCGTCATTAGATAACAACATTATGCTATCCCGGTGGAAATCCAACAATATAACAAATCAAATTACAAATATTAATACAATTTTTCAGGATACTTATAATTAATAAAGTCTACATAATTCAATATTGATGATAATAAGATTAATAGTAAATTTTACTTTAAAAGAAACTAAAAAATACTGCCTACATGAGGTTTCCAAAAAAACAACCCCTTTCCCCCTCCTACCCCCTTAATTTTTACACAAACCCACACTTTTTATCCGATTTCGATGGAAATTTGAACACATATACTTTTTAAAAAATAGAAAAATGCTGTAGACATTAGTTTTACAAAAACCCAATCCCTCTCCCCCTTTCCAACCCAAAACACTCCCTCTTCCCCATAACACACCATAATTTAAAAAAAAAACTTCAGATTTTATCCGATTTCTAGGGAAATTTGCACATGTATACTGTAAAACAAACGGAAAAATATAGCATACATGTGGTTTCAAAAAACACATACCCTCTCCCCCTTCCCACCCCTTAATTTTTACGCAAACCAACACTTTTTATCCGATTTCGATGGAACTTTGCACGAATATATTTTTAAAAAATAGAAAAATTAGTCATTAGTTTACAAAAACCCAATCCCTCTCCCCTTTTCCACCCTAAAACCAACCCCTTTTTCCCCTTACACCCCATAAATAAATAAATTTTTAAAAAACAAAGATTTTGATGGAAATTAGCACACATATACTTTAAAACAAAACAGAAAAATACTGCCTACATATGGTATCCAAAAACACAACCTCCCTCTCCCTTCCCACCCCTTAATTTTACACAAACCACAAATTTTATCCGATTTTGATGAAACTTTGCACACGTCTACATTTAAAAAAAAAAAATAGGAAACACTATAGACATTGGTTTTACAAAAACCCAATCCCTATCCCCTTTTCAACATCAAACCACCTCCCCCCTTCCCCCTTACAACCCATAATTTAAAAAAGACAGATTTTATCCGATTTTGACGGAAATCTGCACACATATACTTTAAAACAAACAGAAAAATACTGCCTACATATGGTATCCAAAAACACAACACGTCGCCCCTATCCCACCCCCTTAATATTTACACAAACCCACAATGTTTATTCGATTTAGATGGAACTTTGCACATGTATACTTTTAAAAAAATAGAAAAATACTGTAGACATTGGTTTTACAAAAACCAATCCCTCTCCCCTTTTCAACCCCTTCACTACTGTCAGTGTTCTTTATAGAGAGCTACAGTTCCTATCAGAGTTTGAAGGAATTTTGCCACATGTACACTTTAAAACAAACAGAAAATTACTGTTTACTTTCAGTTTGCAACAGCTCAATTCCACCCCCTCTCCCTTTACCCCTCCCCTATTAATTTCCAGTGATCTTTATTGAAACCCACAGTATTTATCTGATTTTGATGGAACTTTGCATTTGTGTACTTCAAAACAAGGAGAAAAATGCTGTTTACATTTGGACTTAAACAACCAGCTGCTCTCCCCCTTCACTCCAACCTCCTAATTTTTGTCAATATTTCATATACATATTCACAGTTTTTATCTGATATCGATGAAACTTCACACACGTACACTTTAAAACAAGGAGAAAAATACTGTCTACATTTCGTTCCCAAATCCCAACCTCTCATACCCTTTATTCCCTCCTCTCTTAATTTCCAATGTTCCTTACAATAACTTTATTCAATGTGGATGGAACTTGGCACATGTATAAATTAAAGCAAAGAGAAAAAAACCGACCCACTTTCCCCACCCTAATTAAGAAAAATTTACACTTGAAACCATTCAGTTTTTTAATTTTTAATTATGTCGAAGACCCTGGGAAAATTAGACTGAGTAAATAGCAACATTATTAAAGTAGCCATTATTTACTGTTAAACAGCACTGGACAGATTATGATCGGACAAATGCTGACCAAAAAATTCGAACTTGAATTTTAAAAATTATTTTAAATTTTTAGTGACAACACACAAATCTACAGTTTTTATTTGATGTCGAAGGAAGTTTGCACGTACTTGCTTTAAAACAAGTGAAAATGATGGTTATATTTAGTTTACAATACTGCACCCGCTCTCCCGTTTCACGCCTCTTAAGACTGATTTACACGTGCAACTTTTCTGTGTTTAGTGTATATCTCCAAAACAAACTCAGATTATTTTTTGTATATATGCTGATTGGATTCACCAAAAAACATTGTATATCCAAGACCATTGCAATGAACTCGAAATTGAAAGAAACAGTAATTATAATTTCTACGTAAATATCTAATTTTTACTAAATACAAACTATAAAATACATTTGTTTAATCTATATGTTTCTCAAGTCTAGCAATAGTGAAGCATTGTCGTGTCAGCTAGTTAACAATAAAAATGATGGGGGGGGGGGGTTAGTGATAATGTCACAACCTGACACTTAACATTTGAATAAATAACATTAGCAATTGCATTCAATTTTGTTTTGAGTAAGTGTTGAGTTGAAGACATGTAAAGAAGTAAGCGCGTCGGGAATTATCTATACAGCAGTGAGGAAATCATATCTATCCGTGTTTAATACTTCTATTAGTATTTGTAATTCCCTTCAACCTCAACACAAACATTTCAGATGTGGCAGAGTGAACCCTTAGGCCTAAAACAGTGGCGGCTCGTGGTTTTTATAGTGGGAAAGACTGCGAATCTTTTACCCCTGCGGTCAAAGTAACGATGGCGAGAGTCCAACCGATTATTTTGCCCCCTACAATTCTGTTTCAAATTACGTATTTTTAGCAGTTCAATCTAACGGACATGTTGTAAAATCCGTCAAAATGCACCTAAAGTAGTAGCAGTAAAAATTATATCAAAAATTTATCACTAGAATTATGTTTTTTTCACCTTTCCATGAAAATTCTTTAAGTCGGTAAAACCATTCTCTGTACAAGCGTTGTGATTACAATTCAATTCGTAACAAGAAATGAGAAACAGAAAAATGCATTTTTCACTTCACAACCACACAACCACTCAGCTGCATCATACATTGATCTGCTGAAATTGCGAACATGATCTTGCCTGCATATCCAACGTTTTTGTTCTTGACTGATGTTAAGATCGGGTCTAGGCGCACCAAGATTCTTCACTTTAAGCTCGCGTTTCAAATTTTTCGTCAGTAAATTGCAGACCGAATTCGTATTGCACTTTCAGAGTGCCGGTTCTCAAAAACGAAAATACAACTCACAAGAGTTCAGACTCAACCGCACAACACACAAAAAGAAACTTCAAAATAACACACTTTCTCATGCAAATATCTTTAGAAACTTACATAATATGTTTCGCGCGCTCATTTCATCTAATCGTTCAACAAATTGTCGCTAGGTGGTGAAACTTATATCACCGTATTCTAGTACACTTTAGCGGAAACTTGGTGTGACTGTACAATGACCAACGTCTGAAACATAAAAGTATCTTTTACATTGTTAAAAAATAATATTTAACGATTAATGACGCATGAAAGCATAAACTGGAGATACAGAGACAGGGATTCGAGACTGGTAGTTCAACCACTCTGCTGATTTCCCTACGTTGTAACTAGCGTTACAAGAAAATCATGATGGGGTTGGTTCAACTGTCGTAGGCTCCGTAAGGGGGCATCCACAAATTACGTGAGGTGTTTTTCCGGATTTCTGAACCCCCCCCCTCCCCCCTGGTGAGATTTCGTGAGATTTGGCCGGACCCCCCCCCCCCCCCTCTGGTGAGATCTGGTCCGTGAGAACCCCCCCCTATAAATCGCCCTGGAAACTTTTGTAGACCTTTTTTTTTTAGGTCACACCCTAACTTTTTTGACGAAATACCCTCCTAAAATCGACTTTGGCGCAAATTGTAGACCTTTTTTTTTGCTCTACTGTCCCCAAATTTTTCGCAAAATCTCACGTGAGATTTCCGTAGACCCCCCCCTCCCCCCTGGTGAGATCTGGTGAGATTTCGCCGGACCCCCCCCCTCCCCTATTTCACCTCACGTAATTTATGGATGTCCCCTAAGCTGAACCTACTGTAAGCCCATAAGAGCTCTACTCCACAAAATCCACGCCCCCCAATCCTCTGTTACATAAAATGTAACGGCGTTCCAAACGCGCAGCCTTAAACATACTACCCGTTTGAGAAATATTCTTTTGTATCAACAGTTCTAAAAATATTGACTGTCAGTGTTTAAACGTGTTTGGTAAATTCTCGAAGTGCTTCCTGTTAGTTTAAATTCTGTATTACTCTATTTAAAAACATATTTTAATATATCTTTTGGGGTGGCTCGACCTCAGAGCCTTTAACGACGAGCCGCTACTGGCCTAAAAACAGACGAAGCGACATCCCGCCGCGCGGCGGTCGAGGCCGCGGCCGCGGCCGCGGCCGCCCAACTGTTCACACCAGGCGACTATTCGAGCAGCGGCCGTCACCTTCAGCGACACTTGGACCTTCGATTTAACGCGTATAGATCAAATCTATGTAAAACTGAAGACGAGAGTGAAATGCTTCTGTGGTTACTCTACTCATGGTGGAATAGGAAAATAAAAACTTGCCGATTCCATGCATTTGAATCAATTTCGTTCATTTTTCCCTACTAAAATGAAAAATATGAGAACACTACTCATAAAAAATATGATTGCCACATTTCTGGGAACCAATCAGACACTCAAACTGTATTTTATGGTTCAAAAGTACAGATTAAAATAAAAGTTAAGATAAAGTTTCGGTGCTGGATCAATAGAAAAATATTAAATTTCAGTCTATAAAGTCTATTAAAAGAATATAAAATCTGGAAAATAAGTACAAGAAAAGTTAAAAATAAAAAAGAAATTTGAGTTTTCATTATTTATTTATGTAATCTACATCTACATATATACTCTGCAATTCACAAAATTGTGGGTGGCAGAGGGTGCTCAGCACCAAAGCTAATCTCTTTGCTGTGCATTCCAATCCCTAATGGTACGAGGGAAAAAAGAATTCATATAAGAATCAGTCCGGCACCTCATTTCTCTAATTTTATCTTTCCTGTCCTTCCGACTCAAATAGGTTAGTGGAATAAGTATATCACTACACTCAAAAGTGATTGTATATTATGTGTTTTAAATTTGAACACAAAATGGTTATGATTCAAAAAGGGGAAAATCATATCTCATTCATTTTCTTCAGTTGACTGTGTCGCCTCCACGCCGCAAGATCAAATCAGACTAGGTGAAGCCGTGTGTAGTCGCGGGGAAACAATGCGCAGCACGGCATCATCTGCTTTGCCCCATTTAATTACATTGGACCATGCGTCGACTCGACCGCCACGCGGCGCAAAACGCGTCTGTTTTCAATCTTAATATCCTGCTCGTTCGTCACTGACGATTTCCATAGTCATGGTCTCCCGATGGATATTATTCTTCGGGTTTGACTACCGTGCAGTATTATCTGTCGTAGGGTGAAATACTGGTCGTATTTGTAATCTGATACGCACGATCTAATTTGAAAGTTCAAACTTTAAGTGCTTCTTGTCATAGTCCATTCTGTTGAGTTCACTATTAATTTGTTGCTAGGTGACTTCAATATGATGAGTCAGCTCGCTATCATTTGGTTTGTGTTTTGAGTTGCTGTATTGTAAAGAAGGAACGCTACGTGTTGTGACTACCTCACCGATCCCGAGGTGTCCGGGAGAAAGCGTCTTCGTCACCCGGACCTGTTCCGGACTAGCGCGTGAGCTGCCTACCTTCCGCACACACTGACGTACCCTCAGGCAGTGCCAAGATCGCTACGTACTCGAGACCTTTAGTAACCCATCAAGTTTATGCGTTACTGAACGTGTTTTTTGTTTTTATTTCGATAGATACTGCTTAGAGAAATCTTATGGCCTGGTCGTAACTAACTGCTTAATAGATAAGCCAGAACAAAAATTGTACTAAATGCACTACGGTTGTGCTGTTCTATTATCAACTCGGAACCATGGACGATATAGGTGTGATTTGGGGCAGTCTGAATTGTTAAACTGAGTCATTTAAAGCAACACAAAACAGAAAGTGTATTAATAAAGTCTTCTCGGTATACTATCCGAGTTAGCAGGGTGTTTTCACACGATATTTTGGTGATCGGAGACTCAGATGGCAACACGTGAGTGGTAGGTAAGGAGTAGATGTATGGAAATTTACGAGTTTCAGACTTTTCTTACAACATGTGGCTAAAATGTTATCTGTGTAGAAAATTTCAGTTTCTTCGACTACTCTAAGCACCTTAGAGTGACAAAATCGCTGAAATTTGTATATGAATAACATCCGAACTAAGAACAGTAACGAAATAAAATTTAGTGTGTTTGCTAAGATTGCTGATATCTATACATAACGGAAATTTGAGACATATGGCATCAGCATGACCTAAGAAATTGATGTTAAAAAATGGCCAGAATCGATTCGAGATAAAGAGTTAGTTGCCAGTGGCGATGGCGCCGTTGACTCGACTTGGCGTACTACAAGTCTGAGTAATTGAGAGCGAATAATGAACTACCCATTGTGAAGTAAGGTTTTTTTTGTCATATTTTTTTTTCTTTCTCTATCTCTAAAGATTTTACCTACAAGTTTTCCCTCCACTAATTTAACCAGTCCAACGATAGTGTAGAGGAAAAAAATTGTAATTATCGAATCAGACAAAGGGACAG
This sequence comes from Vandiemenella viatica, assembly GCA_031002005.1. Classification (NCBI taxonomy): domain Eukaryota; kingdom Metazoa; phylum Arthropoda; class Insecta; order Orthoptera; family Morabidae; genus Vandiemenella; species Vandiemenella viatica. Next base: position 16,765,536 of record CM061919.1, read on the forward strand.
TGGATACTGATGATTATGAGGTGAAGGCACAGCAGAATAATGAATGGCCGGTTGTATCGAAGGATGTTAAATGCCTATATCATCCGATGAATTCGTAGCCTGACACTAGGGAAAGAACAGCTGTTGTCACTGAGCTGAATGCATGTTCCTTCTCCCCAATACCTTCTGGGTACCTGCTTCTCATATCGAGATGTTGAGAATTGATTGCATGTGGTCTACCGTCAGCATCGGCGGTTATTAATGATGTGTTGACTCTTGCAACATTCCGTCTACCGCTCTAGCGGCATCTGCACACCACCTAACCTGCATAAGAGAGCGTCGTCTAATAAAAGCTAGTAGCGCTGAGAATAAACACTATCAAAGTTGGGATTAATTTGATTTAAACAGTCAAGTCTCATACGGTTGTGACGAATCAAATCAACCACACCAACATGTATGTCGTTTTCGAAGTAAATTCTATCATGGTAAACGGCATTTTGATTCTTTCTACACCTATTGATATCGTACCCAGAGCGGAAAACTATATCGAGCTGCGATGGCTTTAGTTGGTTGCGCCACCGTGTAGGTGTGCGGTGCAGACATGGGGAAGTTCGAGTCCGGGTAGTGGAAGAAATTTTTATTAAAAGAACTTGATCAGCAACGTAGGGGAGGTGGTGGTGCACACGCAGGACTTTGTGCGCCAAAGTTCTGGGATAAATCCCAAACTCCTCCGCATTGCGTTTGGAATTGTTGATGGAGATTCATCTGTCGGATGCCGACGTTAGGTGCTGGTTAGATGAATGGGCCGGTACCGCGTTTCACACTCTCCGTTCTCCATCTCTCATTTCATAGACTACAAACAACACTATATACTCGGCACACATATTATAAATCATCGGTCTCTCTACTGATTTGATGGAATCCTCTATCCTTTCCTACCTTGCACTAACTTCTTCATCTGGACATCCCTTACGATCTTTGAATTATCTGTTTCATATATTCTAATCTTTGTCTGCCTCTACAGTTCTTTCCTTCTACTGTCCCTTCCTGTAACAGATTAACCAATCCCGCATATCTTAAAATGTGATCCACTATCCTTTATCTTTAAAATAATTAAAAAAAACTCATCCACAAGCTTCTTTTCTCACCCATCTTTTCCAAAACACATTCATTTCGTACTTTATCTGTCCACTTATTTTTCAGCATCCTTCTATAGCACCACATATCAAATGCTTCAATTTTTCTTCTTCCTGGTATTCATAAAGTCCACGCTTCGCTGTGCTCCATGCATAAAGTTATAAAAAATACTTTCTGAGCACTAGATCAATATTAGAATCTAAAATATTTATCTTTTTAATGAAAGCTCTTTTCATCAATGCTGTTCTACTTTTACGTCATCCCTGCTCCGGCTATCAGTTATAATTTTACTTCCTAAGTAGCAGAATTCATTTACTTCTCCCATTGCATCCGATCCTATTTTTATATTTAATCCATTATTACTGCTATCATTTCTACTATATTTCATAAATTTGGTTTGTATTTAATCCAAACTCTTGCTTAAGTATTTTATTCAGTAACTTCTCAATATCTCAGTCTATTCCGTTAACAGGACAATGCCGTCAGCAAATCTCAGTAAACTTATTTTTTTTCTCCTTGAACGCTTATGCCACATTCAAATTTTTATTTTACTTCTTTTATTGCTTCCTCTACTTGCAAATTTAATATTAATGGGGCTAGACTTCAATCTTGTCTTACACTCTTTTTAACTGATGTGTGTCTCTCATGATTGTCTACTTTTACTATAGCCACTTGATTCTTATTGTAATATTGTGGTAACATCACAATCACTTTATTAATGTACGTGCAGTAGACATTAATTCATTATGCGGTGGTCCGCGTGAAATATAGTATTCTATAAGGGGCCGCCAGTGAGCGAAGGACAATGACCGCCATCAGACCACCATATATCAGGCAGTTCTAAGAAGGATGCTCAGACAGTACTATTGTCAACTGTATCCTCGTCGGGAGAAACTTCTATGAATGGATTGTGTCGAACTGCTACATGCAGAGCTCAGGTGTGCTATCGACTTCTCACGAACAATAGAAAAGCGAGGGAAGCGCCTATAAACGCAATTCCATGAAATTTTGACATGGAGGGAAAGCTCGCTGCCAATCAGAATAAGTCTGAGTGAAGAAATGTGATGTGTGGGGGATGCATTATTGTGACCCTTGGATAGCATAATTAGTTAATTTTAGTTACTATTTTGTTTTTCATGTCTGGACGTATCCGGAGATCAGAAAGGTGGACGTGAAAATGGATTGGGCCCGACTGCACGGGGGCAGAGAAGGGGAATGAAACCCAGAGTCTAGGAGGGCGGAGGGCGCCATGTGGACGGGGACTCGCCTAGTGACCTCAGAGGAGAGAGGTCATGAGACGAGCTGACCAGCAGAGGGTTATAAGTGTTTATGTTAATGCTGGCACAACTATGACTTGAGGTAGTGTGAGGGAAGATCGTGGTGTTGGTGTGTCCACCCCCGTGCTGACTATTACAGTAAAGACTCTTACGTTCATTTCGAAATGTGCTCTAAAATTCGAATAAGCTCTCTTGCCCTAACGGTCCTGACAAGGAGACTTGCGGAAAAGAATCTCAGTCTATCGAACAGCATTGAGTTTAGCCGGAGCCTATATGTTCAATGATTTTTTTGTTTATAAAATCAACGCCGTGCCTTTGTTATTTCTTTTATTCTTTAATTTGTTTGTAAATTGTAAATATACCATTGTTAGCCGAGATGATAGGTTCATTTTGTACGTCTGTAATTGTAGTTTACCGATGTTCATCTGTAGTATAGGCAAGGGTGTAGTATTGAATTGTCATTGTTAATAAAGTAGCTTAAATCACCCTTGTGTGATGTTTAATTGAGTTGAGAAATTAAATGGCCAGGCTATGACAATTTTAGATTTATTCATGCTGCTATGTGTTCTAATTACAGAACCCTTTCTATTTTTTAGTAAATTCAGAATTATTAAATTCATATGTTTAAATTAAAGCACTCAAAAACACTTCACATTATATACATGATAAGTGTTCTTCTGTATCCATATTTTTAAATCACTCCAGACGAATTCCGGATGCTTCCATCAAAAGGCCATGGCCGAATTCCCCCCCGTTCCTTGTCCCCAGTCCCATCCCACCTCTAATTACTTCGACGTCCGACTAGGCGTGAAGCCATATATTAAAAAAAAAAACCTCTCAATATTTTACACCTGACGTCTTCAAATTCTGAACATCTTACCATACTTTACATTAGCAAAAGCTTTTCTAAATCATAAATGCCATAAAAATACCTTTGCTTTTCTTCAACCGCTCTTCAACTATTAACCTAAAAGCCAGTAATGCTTCTCTTGTACAGCGGTTTTTTCTAAACCCAAACTGATATCCTCCTTCTATCTCATCTCCTATCCTTTCTATTCTTCTGTATATTATCCTGGTAAGTAATTTTGAAGAATGTGATGTCAGAGCTATAGTGCCATGATTCTCACATTTCTCGGCTTGTGCTTTCTTCGAAAGTATGAAAATGATACTTTTATTAAAATCAGTTTGAATTTCTCCTGTTTCGAAAAATTTTGATATCACTTTGAAATATCTTTGGATTCCTTCCTCTCCTACGGATTTCAGAAGTTCTGTAGGAATCTCAAGAATTCCAACTACCGTATTTGATTTCAAAACTTTCAAAGCTCTGTCAAATTCTGTTTTTAAAACAGGGTCTCCAGTGCGGTCCAAATTTTAGCTACCCGAGGTCCAATCAAACTTTAGGATAGGAATGTGAGAGATATTCCAGAGAGAAAACGATTTACATATTTTACTCAAAAACACTTATTTTTTTTTTTTTTTTTTTTTTTTTGCTGTCGTCAGTCTTTAGACTGGTTTGATGCAATCCTCCATCCCTTCCTATCCTGTGCTAACCTCTTCATTTCTACATACCCCTTACAATCCACGTCCTCAATTATCTGCTTCATATATTCTAATCTCTGTCTACCTCTACAGTTCTTACCTTCAACTGTTCCCTCCACTAACAAATTAACCAATCCAGCATGTCTCAAAATATGACCTACCAGCCTGTCTCTTCTTCCGTAAGCTTCTTCCATAAACTTCTTTTCTCACCCATCATTTCCAAAACTCGTTCATTTCTTACTTTGTCTGTCCACTTAATTTTCAGCATTCTTCTGTAGCACCACATTTCAAATGCTTCAAGTTTCTTTCTTTCCGGTATTCCTAAAGTCCATGTTTCGCTACCGTAAAGTGCTGTGCTCCACACATAGAGTTTTAAAGAGTTCTTTCTAATTCCTAGATCAATATTTGAAACTAAAAGGTTTCTCTTTTTCATGAAGGCTCTTTTTGCTAGTGCTATTCTGCTTTTAACATCATTCCTGCTTCGGCCATCGGTTGTAATTTTACTTCCCAAGTAACAGAATTCGCTTACTTCTCCTATTGCATTCGATCCTATTTTTATATTTAATCTGCTAGTATTGGTATCATTTCTGCTACATTTCATCACTTTAGTCTTGCTTTGATTTATATTCAGTCCAAAATCTTCCTTCAGTATTTTGTTCATGCCATTCAGTAACTTCTCAATATCCTCAGCCCTCTCTGCTAACAAGACAATGTCGTCAGCAAATCGTAGCATACTGATTTTTTCTCCCTGAAAACTTATGCCACATGGAAATTTTTCTTTGACTTTCTTCATTGCTTCTTCTACATACAAGTTGAATATTAACGGGAATAGACTACAAGCCTGTCTCACACCCTTTTTAACTGATGCATGTCTCTCGTGATTCTCTACTTTTATTACAGCCACTTGATTCTTATTAGTTTATAGAGTATTCTTCTATCTCGATACTTTAGACCTGATATCCTTTAAAATTTTGAACATCTTGTCCCACCTAACATTATCAAAAGCTTTTTCTAAATCAACAAATGCCATAAAAGTATCTTTGTTTTTCTTGATCCGCCCTGCAAGTATTAATCTTAAAGACAGAATTGCCTTCCCTTCTATCGCTATTTTTCTTAAACCCAAACTGATCTTCACCTACTATCTCTTCTACTACCCTTTCCATCCTTCTGTATATTATTCTGGTCAAGTAATTTTGAAGCATGTGTTGTTAGACTAATGGTGCGATAATTCTCACATTTGTCGGCTTGTGCTTTCTTTGGAAGTGTGAAGATGATATTTTTATTAAAATCAGTTGGAATTTCTCCTGTTTCATTACTTTTTGATATCAGCTTGAATAATCTTTCGATTCCTTCCTCTCCTAGGGATTTAAGAAGTTCTGCAGGGATCTCATCAATTCCACTGCCTTATTTGCTTTCAAGTCATTCAGAGCTTTATTAAATTCTGTCCTTAAAACAGGATCTCATAAGTCATCAATGTCGACATCGCCTTCCTTTTCCATTACACTATTGTTCAAGTCGTCCCCAATCATATAGTTTCTCAATGTATTCTTTCCATCGGTTAGCTCTATCTTCTGAGCTTAAAAGAGGTTTCCCATTAGGCAGCTTTAATGTTCATACCTCTTTTCTTCATTTCTCCAAAATTCTGTTTGATCTTTCGATATGCAGCATCTACTTTACCTACGACCATTTCCTTTTCTACTTCTTCACACTTTTCTTGTAGCCATTTTTCTTTTGCAATTTTGCATTTCCTATTTATTTGATTTCGAAATTGCCTGTACTGCTCTCTTCCTGTTTCATCCCGAGCATTTTTGTACCTTCTCCTCTGATCCATCAGCTCCAAAATTTCTTCTGTGATCCAAGGTTTTCGGGCAGCTTGTTCCCTACAGCCTAGTGTTTCTTTACCAGCTTTCATTATTTCGGTCTTTAATGCATTCAATTCGTCCTCGGTTGAACTCCTTTCAGAGTTACTTCTCAGACCTAAGTCTAACATTTCTGCAAATTTTTCTCTTGTGCTAGATTGTTTCAGTTTATTCACTTCCAGTCTGTTCTGTTTATACTGCTTCCTTATTCGCTTAAATTTCAGCCTGCACTTCATTACTATCAAATTATGGTCAGAGTCTATGTCTGCTCCTGGGTAAGATTGACAGTCTAGAACTTGATTCCTGAATCTCTGTTTGACCATGATATAATCTAGCTGATATCTGCCTGTATCCCCAGGAAGTTTCCAGGTGTATATTCTTCTTGCATGGTTCTTAAACAGTGTGTTTGCCACTACTATCTTATATCTTTCACCAAATTCTAGCAATCTGCTTCCTCGCTCATTTCTTTCTCCAAGACCAAAACTTCCTACAGTATTCCCCTCTTTACCTTCTCCCACTATTGCATTCCAATCACCCATGATTATTAGATTTTCCTCCCCCTTCACATATTGGATTAATTCCTCAATTTCGGCGTATATTTTTTCTATTTCTTCATCATCTTCCTGTGACGTTGGCGTATACACTTGTACTAATGTGGTTGGGACGGGCTTAGTTTCTAACCTCATCAAAATAATCCTGTCACTAAACTGTTCATAATAACTCACCCGTTTCCCTACTTTCTTGTTCATTACAAACCCTACACCAGTGACAGCTTGTGTGCTAATTATCCTGTGTTCCCCAGACCAGAAATCCTGTGTGTCCTTCCATTTAATCTCACTAATCCCAACAACATCTAACTTAAGTCGTTCCATCTCCCTTTTTAAGTTTTCTAACCTACCTGCCCTATTCAGACTTCTAACATTCAACACTCCGACTTGTAGAATGTTTCTATCCATTTTGATAACTCCTCCCTGAGCAGTCCCCACCCGGAGATCCGATTGCGGGGCTATTTTACCTCCGGAATATTTTACCCAGGAAGAAGCCATCATGATATATGTAATTTGAGAGGATTACATGTCCTCGGGATACCCTTTGGTTCTTTAATGCATTGGTTTCCCCGTTGCCTTGTGCATCCCCATGCCGTTGATCATTTCTGATTCATCCACCTTTAGGGGCCGTTTCCAACCCCAAGGGTAAGAGGGTGCACTGAACCACTCCCCACTCTTCCGCCCTCCTTTCGGAGGCCGTTGGCAAGCAGTGGGTGATTCCTTATACCGGGAATCTTTCAGTCGCCAGAGCCTCGTCCGTGCAAACAGGGTGCACCACTTGAAGGAGAGGTTGACATCTGGTTGGAAAAGGCTAGTATAGCCTCTCCCAAACCCTTACACCCCAAATACTAGTTAGTTTATAAATAAATCCTAAACCATAAGAATAGTAAAAGAATTGATCCCTTGCGTTCTTTTTGTGACAGCTTTATTTACAACTATTTGTTGCTATTTTGTTTTTGTTACAGCTTATAGTCGCCTGCACAACTACTGTCTCAATTTCAGCTTCGCAGGGCCGAGATCACGCAGTGGCTGTTTGCCGTTATATAATCCCACTGCTCTCCGTGCTATATATGAACGGTAAAGGAACTCAGTTTGTAACACACTTTTTCATCAGAACTCAGTTTTCAGACGATCAGGAAACGCCTGTGAGATATTTCATGCCTTCCACTGAGCTATACAAATTACGGATTGCTAAGACCTTTTTTTGCAAATAATGAGTAATCTCAGTCAGGTGTGTCATTTGATCATATGAAGAAATATAGTTCATTCACTTCGATATGTTGAAAGAAATAAAGATATTAATATTTGCAGAATCATGGGTTTCTTAATTCCTAGAATGATAACATTAACCATCTTTCCTTATGAATCACTATTTCACTTGTAAAAATATTAAGTTGCATTTGATTGATCCCACTGGCACCCAAAGTATGACAGTCATTAATTAGCTTAGCATTCATGTTTTACGCCGAAGTAGCAATAATAAATTATAACAGTAATATTCCTTCACAATATTTAACGTTTTATTTCAAGCTCGAAAAACAGTTAAGTTCATTTACAAGCATGTCTTTTTATTTTTATTTTTTTGTCTTTTTACTGATTAAATGCAACCACATCGGAAAGAAAACCCATTTAGCGACTTCAAACAGAATGGAACCTGTGAAGTGTGTAGCAAATTGTGTGTATCCACAGAAAATAGAGATGTCAGTAATTTAATTTTAGAAGAGAAGAGTTGTCAATCGTACAGTAAATAGCAATACGTATTAGAGAATTTTAATCCCCAGTACGTAGTCAGTTTGCAAGTAGTAGCGATAAGATTTTGACTTTGACGGATTTTATTATCATTGGTTCACGTGCAACAAATCTAAACTGGACGCATGATGCAACGGCAGATGAAGCAACATAGCTGATAAGTGGTCAAATTCTAACTATCATCATAGCTGATAAATGATCAAATTCAAACCGTCATTTCTCGTTTACATGTGCTTTTCTGAGATCGTTAATTATGTGTTTGTAATACAGAAGAAAGACGGAGTTTGTGAAGAAACCCACAAAAAGAAAAGATATTATGGTAGGTCACATTTTAAAATATGCAGACGATACCTGTAGGAGAAAATAAATATTAAAGAAAGTAAAACACATGATTCTACTGTACATCATCATACCTTGGTTACAATTAGGACGTGGGTTCAAGTCTTCGTCCAGCCATCCAGATTTTTGTTTTCCATAGTTTTCCGAAATCAATCCAGTCGAATGCCGAAATTATTCCTTCCATGGCCAAATTCCGTCCCGTTCCTTGTCCTAATACTCTTGTGCCTGTAATGACAACGACGTCGACGAGGTGTAGAGACTGAAGGCGGGATGGGGTCAAGGAAAGGCTTTATCGAAATACTAGTAGGAAGAAATTTGTAACAACCCAAAAAATAGTTGACTTCGGTTCTAAAGGACAATTCAGAAATAAGGGAAACTCTTTACATTGTGTCTACAGAAAATGTCAATAAAAATCACGATGTTTAATGAAAGTTAAAAATTAAATCCACATATATTTTTATAGAACCTCCTGGTCCCCCTTTTTTTTTTTTTTTTTTTTAAAAAAAAAAAAAAAATTATGCTGTGAACGTGTTGGGGTCTGTAGTAGCTGGGTAGAATTTAAGTGATCGCGGTCGCCTCGTTCCTCGAATTTCACACGTTTCTAATGTATCAATGCCTCTCTGTGTATAGGCCCTACTGACTGAAACCGTGATTTTTTTCCTCAGCTAATTGGCCGATAATTAGCTAATATTTCAATAAACATTTGAAATAGGAATTGCGTAGTCACAATAAGTTTCGTATGAGCCATAGTATTAGAACGGTGTGGTAGCTTCGTGGTCAGCAACACTTAAAGGAAATCGCTAATGTCCTGAGTTGGACTCAAACCGCAATCCGCAGTATGCTCTGCGCTGCCGGGGTTGGATTCTTTTACTTAAGGGTGCCCATAGGGAGCAACGCGGATGCAGCACCCGGCACCAACTAGGCCGAAGACCCTTCCAAACACCTGGCCGTATAAGCCTCTCTGTGTTACCCACGCGCAACACCCGGCCCTAGCCGTCCACGAAGGGGCAAGGTGGAAGCCGCAGCGACCGAGCGCCGAGCAGGAGTGACCCGTCGCATGTTCCACCTTGCCAACTGACTGCGCAAAGCGTCATTGTTTGAGTACGGGTTCCCACGCACTCGTTAAAGCTTCACCGTAGCGTACGTTCCCGCCGCTGATGCCGGAAGACTCCACATCATTCACAGGGTGTTGCTGCCGCACCCGGGTAAACCCATGCACTACCAGTCCGCACTTAAATAGGGGACCTATTATAGCAGCAAAGAGCAGGAGCATGCAGGTGGCAAGGGGCACCAATACCCTTGATCACTTAACCGCGCACTGCAGCCGCAGCTCATACCATCTACTTTCAACAATGCACGCTGGCTTACCGGCACCATACGTCGCCACCCAGCAGAGTCGCACCACCTCTCTGCACCCAAGGTCTTACTGCAGGGAGCAGCAGAGGAGGGGACAAGCCAACGGGCTTATTGCCGATGGCGTTGGCACTGAGTGCATAACCGGCGGCACGAAGCACCATTCCGCACCAGTTTTCAATCAACCAGGCACATTGACTCCCGGCACCGTGTGCTCCCACCAGCAGGGATGCTATCGCTGATCCCCGAGTGCCACACCCGGGGCGACTAACCGCACTCGAGCGCAGATACCGGGCCCATGGTACTGATCCATTCATTCGACTTCAGGGATTTTGCAGTCCTGCGCTGGCAGCAGAGGTGCACCAAGCCTCTGAGATGCTTGGTATTCATTCACCAGGACACCCCCAACACTTGAGCAGTCAGGATAAGCTTGCTAACCGTCTTGAGCTGCGGCCAAAACCGTAGTGCGCCTAGATGCAGCTTAACTACCCAAAAGCCTGCCGTCCACACAGGGCATACGATCGCCACTTAACCCTCAGCCTGAAGACCGGGGCGATGGGACTATGATCGCCGGGCCCGAGTCTCGGGGGCGGCAGGGCCGGCGACGACTCGCCCCCTTTAGGTACCCACGCCCCAGGGCCAGCTATTTTCCTTCTGTTGGTAGACGCACGACACTAGCAGGTTTCAAACTTTACCAATCATTATAATTCAGAAGGGGAATGGTAACAAACACCTCCAAGCTCAATAAACCCACCGCATCCCTTCAGACGGGAAAAATTTCCCCATCGCCTGCACTCCTATAGGATACAATAGCGACGGGGGGGGGGGGGGGCTCGGGACCCCGGGAGCGCCATTCCCGATTCCAGGCGAACCCGGAGGAAGACCCAGACCTTTAAAAACATCTCTTTAATGAAACCATCGGCGTAAATTCTCAAAAAATGTTTGCATGTTTTTACCAAAGCTGATGTTCTGTGAGAGTCAGACAAATTCGATGTATCATCAGTACGCTACCGTCTGCAATCTAGGGTTTCAAAAATAAAAAATGAGTGTAAATAAGCAGTTACATGACTCATTTGTAAATAAAACAGTTCCCCATGTTTTAAACAGAAGAAATAATGTATGTTACATTTCATCTAGAATTTGCATTACAAGGTTAATATTTCTATCTCAGTCGTAACAGCCTGGTAAACCCGCTGAGTGAAGGGTACCTACAGGTTTATGTTTAATCCAAATCACTGAAGCGTTCTGGTGAAATTCGCGTAAGCAAAGCATTCTTTGCAAAAAAACAGCCGAGGACAGGATTCGAACAGGGCACATATTGAGCACCAGTACTACACATTAGCCTGGAGAATAGGCCTCTCCATAAGAGACCTAAAACGTCGTTTAATCAAAACAACCTTTCCCTGATACAGGATTCGAACCAATGAATCTTTCCAAACCAAAAGTGTGCCACATATGCAGGATTATACACAGTTAAGCGTGTAGGAGATATGAGTAATTTGACGTAGATGTGCCCGCCCCCTCCTCCCCCCGCTTACGGGATGAATTAAAATGTTTTATACCAAATTCTGTACAGACAACACTGGGTTATGATTGTGGTGACCAGGGGAACATAACTTTGCATTCAGATGGTCACTAGATATGATTTTGTATTACGGTTTTATTGCTCGTCAGCAGCGAGTTAAATAGGGCCGGGAGAGGAAAAGAAAAGCGGCCTCTTCAGGCGAACCGTCGAGCCTTTCTACTGGATTTAGGTAAATCACAGAAGACGGAAATTTGGTTGAGTAAACCGTGAATCAATTAAACGTAACACTCATACGGAATCGGTAGTTACCAAAGAAGTTTGAATATTATACACGTAGTTACTTCGCTTTTTTGCTTTTTTTATCAGGGATTTGCGAAACGACGTCTGCGTCTTCAGAGCCGGAGAGTTTTCTTTTTTTCATATTGTTTTACGCCTCGTCGACGGCTAAGGTCATTAGAGGCGGGATGGGACTGGGGACAAGGAACGGGAAGGAATTCGGCCATGGCCTTTTTGAAAGAAGCATCCCGGCATTCGCCTGACGTGATTTGGGGAAACCATGGAAAACCCAAACCTGGAACTGGAATGAATTCGGCCGGAGGAACCATGGAGACATTCGTCTGGAGTGATTTCGGGAAATCATGGAAAACCGAAATTAGAATGGGTGGGTTGGGGATTGAAGCCGCGTCATCCCGAATGTCAACAACTTACCAACCAGGTTTTCTAATTGTAAGTCAAAAGTCCCTTCGATATTATGCTTAAATTACGTTAAAACACAATCTCTAGGACAACTGAGTTCAAATGTTACTCTACAATGGAAGTTTATTTTTAACGAATAACGTAAGAAATATTTTTTGGACGTGCATTGATAGAACTATATTAAAGAATCGTATAAATAATTCTCAAGATGTTTAAATATCCCAGCCGACTATTTGCCTCATTGCGTTAAGATGATTTCTTTTAGAGATATGAAAAGCCCATCGAGTGTGGTGGATGAGTGGTTAACGCTCTGGCCTCGCATTCGGGAGGACGGCGGTTCGAATCCCCGTCCGGGTATCCAGATTTGGATTTTCCATGGTTTCCCCAAACCACTCCAGGCGAATGCCGAGATGCTTCCGTCAAAAGGCTATGGCCAAATTCCTTCCTGTTACTTGTCCCCAGTCCCATCCCGCCTCGGCGTCGACGAGGCGTAAAGCCATAAAAAAATGAAAAGCCTGGAAACGAATTACGTACTTTCCGCCATAGCACCATATTATTAGTGGAGGACTCACCACAGCCACTTCGAAAGGTTTCTGAAACGTGGTAATACAACGAATACTTTTACAAAATTAACCGACAGATGGTAGCTCTCAAATCCTCCGCTTAGTATAGCGTCGTGTTCAATTATATCGCTATCGAAAAAGGCCATGTTGGAGTGATAAAGTCTCCACCATTTGAGGATGTGCCCCACTGCATTGAAGTGTTTGCCACGGAGTCTTAAAGGATATTTGTATATACCAAGTAAGTCCTGAGGTCCATTTTAAATGTTTCAGGGTACCCAGAAGGGGAGGAGAAAACGGAATGACACTTTACGTGTTGAGAGGGTATGTAATGTTATTTCAGTGATTACAAAATAGAGTCAAATTTACAAAGAACTTGAGAGTATGAGCCTACTTATCAGTATGAAGTTGCACCCCATCCGGCCTAGACGCATGCACCGACTCGGTTGTGAAGGGAGTCATAAAGCCATTGTATCCTCTCCTGAGGCAAGTTGCCCACAAATGTTGTAACTGGTCCTTGATATTCTGGATACTGACACTGGGATAGAGTTGATGTTCGAACTGGTCCCACACATGTTTTATCGGGGACAAATCTGGGGATCTCGATGGCCACGGGAGAATCTCAACATAACGTGACAGTTGATACAGACATCTCCGTGCGCGTTGAAAATTCCACCACGATATTTTATCAGGAGAGGTAACACATGAAGATGCAGAATGTCCATGCAGAATTGCTGAACGAAAAGAGACGCCATTCGTTATGATTAACGATGAATCGCTGTTCTGCTCTACCTCGGATGACCATAGTCGGCGAGTTTAGCTGCGATCTGGGGAGAGGCACTGCTGTATTACTTCTGTCGTCATGACATAGTGAGCCATAGGGTATGACTTCAGGTCATGGCTGGTAGTAATTGAGAGAACTCTAATGGCGCAATGGTACATTCCGCGTCCTCATGTGTTACCTCTCATGCGACAGTACCGTGGTGCCATTTTTCAACAGGGCAATGCTGGTCCACACACGGCACGTGTCTCTATGAACTGTCTGCACCCCTTCCCAACCGAATCAGTGCATGCATCCAGTCCAGAGGGGTGCAACGTCATACTGGCAACTCCTTTGTAAATTTGACTCGATTTCGTATCACTCAAAAAACATCACATACCCTCTCAATCCGAGAAGTTTCATTTCGTTTCCTCCTCTACTTCTGGGTGTTTCATTTTTCTGCCAGGCAGTAAATGTTACAGTATCGCTTCAGCACTGACTATTACAAAACAAAAGAACAGCCACCGTGTTAGAGCTAAGAAAGATTAATGATGAAATTAAATTCAAAGCTGACTGAATGAAATAGCTTAATGGATCCGTTGCTCCATTCCCACTGTAGAAAAATCTGATTTGATTCCTTTCCCAGCAATCCACGTTTCGGCTTTCCTTAGTTTCGTTGGCAAATCATTGAATAATTCTTTAGAAGCAGGTCGTAGTTTCTTCTCTACCTTGTTTCGATACTCTATCTCAGTGTTTCTCAAAGTGGGGTACGCGAACCCCTAGGGGTTCGCCAGTTGATCGTAGGGGTTTCGCGACAAGATTTCCGTAATGGCGGACTGGCTATCTCATGCGTATAACACGCACAGTGGTGAATATTGCTCATTGTTGCCAATTGTCTCACCACTAGTGGAGCTAAAAAAAAAAAAAAAAGGTTGCAGTATTTTCTCAAGGAGGTTCGCCATTGACTCAAAATTTTATAGGGGTACGTGGAGGTAAAAAGTTTGAGAAACACTGATCCATCTGAACAAACAATATTAAATTTCTATTAATCCACAGTAATAGCCCTCAACACCACCATCATTACCAAATAAGGGATATAAGGAAAGTCATCCTGCTAGCCTTCAAGAAAAGAACGGAAATAAACAAAAGGAGAAAAATGAAACACGAATAGGTAAAACAAACATATATTTCAAACCAAAAAATTCTTGTATAACGAAGTATATCTCGTAAAGAAGTTATTGGGAAAAAAAGATCTCAAAAAGGACAGTTTTGTTAATAGGTTAAACACCGAGGGTAGTGATTGAGAGGTAATGATCTGGTCTGGCATTCGGAAGGACGCGGGTTCGAATCCTCGTCCTGCCTGCCATCCAGATTTCGGTTTTCCATGGTTTTCCGAAATCACTAGAGGCAAATACCAGGGTGATTCCTTCAGAAGGCCACGGCCGAATTCATTCCAGTTCTTTGACTCCAGCAATTTCTCGTCTATAATGACTTAGATGCAGAGTAGGCCTTAAGTCCTCATCAGTACCCCGCAATGCATAGCAATACAGTTTGTATACCTTTTATGGATCTTCCTGACCACCGTAATACTCAAAATTTCCTTAGGGACTACAACTGTCATCCAGACCTACACTCTTGCACCTTAAACTCGGTTTCGTTGGACCATCGCCATTTGAGATGAGAATGAAGTCTGTAAATATGACAAAAATACATATTAATGTAAACTCAGACAGCTCAAGAATATACGTTTTCCAAAAATCGCCAATCGTATCCCTAAATGAACCATCGTTCTTATGTTCTAACTATGTTTCATCATCGTGGAGATGACTAAATTATTTACATTTTTATTTTAAACTATAAAGAGCTTCTAAGAACGGAGTGCTTACTTCGACATCTCATGATTCACACTTCCTTGACCAAATACTTTTTTTTGACTGCTTAACGTCTCTTAACAGCGAGGTCTTTAGAGACGGGAAAGGATGGGGGGGGGGGGGGCAAGGAATGGGAGGGAATTCGGCCATGGCCTTTTGAAGGAAGCATCCAGGCATTTGCCTGGAGTGATTTGGGAAACCATGGAAAACTCAAATCTGGTTGCCCGGACGGGGATTCGAACCGCCGTCCTCCCGAATGCGAGGCCAGAACGCTAACCTTTACACCACCACGTTCAGTGACCAAATACCGTATTACACTGGTTTATCAAGTTCCCAACATGGCTCATAATGATTTATGGCTGTTACTCTAGTAGAAATTTCCACTGAAATGACTTTAATGAAGTGATGGATTTTTCAGATGGGTTAACTGAACTCCATTAGTAAGGAAGCATTTCAGAAATGCTCCAAAAAACGCCGCATCGATGGGGCAGGGTGCAACTCCAAGAAGAGTCCTTTGAAGGGCGCTGGAGTTTCAATCTTCCACGAGATAATTTGACTTTTCGTTAACAAAGGACCATTTGTAGAGGCACAGGACCCGTGTTCGCTAATACGCAATTGATTTTCTGCATTTTATAACTTCTTTGTTCATTTTTCAATTTAATTTCTCCTTTGTTATTCATTAATGTTACTTGAAAATCTTTTACTTCCCAATAGCTGATGCATTGCCCTAGGTACTGTATCTCTGGATCGTTAGTCTAAATTAAACATGAAACTTTGCATCATTCTCGTCTTTATACTCTTTTTATTACCGTTGTTTGAACTCTTATATGTCTCATACCTCTCTTTTCTTATTATTCTGGTTTCCCATGGTTTTCGCAGATCACTCCAGGCAAATGCAGGGATGATTCCTTCAAACGTCCATGGCCGAATTCCTCCCCGTTCCTTGCTCACAATCTCATCTCGCCTCTAATGACCTCGACGTCGACGAAGCATAAAGGTAGAAGCAAAAAATCAAAAAAACTTTTTTTTTTTAATTTTCTTTCGTTTTCTCTGCATTAAAATCAAGTGTGTACCTCATACTTTCTATTGGAATCCATCACCATTCATGGATGGATTTGCAGTCTACACCTGTGCTTTAATACAGTTCACCTGTTTTTGCATCCTTCGGTAAGTGCTCGCGCTTGCTTGCTGTCATCCTCTTTCACTTAAGCCTTCACAACTTAGTTTCGTGATCTTCGAGACTAGATGTGGAAAGATTAAATTGTATTCCGTACAAAATTTTAACAGACAGTTTTCTGCTGTTGTGTTCCCCAATGTACCTTTTCCGATCCCTGAGTTCCGGCTCTTTTACCATGATATAACAGAATGTTTAATATTTTAACCTCGTAGATCATCTCCAGCATTGGTGCGCTGCGGAGGAACATTGTGACTTAGTGTCTATCTTGATTGCAACAATTCACGCAATAAGCTGTAACCGTTGTCTTATTTTGTTTATTATAAACCTGCAAATTCATTTCAATCTTGGTTTTCATTTTAATGATTAAGTCATCTCTTGACCAGAAGTAATATGCCACTGATCCTAACTTGAGCTCTGTCATTTACCTCCAACTTAGACAACTTACGCGATTAATAACATGACCTCATCTCCTAGCGACACTTGCGCAAGAAGTCTCATCTTCTTTTTGGCGATGGTCATTTCATCAGGGACTAAAACCGGAGCCTCTCCTGTTTTCATGGTTGCTCATTCTATCCTCGTACAGGAATAGCTTTTTCTTTCTTTGGGTTTTTTTGCGGTTCGTCGAGGACATTAGAGGCATGTGAGCGGTCTGGTGGCTCAGTGGTTTAAAGTGTCTGACTGAGGATCGAAAGGTCCCCGCTTCGAATCTCTGTTTCGGCGGGATTATTCATAGGCCCTTCACCCAATCTTCACCTCTGGCACTGCTTGCTGTGTAATGTAAAGGAAGTACGTCAGAACGCTTCCATGTTTTTCTTTTTTTTTTACGCCTCGTGGACGGCTATGGTCATTAGAAGCGGGATGGGACTGGGGACTGGGGACAAGAAACGGGAAGGAATTTGGCCATGGATTTTTTGAATGAAGCATCCCGGCATTCGCCTGGAGGGGAAACCGTGGAAAACCAAAATCTGGATGCCCGGACGGGGATTCGAACCCGCGTCGTCCCGAATGCGAGGCCAGAACGTTAACCGTTCACCCAACACGCTCGGTCCGTGGTCCGGATCCAACTTCAAACTGTAGGTCTCCTGTACCCGGTAGGATTGCCGGGTTATGTTAAGGCGGCTATAACACGGGCGGATTGCGCAGCCAATAAAAACCCTGTCACCAGGTCATTACGATCACGTGGAATTATAATTTTTAGAGACAGGAAAGGATTGGGGCAAGGAATGGGAAGGAATTCTAACATGGCCTGTTATCGAGTGTGGTGGATGTACGGTATAGCTCTGGCTTCGCATTCGGGAGGACGCAGGTTCGACTCCCATTCCAGCCATCCCGATTTTCCATGGTTTCCCGATATCACCACAGTCAAATCGCAGGATGGTTCCTCCAAACAGCCATGGCGTAAAGACATTATCCATTCAATCAGATTTTAACGACAGACAATTGAGATGGTTCACATTTGCTAATCATGTCTTCTATAATTTATTCAGTATTTTATCAGCATGTCTTAAAACCGGAAATTAATGACAACTAGTTCTTTACATTTATGTTTCCGATTTCTTAAATCAGAAATATAATTTAAATTTAGTGCCACTAAAGAGAAAATTGACTTAATACCGCAACCCAACGTGCAAAACCAGTTATTGACAGAGAAATCAAGTAAAGATTTCTGTTGTCTTTTTGTAACAGTCAACGATCTTTCAGTTTGAACCATCAACGATTTGTAGCAACTTGACACTGTACATCCCATCGTGTGGTAAGCCTGTTTGATTGGAAAAACACGCTGGTAATTGAGTTTGTTTTTACTGGATGTAGCAGAATGCCAAGGTGGTCAGGTTGTCCCGCCAGTGTCAGAGTGCCAAGGTCAGTACGGTCAGGCAGTTGCCAGAGGCTGCCAGCGAACAGCAAAACGGTTGGAGAATTTTAATGTAATCGCATTGGTCAATGTTTCCTTTCAGAATAACAAATTGTGTAACTGATTTGTAAGTGAAATCAGCGTTCGGGCACGGTATTGAGAGTCTGTTCTTAATATTAAACAGTAACACAGACTTGAATAATAACGTTTCAAAACTATGCGCTACTTGAAGAAAATTTGTTCTACCAATATAAAGATTTCCGTTAGAAGGCTATACGGCTCGTTGACATGGAGGTCATTAGAGCTGGGGCAGGACTGTAGACAAGGGATGGCAATGAAAAATAATCAGTCATGGCCTTTGTGACGAAACCATATTATCATTCGTCAAGAGTTATTTGCGGGAACCAAAATCTTAATGCTGGTCCAGGAATCGAACCTGTGTTTTCCTGGGTGTCAGGTTCTTATATTACGGCTCATCCATCTTGGTTGGTGTCAAGATGATATGCATCTAACTAAACATCACTAGTAAACCATTTAACTATTGCTTCGTCATATTTATAGCGTTTTACAGCTGTTATGCAGCATCTTCTTATAATGTAAACTGAAGTGACAAAGGTTATGTGATACCTCCTAACATCGTGAGCGATCCTTTTGTCCTGTGAAGTGCAGCAATCCGATGTGGCATTGACTCAACAAGCCGTTAGAAATCCCCTGAAGAAATATTCAACCATGCTTCCTCTACAACCATCCATAATTGCGAAATTTTTGCCGGTGCAGGACGTTATGCACCAACTGACCTATCGATAATGTCACAGATATGTTCGAATGGATTCATGTCAGGCGAGCTAGGTAGCCAAATCATTTGCTGGAATTGTCCAGAATGTTCCTCAAATCAATCTCGAACGATCTTGGCCCGGTGACGGTGGATTGTCATCATGGTAAAGTCCATCGTTAATTGGGAACATGAAGACCATGATTGCCTGAAAATGATCCCCTAGTAGCTGAACGTAATCATTTCTAGCCAATGGCTGGTTCACTCTGACCAGAGGTCCAAGTCCATGCTATGTAAACACGGTCGATATCAGGATGCAGCCACCACTGTGCACAGTGCCTTCCTGACAATCCAGTCCATGGCCCCATGGGATCTGCACCAAACTCAAACCCTACAATAAGCTCTTATCAACTGGAATTGTGATTCAACTGATCATCATTTTCCAGTCATCTAGGGTCCAACCAATATGTTCACGAGCCCAGGAAAGGCACTGTAGCCCATAGCGTTTTGTTAGCAGAGGCACTAGCGTCAACTTCTACTGGCATATCCTATAAACGCCAAATTTCGCTGCACTTTTGTAAGTCTCACATTAAGTGTTGCTGTTCTTTGACGCAGTGTTGCCTGCCTGTCAACAAACACCTCGATGCATATTTCGCTGATCTTGGTCATTAAGCAGATGAGGTTCGCCATGCGTTGTCCTTGGCAGGAGGTACTGCCGGAAATTACATATTCATGACACATTCTTGATACTGTGGATCAAGGAACGCTAAATTCAAGAACAATTTCCGAAATGGAATGACCAATGCGTCTGGCGCCAACTACAATTACGCGTTCAAATTCTGTTAATTCATATTGTGTGGCCATAATCATTTCAGAAAACCTTTCCCATAATTCACGAGAGTACAAATGAGAGCCAAACACTGCACGGCGCATTAATACTCTTCTTTCGGGATGCTACCACCATATCGATGTTTGCAACCATCCTGACGCATGTTTTTTACACTTGAATGTAGTATGGTAGCAACAACTGTGTTTATGGAGCGTCCAAAACTACGTGCTACGTGACTCCATTTTAACCTCCTTTGAACCTCCCTCCCTCCTCCTCACTTATCCTAACGTGGCTTTCGCCTCTACCCCCCCCCCCCCACTCCCTGTCGAACGTAGCTTTATTCCCTGTTAACTTCAGACGACATTTCGTACTACACTGAAGAGTCAAAGAAACTGGTACACCTGCCTAATATCGCTTAGGGCCCCCGCGGGCACGCTGAAGAGCCGCAACACGACGTGGCATAGACTCAACTAATGTCTGAAGTAGTGCTAGAGGGAATTGACACCATGCATCCTGCAGGGCTGTCCTAAATCCGTAAGAGTACGAGGGGGTTGAGATCTCTTCTGAACGACACGTTGCAAGGCATCCAAGATATGCTCAATAATGTACATGTCTGGGGAGTTTGGTGACCAGCGGAGGTGTTTAAACTCAGTAGTGTTCCTGGAGCAACTCTGTAGCAATTCTAGACGTGTAGAGTGTCACATTGTCCTGCTGGAATTGCCCAAGTCCGTCGGAATGCAGAGTGGACATTAATGGATGCAGGTGATCAGCCAGGATGCGTACCTACGTGTCAACTGTCAGAGTTTTAACTAGACGTATCAGGGGTCCCATGTCACTCCAACTGCACACGCCCCACACAATTACAGAGCCTCCACCAGCTTGAGCAGTCCCCTGCTGACATGCAGGATCCACGAATTCATGAGGTTGTCTCCATATCCGTACACATCCATCCACTCGATACATTTGTAAACAAGACTCGTTAGATCAGGCAACATGTTTCCAATCATCAACAGTCCAATGTCGGTGTTGACGAGCCCAGGCGAGGCGTAAAGCTTTGTGTCGTGCACTCAGCAAGGGTACACGAGGGGGCCTTCGGCTCCGAAAGCCCATATAGATGATGTTTCGATGAATGGTTCGCACGCTGACACTTGTTGTTGGCCCAGCATTGAAATCGGCAGCAATTTGCGGAAGGATTGCACTTCTGTCACGTTGAACGATTCTCTTCAGTCGTCTTTGGTCCCGTTGTTGCAGGATCTTTTTCCGGCTGCAGCGATGTCGGAGATTTGATGTTTTACTGGATTCCCCATATTCACGGTGCACTCGTGAAATGGTCGTACGGGAAAATCCCCACCGCGTCGCTACCTCGGAGATGCTGTGTCCCATCTCTCGTGCGCCGACTATAACACCACGTTCAAACTCACGTAAATCGGTTATAATCTGCCATTGTAGCAGCAGTAACCAATCTAACGCCTGCACCAGACACCTGTTGTCTTATATGGGCGTTGCCGACCGCAGCGCCGTACTTTGAGTGTTTACATATATCTGTGTTTGCATACGCATACCTATACCAGTTTCTTTGGCTCTTCAGTGTATTTTCACTTATACTGGCGTTAAAATTATTGCTTATATAACCAGCACAAATTATATTCGCGTTATGTACTTCTCGATAATTCTAAAATTCTGAGTGATATTTTGACACTGGCCACTCCTGCAAATAATGAATTATTGGGAAAACTCTCTTTCTCAGGTACAGTAAGGGATCCTCTTCCTTTTGAAATGTTACTAAAAACATTCTCCTTATCTCATTCGTTATTGTTCATTAATTGATAAAATAGAACAAATTTTACCTGCCGCGTAAAAAAACTAAGAATATCTGCATTTCTTTGTTTCCTTTTTCTGCAGTTCTATCATCTTTCTTTCTGCATTACCAGGAAATGATTCTTTGATCTGCTTAAAAGATTTCTATAACTCATGGGAAAAATGAAATCTGGTTGTAAAAACATTTCCTAGTGAAGTTTTTTGTAAAGCACCTCTTCACACCAAACTTTAATCTTGAAATAACAACTCTGCGAGCACTATAATTGAAGCTGCACTGAAATTCACTTGACAGAACAAAATTTGAACTATTTTATCAACAATCGGTGTTGTCATACGCCGGCGATCCACTAAATTACAAACTGAGATAATTAAACGAGGAAAATAAATACCCATATGCTGTTGTGTTTCTTATTTCAACTGTAACAAATACTATGAATGAAAAGCTACCTGGCTGAGTCATTCCGTACATTCAGCTTGACTGAAAAATCTTCGCCTTCGTTGGGGATCGAACCCTCCTCGTCCAAGCTTTGCCGCCTGAAAGCTCTGTGCCCCTGTCTTTCAGTTAGTAAGGGAATATGGAAGGGGTTGAGAAAGCAAATCTATCATTTACAGAAGTTCAACGCAAGATAGCTACGAAGAAAACACACACACAAAACAATTTTAATAATGTCAGATAGAAAACGAGGCAGACACACGGTAAATCCTTCAACCTGAATCATTTTATGTTGACCGTTGAGCTCAAAACAGGGGTGATCGGGGGAGTCTACGAAGAGAGAAAAAAATAAAGTTGGAATTGAAATATTGTTGTAAATGGCTAAAGGCAAGTAAATCACCACAGTAACAAAAACCATTTCTTTGGAGAAGAAATTAAAAATAATAATAGTAATATATGTAGGCCATTCATGTCATGTAATGGAAATGTCATATTTTATTCGTTTTCAATCTTTTTAATTTTTTGCGAGTTTCATAGAATCGCATGGACATTAAAATGACTACTGCTCAGCTAGGCACCGCCAGATCGTCGCTTCAGAAATTCTGAAACTATGAAATTAAAATCTTTTCCCTGGGTTTAAATAATTCACTTTCAATGGAATAGAAAAACCCATTGAGTAATTTTAGTCTCCATGGGATGCTTTATAACCTGTAAAAGATTGAAAATTAACAAGTTATGAAGTTATCAAACTAGGATTGCAATCCCGTGGGATCCCGCACAAAATTAAGGGGAACCGCAAACCGTAAAATGGGGCAAAAACGTCTTTGTCTACGTGACCTTGCCTCCAGTCGTAGCTTTCCGCCCGACTAGGGTGTATTGCCTCATTTGTCCTTACCCTTCAAGTTGACATTTGACTGGGAGCAACAAATGAGTGTTTTTGTCGTTCTTGGTGATTCGTAAGTAAACAGATTCACTTTTACGTTTTTATAAGATCTCCTGTTTATTTTCGTTGTAGGGTTCACTGTGATCTGAGTTATGTCATCCTATTATAAAATTAGCTCCCAGATCGCACACATAAAAAAAAACTGATACAAATGGAATTGTTTCTGAGAAGCAAGTAGAAATAGTACAATAAGAAGGTTAAAACTACTGACAGGTATTTCAGAAAGAAAAAATCTACAGAATGAATGGTCTCCAGAATGGTTTGTAAAAACTTTTGTACCATAAATGGTTTCTGTATCAGATTTGAGATATTTGTTTTCAAAAAGAGGATTTCAGCTTCCCTTAATCTGCTAATATAAGACCTACGGTCATCAATTTTTCAAATAACGTAAAAGTTGGCATGATTGGTCAGTTTGAATTTCTCAATAAACGTAGACAAAGATTTTCGTTGAATTTTTATGAGTGGACGTCTCAAAAAATCACCGTTATTTGAATGTTTATGTTCACCGAAAAGAAACACATTTTAATCTTGGCTTGCTTAGAACAACGCGGTTTGTGCACTGCGGAGCGTTTCATCAGATTGGTCAAAGAACGACTGACAAGCTTAAGTGCTGATCTTGAAACTGATTTTATCGGTATAAGATCTGATGGAACAAGCGTCATGGTAAAAATTGTAATCTTCTGCCTTGGTAACTGCAATTGTGCTTTTCACACAGCAAACAATTGGCCGTTGTGTCGACGTTTTATACAAAAAAAAAAGAACTGCTGAAAGAGAAGTCGAGCAAGGGTTGCCAACCGTACTATATTTCGCGTGGGCGTACTCTATAATCTATTAAAGTAATAGAATACATCAAAATACTATTTTCTAGCCAAAACACATTCTCACATCACTGGTTGAGGTTTCACGTTCAAAAATATTATGCGAACGTCAAAACTATTGACGACAGGGGCGTAGCTACTATGGGGCTAGGCGGTGCAGTGCACCGGGGCCCCTACGCTCAAGGGGCCCCCAAGCATACCTCTAGGAGCTCCCAAGCGCAGTTCAGAGGCCCACGAGCCTTCATGGGAAACTGGCGACCTTTTTTTTTAGCTCTACAGCAGTCGTCTAAGGGGCCCCCTGAGACACAGGAAGCCTCTCACTAAGGGCTCTCTCACTGCTCAGGGGGCCCCTAAGCACAACTCAAGGGCCCCATCCTCAGCTCAGGGGGCCCTTACCAGAAACACAAAGCGAAAAAAAAGGTCGCCCATTTGTCCTGAGGGCCCAAAATAAATTTTTTGCACCGGGCCCCTTGTTGACCTAGCTACGCCACTGATTGACGATCTACAGAAATGCTTTGATTTCAATGAAGAAAACTGGTAGTTCCATTAAACAAATTTACAATCACCTTTCAATATGAACATTTTGCGTGTGTTATTGAAGTTTTAAAACTGCATCAACAGCAGAATACTATGGACCTCTTATATCAAGAAAAAAAACAGCAAAATGAGTTACACGGTAAATTTGTTGATGATAAAAGTTTTACTGATTTGCCAACTTATCAAAACGGCAGTGCATATTCAATAAAAGTGAAGAGTTTCCAAATATGTTTAAAATAATTTCTTTTCTTTTATCTCTACATGCCACTTCTGCATTCATTGAGAGAGTTTCTTTTTGTCATAAATGCAAGATGGAGAGATAAGAAACAATTCTTCGCTCAACCTAATAAAGTGAGAGCTCATCATATACAGGGTCCGGCAATAAAACCTCCCTCATTTTAATGTGTTGTCACATAAAAACTAAATATGATAGAGAATAATTACTTTTATTTATGAAAAATACATACTTTGCCATTTTTAATTATTTTGTTTTAAAAATTATATCTGCCCTCCATTGTTGACACATTGACAAAGTCTATCCAGAAAGTTCTCCATACATTTTCGCGTCATTTCTCTTGGAATGGCTGCCAATTCTTGGGTAATGGCCTCTTTAAGTGCTTGCAGTGTTGTGGGACGATGTTTGTACACTATAGGCTTCAAGTGTCCCCAAAGATTGGTGAATGTTGCATAGACACACTCACACGCGCCAAATTTTCCGGCGTTGTTGCAGTCCGAGGACGGCCTGTAGGTTTTTTTTTAGTGATGAACCTGTCTTTCTAAAGTTTGACACCCACAGTTGAATAGTTTTTCCATCCGGGACACGATCATGTAGGCCAAGTTCGAATCGTCTCCGAAAATCTGAGAACAACTGTTACCAATAAATTCATCCACAACAAACGCACGATGCTCACCAAGCCATGACATGGCGCACACTGAAAATGGCAGGTACACCTCTTTAAAACAAAACACATTCCACATCAGTATCCTCACTACAACCCGCACGCCGGCTACGTGAAATGTTGGAGGTTTTATTGCCGGACCCTGTATTTTAACTTAAATATAGACTGTACAGATGCTATGGAAATGTCTAGAAAGAAAGCAAAAAACGTGTGTTCAAACATAAGAAATAAACATACTCTTTTTCTATAAATAGTACTCTACTTTTGCCATCCAAAACACAAATTTTTCAACAAAAAAAAAAAAAAAAAAAAAAAAAAAAAAAAATTGGCAACCTTAAGTCGAACGCACACAAACAACTTTGCCTAACTCGGAATAAGAGGACGAAGACCTGGACGAGACAATTTAAAGAAGGTATCCACTTCGTCCGGCAAACCCTCGAACATTGGCTCGCGCAGCAGCCGAGTATAATTGATATGCCGTTGGCTCGCGAGGCGTCTCGAATATTGGTGCGGTCGAACATGCTAGGGGGGGGATTTAACCACCCTTGTAAGCATGAGACCTAAAAAAGTCTCAAAAAGAGGTCAATTAGTAGGGGGAGGTCGGTTTTCTCCGTCAAAATCTCACGTCATTTTAGAAGGGGGGGAAGGGGGAGATCCGACCAGATCTCACGAAGTCTCGCCAGAGGGGAGGAGGGGATCCGGAATTCCGGTAAAACACCTCATGCAACTAATGGACGGCCCCAGATAACTAAAAGTGTTGCCTTTTAATACAATTGTACGGTGCCAAAGTTTGTGGAATAGCGAATATGCAGCCTAATCAGACTCAGATGGTATCACCTCCATTTCCACCACAACCATCAATTGAAACTCCAATCAACGAATCTATAGAATCACCAAATGACATGACTAACTCATTAAATTTTACTTAAGTAAGATCTCTTAAGGAATGGCAACAGAAGATTGAATAACAATAAAAACTGTAATATAAAATGGGTATTATTTCTTTATCTTTACCCATTCTTTCAGAGCTTAGCATAATGCGTTAAAAACATCTGGAACTATTCTCTAAAATGGTTGTTTTGACACCCGAAAGAGGTATTGTAGGCTAGTACGAGATTCTCAAATTGCTAGAAATCTTGAAGTTACAGCGTCTTTCTTAAACTTAAATCGCCTCCCGAAATTGAGTGTTCACTATATTCATACTTGGCTCAGTTAATGATTTTAAGAACTCTAACTAAACCACTGTCACCCTCGTAAAATTTGTTAATTGTATCCTCGATGGATTCATATCTCATGTATTCCGTAAGTTTCACACCATACTGTATTCCATTAATAAAACTTAACTTAGTCCACAACCCTAAGGTTGGTTGGATCCTCCCGAAGGAGGCATACTAAGCCATTGTGTCAGAGGTAGGACAGCCAGTTCCTTTCCTCTGGGACCTACAGTTTAACGTGGAATCCGAACCACGGAGCGTCCTGGCATAGCTCATATGATTAAACGCAACTTAAAATTCCTGCGCCTGGAGCAGCAAACGTTTTGAAAGTAAGTGCTTTAGTCACTGAGCTACAATTTCCTTATCCACCGATCCACTTTTCGTTTAGGTTTCTAGTTTACAATGTGGTGCATCACAGTGAAAGTGGT
Organism: Vandiemenella viatica; assembly: GCA_031002005.1. Lineage (NCBI taxonomy): Eukaryota > Metazoa > Arthropoda > Insecta > Orthoptera > Morabidae > Vandiemenella > Vandiemenella viatica. The sequence goes on from CM061919.1 coordinate 16,792,448, forward strand.
AGCTGCTCGTGAACGTGAAACGTCCACGGTGGCTTCACGATAAGACCGACCTGCATTGCTTGCCTCGCTCGTCAAATAGAAATCTCGAACATTGGCTCACGTGGCCATACCTGACTCCCGCCGCGGGAGCCAATGTTCCATAGTTTGCTGCGCGTAATTGATACGTAGCTTAAGCTCAAGCGTGACCGTAACACTGGTTCATCCACCTTCTGAAGAAATTCCCACATATAATCATCTAAAAAAAAGTGTTTTAAGTTGTTAAGCTTACCAACGAGCGAGGAGACAAAAAGGATTTTCTTGGCCACTGGCTATATATGTAATTCTTTGTAAATATATATATATATATATTTACGCCTCGTCGACGGCCAAGGTCATTAGAGGCGGGATTGGACTGGGGACTGGGGACAAGGAAGGGGAAGCAATTCGGCCATTGCCTTTTTGAAGGAAGCATCCCGGCATTCGCCTGGAGTGATTTGGGGAGTAAATAAACTGATAGTCTTACTGTTTAGCAGATAGATAAATGATTTTACAAACTGATGTAATTTACTGTAAGGCATGTAAAACTGAATACTTATCATATTTCATTATTTACTTAATAACTAGGGCTAGATTTAAAAGTGCAACTACGCAAAGTATACTTAAAGCAGGGTAGAAATTTTTAAATTATGTTATTTTGCTAAATAAAATATTGTGAACTGTTGATTCCTATTATTTAACTTTAAAGCTGATTTATTAATTCAATAAATAGACGTTTATTATTTAATTTGATAAGCCGTATAAAAACTGTGGTGAATCCTGCGGGATTGACACCAATCCCGTATTCCTGCAAATGCGGGATAGCAATCCTTATTTCCAACCCTTCCGTCTTTCGGTGGCCACCATCTATGATATAAATCTGACAACAATATATACATATGATGGGTTTACCACAGGTGGGATTGGAGAAAGGGGAGTATTACCTTGGACTAAAACGCGGGGTCTGTTTCCAGAATGCCTTTATACGATGATCAGATGGGGACGTGCTTTCTGAGAGGATTCTAGTGGCTCTGTGAAGCGGTTATTTAAGTTAGAGTTGTGGTGTCTGGACAGCAACTGGGTAGTCAACATTTGTGAGTGAACATTCTGTCTCTGACTATTTATCCTGATGTACAGATGATTTGCGGCGAATCCATGGCAACGTCTGGGAAACTCAGATGGTTTCCTATTATGTTTCCCAGTTTGAGCGGTGTGGTGGCTCAGTGGTTAAGGCGCCTGGTTAGAGATCGAAAAGTCCCCGGTTCGAATCCCTATCTCGGCGGGGCTTTTCATAGGCACTTAACCCGACTTTAACCTCTGGTACAGCTTGCTGTGTAATGTGAAGTACGCCAGAACGCTCCCGTGGTTCGGATTCAACGTTAAACTGTAGGTTCCCTGTTCCTGGCAGGATCGTAGGGCTAGGATAAGCCGGCTACGACAGGGGCGGAATGCCCAGCCAATTGAAACTCTGTCACCAGGTCATTACGCCCACACGGAATTATTATTATTATCTTTCCCAGTGTGACAGTGACGTAAGTGTTGTAAGTGTACGCTGTTTTCAGTGAAAATAGTCAGTGGAATACAGCGTACAGATGGTACAGCAAAATGTGACTGAATACAGACAATTATTTGTTTTAGATATAATTTACTGTTCCTGATTGCTTTAGATCCAATTTATCTATGCATCCAAAATACATTCTATGACAAAATTCTTAAGAATTTTCAGTTCATATCCATTGAATTCAAAGTTATAATTAGAACTATAATACGTAGAGGCACAAATTCTGCAGATATGATTTGTTCTTCACAATTAAACAATTGTGTTAAAGTGTCTGAAGGTTTCAACCTAAGTTTTATTTCTTTACAATCTCCTACTTCTTTTTTACAGTAATGAAGATATATAAACTGTTAGACAGAATTATTTACTGCAATACCTGGGAAAAAGATGGTTGTTTTTTGCATATTTTCACTCCCTGCACACATATTATATCCGTTATTGGGAAATTATTCAAAGGCGCTGTATGATTTAAGTCACAACAACGTACAGTACACTAAGAATTACACTGAAGATCCAAAGCAACTGGTATAAGCATGCGTATGCAAACACAGAGATATGTAAACACTCAGAGTACGGCGCTGTGGTCGGCAACGACTATTTAAGACAACAGGTTTCTGGCGTAGGCGTTAGATCCGTTACTGCTGCTACAATGGAAGGTTATTACGATTTAAGTGAGTTTGATCCTAGCGTTATAGTCGGCGCACGAGAGGTGGGACACAGCGTCTCCGAGGTAGCGATGAGGTGGGGATTTTCCCGTATGACCATTTCACGAGTGCACCGTGAATATCGGAAATCCGGTAAAACATAAAATCTCCGACATCGCTGCGGCCAGAATTTTTTTTTTTTAACTGCTTTACGTCTCTTTTTAACATCGAGGTCTTTAGAGACGGGAAATTATGGGGGGCAAGGAATGGGAAGGAATTCGGCCACGGCCTTTTGAAGGAAGCATCCCGGCATTTGCCTGGAGTGATTTTGGAAACCATAGAAAACCCAAATCTGGATGCCCGGACGGGGATTCGAACCGCCGTCCTCCCGAATGCGAGGCGAGAACGCTAACCGTTACACCGCCCCGCTCGGTGGCCAGAAAAAAAGATCCTACAAGAACGTAACCAACTACGACTAAAGAGAATTGTTCAACGTGACAAAAGTGCAACCCATTCGCAAATTGCTGCAGATTTCAATACTGGGCCATCACCAAGTGTCAGCGTGCGAACCATTCAACGGAACATCATCAATATGGGCTTTCGGAGCTGAAGGCCGACTCGTGTACCCTTGCTGGGTGCACGACACAAATCTTTACACCTCGCCTGGACCCATCAACACCGACGTTGGTCTGTTGATTATTGGAAACATGTTGCCTGGTCTGATGAGTCTCGTTTCCAATTGTATCGAGCGGATGGACCTGTATGGGTATGGAGACAACCTCATGAATTCATGGACCCTGCATGTCAGAAGGGGACTGTTCAAGCTGGTGGATGCTCTGTAATGGTGTGGGGCGTGTTCAGTTGGAGTGGCATGGGACCCCTGATATGTCTAGATACGACTCTGACAGGTGACACATACGTACGCATCATAGCTGGTCACCTGCATCCATTCATGTCCATTGTGCATTCCGATATACTTGGGCAATCCCAGCAGGATAATGCGACCCCCCACACGCCCAGAATTGCATCAGAGTGGCTTCAGGAACACTCTTCTGAGATTAAGCACCTCCGCTGGCCACCAAACTCCCCAGACATGAACATTATTGAGAATATTTGGGATGCCTTGGAACGTGCCGTTCAGAAGAGATCTCCGCCTCCTCGTACTCTTGCGGATTTATGGACAGCCCTGCAGATGCATGGTGTCAATTCCCTCAAGCACTACTTCAGACATTAGTCGAGTCCATGCTACGTCGTGTTGCGGCACTTCTGCGTGCTCGCGGGGACCCTGTATGATATTACACAGGTGTACCAGTTTCTTTCGCTCTTCAGTATATTTGTGAAATACGATTATGTGTATCGTGGAAAGATCCATTTAGAATTCAGGTATCCTTATAACACCATTTTACGTATACTCCCGTCTCTGTTTTATAGCTGAAAATCCTGTTCTCTTCATTCTCAAAGCTTGACATGCGTGACTATATTTCTAGGTATAAATATAACATCCACCAAGATTATGAGTCAGTCGATCGTGAGGGACAACATTTTACGTTCTTTGTTTATTCACTGTCCTGTCACAACAAAAGTTTTAAGCGAAATTATGATTCGGAAGCCTTTTTACTCTCTGAAATAAGTTTTTGTTTGAATTTTAAAAATGAAGAGGAGTAGGGAATAATAAATAAATTGGTGTAAGGAGGGAAATGTTACGAAGCTATTCAGTCACCGATATGGTGTATGATTTTTTTAGACCGTTTACAAATGCAGCAATCAGTAAACCTTTATGGAAAACTTAACGTGAGATATTATGTATTAGTAACTAACACTGCAAATTCTCGTGACTGTTGCATGTGCAGAATAAGTAAGCAATCGCAGATTTTTGTTTATTTCTTCCGAAATCTGAAGATTTTTTCCTCATTCTCATAACAGACTCGAATGAACTTAAATGAAGCAACAAAAACACTTAAAGGAAAGGCAATGATTAAGATGATATGTATGGGTGATAACGTCGTAATGGGAGAGTGTTTAGATTTTAGCTGCAAACATCTCTGCGGCCGCTAATTATTTTCCTGGCCAAAGAAATTATACCGAAATATTTTCTCTACGGAATAGAGATAGGAGAAAGATAACGATTGCGTGTTCAAAGAGTTCATCGATCTGTGCTCACGCTCGCATTTCGGGAAAATCGAAGTTCCACACACAACCAGTTGTCCTTTAATAGTAGCGTTGAAAGTGTTTCATTGCTTGTACCAACAAAATGCAATCGCATCACACCATATAGTAGGTTAATATAATCTCTACAACGGCAAAATATTCAATTAAATTGGCTGTCGAGCGAGTAACTGTGATTTTACTGTAAATGAGCTCAGAATATTTGTTACAATGCGATGCTCTTAATCAGTCCTCATATATATATTTATATTTAATAAAATTGCGATGGAGCGCACGCCCCGGTGGCAATTTCCCTACACACCCATCTTCCCCCTTTCCTGCACCCACCTACATTTTCCCTCTGCATATTTTAGCTTTAAATTCTTTCAAGGTTTTGGTAAATTATTCATGGTTTCTCTAGATAACTTATTCCAATCCCTGACACCATAACCCAAAAACGAAAATCTTCCTACACCCTTGTACTTGAAATCGAGTGCCAGCTTGTGGTCATGGACATCTTTTCCCTTCCATGCATTACTTTTAATTCTTACACCAATATCTTTCCATGGCCCATCACTATTATACGACTTGTAAACTCCCATGACCCTCTTCACCCTCCTCCTGTCTTCCAATAAATCCCAATCCAGCTCTTTTATCATATCTGTTACTGATTGCATTCTGTGGTAATTTACAGAAACAAATCTTTTTTGCACCCTCTTCAACTCCTGTATTTGATACTCAAAATATGGGTCCTATATTACACTTCCATATTCAAGCAATGGTCTGACCAAAATTTTGTAACCAAATTCCTTTACTTCTCTCGTACATCCCCTCATCACTCTCTCCAACAAGTGCAGAATTTTGAAACCTTTTCCTACTACCTGATCAATGTGTCCTGCCCAGTTAAGTTTGTTATCAACTGTAATGCCAAGATATTTACATTTCAAGTCTTCAACAAGCAATTCTTTCCCCGCCTTATAATCAACGTTTAGTTTTTTATTTGTGTATCTAATAATCTGACTCTTCTTTGCATTTTTTTTTTCTTCTTTGCATTTATCTTCATCCCATGTTTACCAACCCAACTATATATCCTGTCCAGATCACCCTGCAACTATTTACAGTCCTCTACCGTTTTGTTCGTTTTATATAGCATTATATCATTTGCAAACAATCTAATTTCTGATAGTAAACAATCGACACAATTATTCATTAGAATAATGAATAGCAATGGTCCCAATACGCCAGCCTGTGGCACTTCCATTTTTACTTCCACTTCTTTTGATACTTCATTTCCTACTCTAACTTTCTGTTTTCTACATTTTAAAAAATTTTCTACTCAGTAAATCACTTTCTCATCCACTCCAATAGTTTTTATCTTATTTACTACCATTTTATGGCTCACTCTGTCAAAAGCCTTTGAAAGGTCTAGTGCTACACTATCAATTTTGCCTCCCTTATCAATTTCATCTGAAATATCTTGCATACATCCCACCAACTTAGATTCGCATGAATATTCTTGCCTAAAGCCATGTTTCCGACTTGAAAACCACTTTCGCTCCTCACATATATTTCTGATGTGGTTGCATATCAATCTCTCCATTAATTTACCTACCACTGATGTCTAACTGATCGGCCTGTAATTTTAGACTTTATTTCTCACCCCTCCTTTATGTACCGGCACTACTATTGCACTTTTCCAGTCCTGTGGTATGCAGCAAGTATCCAGACTCAATTTAAATAATATTTCAAGAGAAGGTATAATGACACATCCGGCTATTTTTAAGATAGATGTAGTAATATTATCTAGACCAGCCCCTTTATGTTTTTTCAGCTTTCTTATTTCCTTCATGATATCCTCAAGATGAATTAAAAATTTTTTTGTCTGTTCATTTCTAATTGTTTTGTTAAGCTCGTTCTTCGAATTAGACCCTCCCGTTTCTGATTCATTGTCCCTAATGCTCTCACCAAAACCAGTTACTTAAAATCTCTGCCTTTTTCAAATCCTCAGTAACTTCTCAATTCTTATCTATAAGCGTCTCAACGCCCTGCTTCTAGTAACTGTAAATTTATATTTCTAATTCGACACATTCTCACATATAAACTGTTCTCTAAAATACAGTGGGCTCACTCTACAGAATTTTAGGACTAAAATCTTGCTTTCTCTATATTTAGAACAAAGAGCCAGCTAAGACAGACAGAAGTGTTAGAATGAATTGTGAAAAGCGACAAAGATAACAATAAAACTAATCTGAACTCGCCAGTGTGGTTACACCCGTTAAGGCAGCACCACATAGTTTCCATATCCCTAAAATACTATCTGGGTCAGGAAAGATCAAGAGTTTACCAAGAGAGAGGAAATTTTACAGAAGGGGCCTGGCCCAAGTGGAAGCAATTCCAGTCACAGATGACGTCTTATGGGAGCCAACCCAGGTCCCACAAGTAGCGAGCCTCAGGGGGTACTGTAGAGTCTGAGAAAGATTGAATGCCGCCTGGTGACGTCGCTGATAATTCGTGCTGTAAGAAAGCTGTATAAGCGGAGCAGAGACGCATGGGAAGTTGTTCTAGCGATAAGTGCGACTTATGGGGAAATACACTGTCGTAAGTGACTTTGACAAAGGGCAGATTGCTATGGCCCGAGTACCTTGGAAACGGTTCTCGTGCTAGTATAGTGAGCATTTATGGAAAGTAATAGAAACCAAGTGCAGGCCTAGTATAGTGAGCATTTATGGCAAGTAGTAGAAACCAAGTGCAGGCGACAAAGTGGTGGACGTCCACGCTTCATCACAGAACGTGGAGGTAGGAGGCTTGCTTGCTGTGTAAAGCATGATCTGTGGCAGATTTGACGCAAAGTCTGGAGTAGGCACAAATGTTTCGGAGCATACCGTTCAGCGCACATTGTTGAATATGGGGATCCGAAGCAAACGGCCCCTACATGTTGACCAGCGACATCGTCAATTATGATTGCAGTGGGCACGATATGTTAAAGATTGTATCGTGGACCAATGGAAATCTGCCTGATCGGATGAATCATGTTTCTTGTTACACCAGGCTTATGGTCGTGTCCGGAGACGCTGTCTTCCAGGCGAATAGCTGCTTGAAACATGCATCGCGCCATTACCGCAGGCTGGTGGGGGCAGCATTATGCTAAGGGGGACATTCACCTGGGCGTCCATGAGACCTGTGGTAGCGATCGAAGGCACCATACCAGATGTGGACTACATGCAAATTAATGCCTACCACCTCCATCCCTTCGTGCTTTATGTCTTCCAAGACGGCGGCGGCATCTTCCAGCAGTCAATGTCACGAAGCCAGTGGTTTGAGGAGCATGCTAGTGAAATCACATTGATGTCTTGGTCACCCGAGACGCTATCGGGTGCCATATCCGCGCCTACAAACCACCAGCCCGTAATTTAAGGGAATTGCGTGACTTGTGCGTAGACATCTGGTGCCAGATGCTTCCGGAAACCCACCAAGGACTTGTCGAGCCTATGTCACGCCGAATCGCTGCTGTGTTGCGTTCAAAAGGTGGACCAACACGTTATTAAGCATTTTGGCTTATCACTGTGTATGGCATCGTAGGTACCGAAGACCGAATATATGTCTCGATTTTAATTTCCGAGCTACGTATGAAAAGATAACTGTTTTGAAACGGCACGAAACGTTTGTTCAGTTATGTTTGTAGCTCATTCATCAGTGAGGATTCTGAATTGGACACCAAAGAATTTAGGTACTCATATGCAACACAGCGAATATACATGACAAAAATATTCTTCTCGTTTAACCCGGGATCACTCGCGCCTATTGTTGTCGCGCGATAACTCCCGTGTTAGATTTCTTCTAACAAAGATATTTTTTTTACGTTTTAGGCTATGGGTTCCATACAGAGATACAATTAGCAAGTAAATTACTTCTTTATTATTGCCAACATATTATAACTACTTATAAACATTAAATGAAACGTACATCTTGCTTTAGTTTTAAATTCGAATTTTTTACTTCCCCTTTTACACCTCGAAGCAATGTCACAATATTCTGACGAGCTTTTTTCGATGGAAGGGCTTTGTGATTGAACCATTTTGTTTTCCCATCCCTACTTAGATACACATCACGAATGGAAGAAGTCAGGGTTACAGCAGACGCAGTTTCCGAATCGCTGCCAGACTGATTTGTTGCTGTGTCTGGCTCTTCATGTTCAGACTGTGCATTGGTATCTGAAGACAGGCCTTCTCTGTGGATATATTCGTCCAGCGGTTCCTCTAGCCACATCAATAACTTTTCGTTTGACATGATGTATTCCTGTAAAATTTTATATATTTTCACATCTAAAATTGTATGTCATGTACTTGGTGAACACAACTGCTTCATTCAATATATAAAACCCGATAAATATACTTACTTTTTTTTAATAAACAACGTAATACGCTCAGAATACGCAATGAGAAGAAATTGACCTAATCGCACGTCACTAGCACCGAGAAACAGACTAAAAGAGAAGCAAGGTGGTGTTTCACCCGAAGGTACAAGGTATTGTTACGCGAGAACTCCCGTGTGAGAAATAATCTAACAGTGCACACCACTTCAAACAAAGCCGCTACCAGCAGGCTTTACTTGTAATTGGAGCGAAGAAAGACACGTGGAATGAAGGTAGAGATATCAAAGAAAGCATTGCTAGATCAACACTTCAATATCTTTGAAATATATTGTAATATTTCAGTAAAATCATCAATGTTAGATTTTTTTCTCACGCGCGAGCGATCCCGGGTTAAACTACGAAGGCACCTATTTATTAAAAATTCACAATACGTAAGTATCATTACGGGAGACCAGTTTTTGTAGTAACATTGAGGAAAAATTTCAGTCAGGGAGAGAGCAGTAAGCGTATCGCTGACGGTTTGACCAGTTGCCAGAAGATAGGTAATATTTGACTGGAAACAGCTGCAGATGCCCTTCGCGCCAACGGAGCCATATACGAAGATGGCGGTTTTCTCTCTATCCAGTCGACCTTTTCGGCTATGACCTCAGGAACCACTGCTGGAAATAAAGGAAACATATCGATACACGTTCTAGGTGTGATCTTATGAAATTGGAACCTCTCTACTCGAAGACCTAACAGGCAACGTCATTCAGACTTTATTACTCAGTGTTACGTAGTTCGCTGCGGCTTATCATATATTCTTTGTAGTCGTTACTATAATATTTAACTACTATCGCAATGCTTATGAACTGTTCTGTGGATGTCTAATAGAAATTCTTGTGGTGACCCAAATGCATATGGTTAACGATGACCCTTTTTCCAGGAGTAAAGTAATAATTTATGTCGACAAAAGATCTTTGCAACTTTTTTTCGCTTTACACAACTCCTGAACGTTCATATATATTTTTTGCCTGTGTAAATGACACATCTTAAGAAATCTTCAATTTTATTGCGCAGCCCCATTAGTCTAATTTTTTTGTCCAAAATCGATTCAGCTGAAATCTGGGACTGCTTAACTAAATAGACAATAGAGGGTTCAAGGAAAACTGATAAACGCTATCACTGAGATAGTAACCAGCAGAACTTCGCCAAAATGAAATCGAATCACCAGTTTTCCAGTCAATAATGACTATCACTTCATATTGCCTGTCCTGTTCTCATTTACGTCAGTGGCAACGCTTCTTTGAATGACACCGACTTTGCAACAAAAATATTCTGTTCATGGTTCTAGGAGACGCATTTTCAGAAAAAGTTTGCATAGACATCTTATGAGGCACAGTAAAGTAGAAGACATAATTATCAAAGTGAAATTACGTGCATTACAACATCTGAGTGCTACGTTACGAGCAGATGGAAGTTGCAAACAGGAAGCGATGGCAGATACTGATATTTATCTAGAACATGGCACTAGGTCACGGTCAAAGCAACGGTCTGTTTCTACTTCTGTCTCCTAAAATGTATTTTCTCATGTTTGTTTTTACTTTAAATTAGTATAATAGTGCGTTTAAAACTACATATGAAGTATTTTTAACATAGTTTATCGTGGTTATCATGTTGCGATAAGGTGGAGTAGAAATTGTGACTTTCTCGCAGACCACCTATTCTATGGACACCGGAGATGTAAGCATCAGATCAAGAACTATGACTAATCTCATTTTTACGAGTTTTTTTTCTGACACAATGTTTTAGATTTTACACTGACCAGTAGCAAGGAAGCAAAGAAACGGTGTCAAAACTTTTTCTCCCCTACCTACACAAACATCTCCATGTTGACGGAGCCAGAAAGAACTGATATTACTTGCAAAAAGATGTCTACAGTTTAGGTATTAATCTCTTCAGTGATTCATTCTTATTTAAAACCTTGTAAACTACGTTTTGTTATCCAATGATGTTTGTGATTTTCTGCAAAACTACAATTTTTAAAGCTTTTATTCATGTTTCACACATACTTGGTGAGAAAGAATATATCGAGTATGTGAATCTTGCCATACATAACGCAGATACAGATTTGGATTAATACTAAAAGGTTTTTTAATACAAATACACCAACAACAAAACAAGTTAATAGGTTATTCTTACTACCATATTTCAATCTTTAAACTGACTTTGACGTAATTTCAGAAATCATTGTTATTTAGAAATTCTTGGATGAATTATCCATGTTATGAATCAATTAATACGCAAATATTTAATAGCTTATCGTGACCACTATTATTTAATTTTTAGTGCCTTTAAAGTAACTAAAATTTGAATAGCATATTTACACATTTTTGCATAAAGCACATAGAAAAACGAACATCCTATCGTTTCTGCATTGACAGAAAACTCAGACACATAAAATCAGACATTATCCTCATAAATTTAATTGGTATTTCTTTTCAAAACATTAGTTATTTGCATGGCATATGAAATATAAAGAAAACTAAATGAAATGAAATAAAAGAATATTGTTAAATATCTTAAGATAAACTTGTCTAATAACTCTAAGTTTTGAATCCCGAGTTTTACAGCTAACAATATTTCTGTTTATAAAACTATTGAAAACATTGTAGCGTGGGCTCTAGGGTTCTTTTTGTGATAACAAACAAGGGATTTTTCGTGAAACTTCATCGACTACCAATACGTACAGTGTAGCCTCTGTTGCAATATTTTCCATTTAATTCGTTCTAAATTAGAATTGTAATCTATTTGTAGATGAAGTACAATAGTAATCAAACATGCAGGTGATGATAAAAACATTTTATCACTCTAATCTGCTTGTACCAAGCAGCCAGGGAAGGAATGTTAAAAGAAATTGAAGTATTGAAGATAAAGCAATTTTTCGATATAGTCAATATAAAAATGAGCAATGTTAAATGCCCATTATGTGAAACCAAAATACTTATTATATTACTTTCGTAGAATGACACATTAATGTAGTAAATCTATCACAATCTCATTAATTCCTTCAGTGGATTTAGTTTGGTACGTTACATTTTAAAAGTTACGGACGTCTTCCCGTATTTCCACATTATGCCCTAAATTAAAAAAAAAAAAAAAAAAAAAAAAAATCTGCCGTGCAAATCAATGTTTATAACGAATTTGCTTATGTGCTGTTGTACACAGTGGCTGTAACGTAAGCCCTAGCTGAAATACTAAATTGCAAATAAGTATTTCCCAGCGAGAGTTACACATAATTAATGCTAATTCTGACAGTGAAACTAATATAAAATTTCTGTCGCAAGTAAAATCGGCTTTCGTGTCATTTAAATCTGTTCTTGCAAAATTAAGAAAATATTCTGATTTTTACTTAGAAGCTACAAATAGTTTTAATGATTTTCTACTCTGAACTTGCGTTAACTGGCATTTATATGACGAACGTTTTCAAACATAGGGTCATTTTTTAAAATACATATATACAATATTGTGTGATAACAACATCTTATACGTGGAAACGTTTTCTTCAGTAAACAAAATTGTTTGTAATGCTACTTCCAGGTGAGTTGGCATTGTTGAAAATATTTCTAACTTAATTCATATCAGTTTCTGAACATGTCAGATAAAAATAGTGTTAAAAAGTTAATGATTCAGGTTTTTACTAATTAATACAACTAAAATGGTTGCACCTTTAGAGCAAACAAACAGCAACGATATTCAAAGTGCAATAAACTGTGCCAAATATTTTGATTTAATACTTGCATTCAGACATTAAGATGTAGCAGAGTGGATATTTCTTCAGTGGCACACAAAATCGGTTTCGAGTACAGTAACTCCGGTTTCACATATTACTCCAATTACTCGATAAACAGTTGGATTATAACATATGCTCTGTACAGACCTGACGTAGTTACATAATGTCAGACTTACGACAGTGACGAGGCGAAGTTCCGCGCTGGCAATTGCGGCGATACAGAGAAGCAATGCGAACGCTGACATGGTCGCACGGCGACTGAACGCTCCGCGCCACAGACAACAATGGTAATTACCCCGCCACACGTCACATCCTACCGTACTTCCACAAATAGCAGGTAAAAAATTAAGATTAGCGTCGTCTGAACGTACGAGTGGAGGTTGGGATGCCGCCGCAAGGTCCGGCTAAACAGAAGAAGTCGACAGCAGTTTACATCATGATACATGACGTCACTAACATGGCGCTCATGAAAGCAGCTTGAATTATTACTAAAAACTAAATTTCTCGTGCCTAATATGCTGTGACAAGAAGCTTCAGTTTAATTCTGGCCCAGGCCGCATTTCAACAAAACCATAATCTCCGCTAGAAAATCATAGCTTTCATCACACGCGCATTAATACATTCGCTGTATGGCATGTTATTGACGTTATGAATCGCGATATAAACTTGACCCATGAATCGTCCTTTTGGTCTGAAATTTGGTGCTTGCGTTCCTTAGTAGGTATAGTGTATGAATATGTGTGCATTTAACTCAAGAAGCACGTACCACAGTAATAATTCGACACTAAAGTTAAAATTATGTAAAACGTTTACCATTCGATAGTAGGCATATTGGCCCAGGTATAACACCACAGCTCGCACAAAGTAGATAATTTTACACAAATGGTCCAGGTATGTCACCAATAAATGCTACGCAATTTCGAGGAATACGAGGTAGGCCGTACATTACCAGTAACCCATTTACCAACCAACTTTCGTCGTAAGTCGTTGGGCGCAGCGCGAAACGCCTTAGAATATTAACATCTCGCGCAATGCAAAATGTGTGCTATACATCGCTGAATGATACTTATTACGGAACGTTTCGTGTGGCGTTACTTCTTGCCTACTTGTCATCTCGATCCTAAATGAAATTTTTTCTTCAATAATGAAACCTCGAAAACACTTGAAACAAACATCAATAGGTAACAACACGTATTTGTTACATAATAACTTGTATGGGACTACCTACATATCAAGGACTTCGCTTTATACGTACATATTTGGTGGAATCATGTACACATTTTGTTAAATAATACTTACTATGGAATGTGTACACCAAATTTCCGACCAATGTTACAGTTCCTTTTCTTCTACCAGACGTTGCGTGGAAGCCAAGCGTAGCATTGACCATGCAACCTCCACTCTTGAAAGGTAATACGTATCTTCAAATCGAGCCGGTGGGTGAGCGGTAACGCTCGGGGCTCCCATTCGCTAGGACGTGGGTTCAAATCTCCGCCGGCCATCCAAATTTCGGTTTTCATCGTTTCACGAATGCCAGAATAGTTCTTTCAAAGGTCATTGCCGAATTTTTACTTGTTCCTTACCCATATTCCTTTCCTGTCTCTAATGACCTTGACGTCGACGAAGTGTAAGGTTACAAGCAAAAGAAAAATAGAAAGAAGAATTCACTCCGTCATTCCCTATGGGTTCCAAAGGTGGTATGGGGCAACCATTACCTATAATGCACGATTGACGAAGTTGCTAGTTATCACCTATTTTACTTATTGCTTTACGCCCCGTCGACGGCTAAGGTCATTAGAGGCGGGGTGGGACTGGGGAAAAGGAACGGGAAGGAATTCGGCCATGGCCTTTTTGAAGGAAGCATCCCGGCATTCACCTGGAGTGATTTGGGGAAAACATGGAAAACCCAAATCTGTATGCCCGGACGGGGATTCGAACCCCCGTCCTCCCGAATGCGAGGCCCGAACGTTAACCGTTCACCCACCAAGCTCGGTATCACCTATTCCTCCGTTCTCACCGGCTAACCTAATTCAAAGATTTATCATGTGCAGCTATTAGCTTCACGTGCAATTCAAACCAAGTAACCTTCTGCCATATTTCACACATACAAATCTCTTTGCCAGAGGTAGCATCAAATAAGTTTCCGTGGAAACTTTTACGTAAATCGGGATTCGAACTTGGGACCTCTCAGTGTCAAGTCAGACACTTCCAACACGAGCTGCTACATCGTTCGAAACGTAATAGATCATGGCTTTGGAGATTTTCTGTTGTTACCAAATTTTGACGACAGTTACGGAAAAAGTACAAAACCATGCAGGTGATAAGACAGGACTTCTATTAAAAAACTTGAAACGATTTCGGTGAGTGAGATCTCTGTCTTCCCACAACTTATAGCTTAATATCGTTAGCTTCACATTACACTTTAACATTTGTAATATGGACCGTGAAAGACGATGGATTTTGTAACTGTTAACGCAGTCCACCCTACTGGTTGAGCCGTAGCATTCGAAATAATCCTGGTCGGACCGTCAAGAGTTCAGATTACCGTGGTCTCCATATATCATTCCAGGCTAGAGTTGGGATGATTCCATAATAGTTCGGGCCTGCCATCCGGGAGAACGCGAGTTCGATCCCCTACTTATGGTTTCCGTAAATGCTCCAACAATGCCGTGTTGGTTCCAAATCCTTCTTCGACTTCATTAACCTTGACTTAGACGATCCATAAAGCTCTAAAAGAATAAAAACAATTTTTTTTCTAAATACTGATCGTGTGTGATTCCTTCCTAATCTCAACAAAAACCATTTGTCCGTTTTATAGTACCTGGTGTTAATGACTAATAACGTTTCAACAGAAAAAGAAACAACAGTATGTCTTTACTTTGACTATGTTCTCCCATTGCACTCCTGACAGCTTAAACTGTAAATATAGTCTAAAAAACTAAATAAACGCTTTCTAGCAATGTGAACTAAAAGGTTAAAAAAAAGTCTTTAAATACAAAAATTTTGTTCAACAGCGCTAGGATGTATTATAATTCAGTAGGCCTAAAACTTTTTTGGATAAGCTTAAAATAAGAATAAACTCACTGATTAAAAAATTAACTTTAATATAAAAAAAGTGTGGGGTGCTAGATAACAGTAATCTTAAATTTTTTATCGCTAACGTTTCCTAAAGGAAGAGTCATTATGTATAAATGGAGAGCACCTTGCGCTATTTTTTAAATTAAAGTTAACTTTTAAATCAATGACTTTATTCCTATTTTAAGCTTTTTCAAAAAAGTTATACCGAATTATGAGACGTCCTAGCGCTGTTGAACAAAATTTTTATATTTAAAGATTACTTTTAACCTTTTAGTTCACATTGTTCGAAAGCATGAATTTTAGTTTTTTAAAATATATTTTTATTTTTAACTTTTTGGTTCAGAATGGGAATTTCAGGATGTAGATATAATGTTATTGTATTGTCACCGGATCGTAATACGTGTGCAAATCTTCAAAAAATTCGGAGGTCATGAAGTGGGGAACATTGAAATGAAATATTTCATTGCATTCAAGCGCTGTTGTATTGTTACTGTCAAAGTAATGATAATATCAAGACAGTTTTATAGATTTACTGAATCATTTAAACTTCCAAGAAAAGGCTTGGTTCTTCTTCAAAATTAATGAGAAATCTTTTTTGTAACGTGATGAAGTCATCTTTAATAACGTTA
Organism: Vandiemenella viatica; assembly: GCA_031002005.1. NCBI lineage: Eukaryota > Metazoa > Arthropoda > Insecta > Orthoptera > Morabidae > Vandiemenella > Vandiemenella viatica. Next base: position 16,808,661 of record CM061919.1, read on the forward strand.
AACTGCTGTGCAAGCAATTATCCGTTATTTGAAATAGGATATGCTGCAAAATTTCGTTCTGGTGAACATTTGCACTCAAATGCTTTTCTATTGTTACTCCAAAAGTAATGAGAATATCAGGAAATAGCTATAAAATTATTGTGTTTTCATCGGTTTTCAATACATGTGCAAAATTTAAAACAATTTGGACACCTGAAGTTGGGCTATAATTCAACTGCAAAATTCCATCACATTCAATAATTTTTTATTCTTACTGAAAAAGTAATGAATATAGCAGAATATTGCTATCAAATTATAGTATTGTCGTCGGTTCTTAATACGTATGCAAACTTTCGAGCGATTCTGACGTGAGGATGTGGGTGAAAATCGAAATATTCTATTGAACTCAACTGTTTTTTCTATTGTTATTGTCAAAGTAATGTGTGTATGAGAACATAGCTTAGAAATTATAGTATTATCATCGGTTCTTAAACATGTGCAAAATTTCAAACATTTCGGACGTTTCGAAGTGGGTAAACATTGAAATGGAAGATTCTATTGCATTCAACAATTTTTACATTGTTACTGTCAAAATAATTAGAACAGCAGGACATAGCTACGACATTATTGTGTTGTTAACGGTTCTCAATACATGTGCAAAATTTAAAACAATTCGGACATCTGGAATTGGGTTAAAATTTAATTGCAAAATTCCATCACATGCAACAATGTTTCCATTTTTACTGTCATAGTAATGAGAATAGCTGGTTGTTCGTGTGAAAGTATTGTATTGTCACTGGGTGCAAAATTTCAAACAACTCGGACATCTGGAAGTGGGTGAAAATTTAGTTGAAAGATTCCGTTGCATAATACATAATATAAAACGTGTAAAAAAGGTAAAGGTTACTAGGGTCCTACAGCTACTGCCGCTTCCCGCTGGATTCGCAGAGGTTGAGCTCCGCATTCCTATTAGAATCTTTTCGGCACTATGGAGGATGAAAGGTGTCAGCGCCACGCTCCGGCTATTCCCTACCTTCCCGGGGAGTTTCCTCCACGGTATTCATTAGAGTGGGCCTGGGGAGCCGTTTCGGACGTTTAGCTTCCGATAAAAAAATTCTGCTTCATTAGGGATCGAACCCCAGTCACCTGGGGCGTAGTGAGACTCTACCGCCTGAGCTACTCGGCAGGCTATTCCTCTTCATTTCAAATGTCTGATTTTTTTTTTTTTTTTTTTTTTTTTTTTGTATTCACATAAAAATTTGTTTGCAGAGCTAGTCGACTTTATCAAAATTCGAAATGAAAAGGTCATAATGAGATTTGTGTTTCAAGAATGGTGGGCCATAAACTAGTTTTAATGTTTTGATAAAATGGTTCGCTGGTCCTTACTAAAAAAATTTTTTTTTTTTGTAACGAAGACAAATCAGATATCCTACGTCAAATGCTAACAAAATACATACAAAAAAGAAGTTTGTCATCATGATAAACATCAACTTTGACCAGAAATTGAAAAACTAGACACGTTCACTGTAACAGAAATGTATAACTATATTTGTACTTCTAAACCCCGTAGATGACGTACTACGGCCTGCTCCGTGTTTGATTGGCGATCTGGGAGAGGAGTGAACGAGGAACTGGAAAGAGTTCGGCTATAGCTATTTGCAGGAAACACCCCTGCATTCTCCTTGAGCAGAGTTTCTCAGGCCGCGTTTACACGATGCGAGTTGACTGGAACGACAGTTGGCCGGACCGTGGTGGGGGTAAGAGAGATGCTAGCAGGGCCCACCCTAAGGGGGGGGGGGGGCAAACCGGCATTTAGCCCGGGTCGCTAAAATTTAAAGGCGCCATTTCGGCTGTATGTGTGAGAAAAATATTAATGATATTAATGTGTTAAATACGCAATTAATAAAACAAATCCACATACCGATTTTTTCGTTCGTTAAAAACTTACAGTTCTTAGCTATTTGGGTGCGCCCCTAGAGACTTCGAAGAGACGGGGCACGGACCACAAAGGGGCGCGCCGTTGTCCAGTCACCTCTGGGTGAATTGCGCCATAGGAGCAACTTCAAAATGCGCCGCGTCCGCGCCATGTCTCAGCCCGAAGTCCGCGCCACGTCTCTTCTGTGTGAATTGGGCCTTAATAGCACGCGAGTAGAACGCTGTTTCGACTTTTGCTGTCTCAACTAGCTTATTATTGCTAATTATAAAAGTGGTTTCATTACACAACAGCATTAGTCTTACTATTAAGTTAGTAGTGATAAGTGGAAGTTCATAAAATTTACTTCAGGATTTCATAATTTCTAAAGGTAAGTACATCTGTGATTAAACTGTTATTTAGTTGGATATACGACATAAGCGCACAACGACATAAGAGCACAACGACAAAAGCGCACAACAGAATCGCGGTAGGTGGGGGCTGTTACATCTGACCTCGGCTACCTGCACTGATTCCGACGTTATACTGCCACAAGTTACTAGACGCGATGAAAAGGATTGTTTTTCGCAGTTGCAGCTAGGCTCTAATACATGGAATTGATAGTGCTTGGCGGGAGATGCTGAGTATTTATTTTATTGAATTGATGAACCAAATCAATATGGATCTTAGTTATTGGAAATCGAAGGGGAATAATTTGCATAATAATTTCTTCTCGAAATCCGAGCCTCACTGATTTGTTGTAAAAATTAGATACAGGCATTGTAAGTGTTACGGTTGGGTTAAATTATATACGCTAGCTTTGATCGCTTGTGAAAATACTGTAGTTTAGTGGGTGTGGGACAGTACTTACAATCATTAATAAATAAATAATATTACCAGCTGCCGATTACCGATTAGTTACTTCACATAACATTAGTATATTCAATTTCGAATGTTAACTGCTAATATATAATAACCCATGATGCTTATTATATATACAAATCCGGTTTACAGATACTCTAATTGCTGCATTTGTAAATCGTCTCAACAGAAAGAAATTCATTAACTATTTTAGTGAATATTAATAACTTTGTCAGTTGGTTTAATAAGTGCATTGCGCGACAATCACTCCACAACATCATTTTTTTTATTTTTTTTTATTCTGTATACACGGTTTCTGTATTTGCAGCAAATTTACGGATAGTATCCTCTACGAATAAGCTTTGACTGTGTAGTAACACTAGACTTTCTTTATGTTCACAGGGTATGGAAAATATTTTGTGTTGTGCATAAATATTTTTTTATATTGACTGAGAATAATTTATCTTAGTTATGGTTTTAGCTTATTTAGAACAAAGATAAATATTTACTTTTTATATTATTTTATAGTGTACATTGTTTGAGTTACGTGCGTGCCTCTTCCAAAATGTCTGACGGTCAAAGTAAACTATCTGGTTACCAGTACATAAAAAGAAGTTTGGGAAAGGAAGCGGAAAGGCAGAATCAATCTGGCGTGTTGAAAAAATACACTGTATTCAGGGTTTACCAAAACAAATCTTAGAATCCAATATCAGGTCGGGATACAAAAGTAGTACAGAATCGTCAGAGAATAATAGCAAACAAATGAACGAAGTTTCTAAACCAACTGGAACTGACACACACGTGAGACTCACAGAAGGCGTTCTAAAATTTTGTGGACAAGAATTTTACGAGACGTCGTAAGAAGCTTTTTAGTAAGGCAAGGTCCACCTAAACTATTGCATAATTACAAATTTCCTTCCAATGACACAGATCGACATTTTAGCACAAACTACACTCCTGGAAATTGAAATAAGAACACCGTGAATTCATTGTCCCAGGAATGGGAAACTTTATATACACATTCCTGGGGTCAGATACAACACATGATCACACAGACAGAACCATAGGCACATAGACACAGGCAACAGAGCATGCACAATGTCGGCACTAGTACCGTGTATATCCTCCTTTCGCAGCAATGCAGGCTGCAGTTCTCCCATGGAGACGATCGTAGAGGTGCTGGATGTAGTCCTGTGGAACGGCATGCCAAGCTATTTCCACCTGGCGCCTCAGCTGGACCAGCGTTCGTGCTGGACGTGCAGACCGCGTGAGACGACGTTTCATCCAGTCCCAAACATGCTCAATGGGGGACAGATCCGGAGATCTCGCTGGCCAGGGTAGTTGACTTACACCTTCTAGAGCACGTTGGGTGGCACGGGATACATGTGGACGTGCATTGTCCTGTTGGAACAACATGTTCCCTTGCCGGTCTAGGAATGGTAGAACGATGGATTCGATGACGGTTTGAATGTACCGTGCCCTGTTCAGTGTCCCCACGACGATCACCAGAGGTGTACGGCCAGTGTAGGAGATCGCTCCCCACACCATGATGCCGGGTGTTGGCCCTGTGTGCCTCGGTCGTATGCAGTCCTGATTGTGGCGCTCACCTGCACGGCGCCAAACACGCATACGACCATCATTGGCACCAAGGCAGAAGCGACTCTCATCACTGAAGACGACACGTCTCCATTCGTCCCCCCATACACGCCGGTCGCGACACCACTAGAGGCGGGCTGCACGATGTTGGGGCGTGAGCGGAAGACGACCTAACGGTGCGCGGGACCGTAGCCCAGCTTCATGGAGACGGTTGCGAATGGTCCTCTCTGATACGCCAGGAGCAACAGTGTCCCTAATTTGCCGGGAAGTGGCGGTGCGGTCCCCTACGGCACTGCGTAGGATGCGACGGTCTTGACGTGCGTCCGTGCGTCGCTGCTGTCCGGACCAAGGTCGACGGGCACGTGCACCTTCCGCCGACCACTGGCGACAACATCGATGTACTGTGGAGACCTCGCGCCCCACATGTTGAGCAATTCGGCGGTACGTCTACCCGGCCTCCCGCATGCCCACTATACGCACTCACTCAAAGTCCGTCAACTGCACATACGGTTCACGTACACGCCGTCGCGGCATGCTACCAGTGTTAAAGACTGAGATGGAGCTCCATATGCCACGGCAAACTGGCTGACACTGACTGCGGTGGCGCCCAACCGCTGCGCAGCTAGCGCCCTTCGACGGCCAACACTGCTGTTCCTGGTGTGTCCGCTGTGCCGTGCGTTTGATCATTGCTTGTACAGCCCTCTCGTAGTGTCCGGAGCAAGTATGGTGGGTCTTACACACCGGCGTCAATGTGTTCTTATTTCAATTTCCAGGAGTGTATTATGCACGAATTTTTAGCAACGGAGAGCAAATATTACGAGATTAGCTACTATCTTTCACAAAACTGCGTTTACTGCTTCTGTTGCAAAATTTTCGGCTGTTTAATTAGTTCTCTCTCAAAGGAGGGTTTTAAAAATTGAAGGCACCTCGACGAAACTTTAAAAGAGCATGAAATTTCGAAAAATCATATTCAGGCAAAAAAAAGATTAAATTGTTGTAAAACTGTAGATGCTGCCACTCAAAGAGTTATTAATGCCCAAATAAATCATTGGAATGAGGTGCTTCTAAGAATCGTTGCTTGGTAAAAGTTGACTGGTTTTTCAAGGTACAAGCGACAAGTTGTTTCAGCATAATAACGGTAATTTCTTCAAAGTAGTTGAGTTACTGTTACCACTATGGAAGAGCACGGTCCATTGAGTGCTCTAAAAAGTAGAGACTAAAGCTCAATATCTTGGGAAAAATATACAAACCGGGATAGTAGATCTGCTACATTAAAGTGTAAAGTCTCATGTTATTAATGAAATAAAAAAATTCAAATATTTTTCCATAATTTTAAACTGTACTCCTGACTTTAGTAAGATACAGCAAATTAGTCTTGTAATCAGATATGTTTCAAACAATAAATTTAATCCTGATGTTGAAATTAAAATTAATGAAAGCTTTTAAGGCTTCTTACCAGTCGATAGATCCACAGGAAAACAAATGTCTGACATTATAGTTCGAGAACTTAATGACTTGTGTTTAAATTTGCAGGATATCAGAGGAGAGGGACTGACAATGGGTCTAATATGAGGGGCAATAAAGCAGGAGTGCAATCTAATACGAACAATATAATACGAGAGCATTCAATGTTCCGTGTAGTAGCCATTCTCTCAATCTTGTTATTAATGGCAAAAGCATCCTTGGAAGCCGCTAATTTCTTCAACATGGTCCAAAAAATATATTTATTCTTTTTGGCATCTACTTTTTGATGGGCAATATTTTTAAAGCATGTTTAGGGTTCAACTTTGAAAACATGGAGTGACACTAGATGGGAAAGTAGGATAGAGGCATTAAACCATTTAAAATTTCATTTGGGAGATGTATACGACGCCTTGCTAAGCATTTACGAAAACCAAGAAATTTATAATTTAATGATTTAGCCATTTTGGTAATTCAGTATGAAATTGCTGATGAAGTAAATTTTAAAATGTAATAAAAAATTAGCAACCTGAAAGTAAGAAAACAGTTTTTTGGTGATTTTAGCGTATTTGATGTAATCTCGTTTTATTTTCAAAATAATGGCATTTAGATTGTTTGTGTGATAATATCCATCTGTAATAGCATTTAAAAATGTAAAAATATGGTTAATTTGTGGCTATGTACAGATATTTCATAATTAATTTATCTATTTTGTGCCTCTAGATCAAAATTCAATGAGTTTATTTATGAATATATGATTTTATTAAAATTTAAATTATAATTAAATATTTTATTAGAATAAAAATTAATTATTTTTTTAAAAAAAATATATAATTCTACATAATCTTGTCCGGGGCGGCAAAACCGCTAGAGCGGGCCCTGATGCTAGTTATAAGTTGAAGACAGACCACTGTCAGGACAGTTCTCGACTCCTACAATGTGATCTTGTTGAAAATAATATGTCCATGTAACAGGAAGGAATTAACATCGTAGCTAATCTGTTAATTATAATGTTGAATGATATGAAGAATAACAAAATAAAACGTAGAAGATGGTTAAAAGAGTGCATATTAAAAATAAATGCTTTAAACGCCTCAGCGGCTTTTTTAAAAATATAGTTGCAAGTGAAAATGTAGAGTTACATCATTTAAGACTAACTGTATCTCAATTTGAGGAGCTCTTGTGAAATATTTTTTCCGATACATAAAAAATGACACCATTATGAAGCAATTTTTTGATAGCAGAATCTCTAAAATACTTGTTATTATAATTTTTATTCTTAAAATTCCACGGAATTTCCTCACTTTCATGCAGTGCTAAATATTGTAATGCCTCTGCTTCATTCCTCTTAGGCGACTTTTTAGTTGTCGCCATCTTGATTGTTGAACTCACACGCCAAAAGTTGGTCGTGAACAGAGTCCACTATCCTCAGTCAACTGACTGTCTTGTACCTGTTGACACGAGGAGAGTGGACTATCCAGTGCTGCGCGCGCAGCAACACAGTATACTCGTTCCAGTCAACTCCAACCGTGTAAACGGGGCATCAGTCTTTTTCTACCAGATAACCAGTAAAATGTCAAAAATAATTCTACAGAGCACTAACATAAACGTGCTGTCGGCCTCGGTAACGTAGGGGCTACAGTACTAGCTCCGCGTGCCGAAAGTCGCCGGTTCGAGTCCGGCCGAGGGTGTTAAGTGTTGGCCTGTGTACATATGGTGTCTGTCCTGTGATGTCTATGATTACTAGAAAAACAATATATACATTGGAGAAAACTGCAAACTCTGGGTGAACTGAAAACACAATTGAGCTGACTGTATGGCCTAAGAGAAACTAAATGCCACATTATAAATAAATAAAACTTAAACGGGCCTAATTGGTAACAGTTGATGCATACTGTATTGCACCATTATAACATTTAAAAGCATAAGTGAACTATTAAAAGCGAATTTCATACTGAATAGATTCTTAATATCTACTAACCAAATGAATAATAATGTTATGCCTGTGCACCAGGGGCGGATCCAGGGGGGGGGGGGTATTGGGCTCAAGCTCCTCCCCAAAAGTATCTAGGTCCATCTCCGACTGTAATTTTGGAGACACTTTTTTTTTTTTTTTTAGTTCTACGGATGATTTGAGGCCCGAGGAGACTATAAATACTACCTTTTCCCGACTCAACCCCTCCCCTCCAAAACCAAAATCCACTAAAGGCAAGTCCTCCCAACCAAAATCCACTGAAGCCTAGCCCCCCCCCCAAACCAAAGTCCGCTCAAGCCCCTCCCAAACCAAACTCCTGGATCCGCCCCTGCAGTGTGGACCACCTGCTGCAGGTTGACAACTGCTATCCTACAATTGTTTTGGGAAACTATATAAAACCGAAATATCTGTGGCCAAGCCCGAACGTTAACTGATCACTCAGCAACCAGGCTCGGTACAAGGTTTAGTTCCTCTCATCGTGTAGTCTTTTTAATTTGGCTGAAAAGCTTAATTCTACTTTGCGGATAAGTAGTTTATTTTGTAGCCTTGTGGAAATAAAATAAAACTGCAACAGGTTTGTAGACATATCACAAAACGATTGCTGTATTTGCTACTGGAGCCCGGAGATGAGAAAGATGGAAGTCCTATCCTCCGGTTTTATCTTTATTTATTTACTTCCTTATTCATCTTGCTCTCTTACTTGTCTTCATTATTCGACGGCGCTCGACAAATGAGTGAGTTTATATTCATATGAGCACAAAGTAAGTAAGAATTTATTTAAACTGGACAACAGCGCGTCCTTCTCTCTATAAGACGATGGAGGTGAATTTCAACTTGTAAGTGAAGACTGGAGATGGTGAACACAGATCCCCGCTAGTAACCTTAACTCTCACGATAGTGGAAATCATTCTTCTTAAATTTGGAGGCTAGAAAGGGGTTCAGGACAGCTAGCTGAGCACTCTTCACAGAGTGACACGAATTGACACAAGAAGGGATCTCTCAGCAGAAAATCGACTGTTTGGGGCATATGAGAGAAAGGTGTAACTTCCTGTTCTGTCTCAAGACCTCATACGATCTACCGAGCAGCTCGGGCATAGAATTTAGGTGAACGTTGATTTAAAGTCCCGTCCGGCCATCCATAGTAGTAGAGACTCGAGCGTTCTGCTGCGATCAAAAGATGCCGCCGCCACCTGCAGGGCCATTACCGGGAATTAATGGCTGCGGTTTAGTTAAAATTTCTGTCAGCCGGATAATAAACGGCGTTTTACCTGTGAGCCGGCCTATTACCTACGGGAATGAATGGTTGTCGTTTACATAGATTGCTTTAGTCCCCCGCCAGCGAGCTGCCCGCTGCCTTTTAATTAAAATTTCTGTCAGCCACAATATAAACGAAGCTAATACAGGATTGGCTGCCTTTTAATTAAAATTTCTGTCAGCCGGATAATAAATGAGGCTATTACCTACCTGCGCAGATTGCTTTACACTTCTCCCCCCCCACCCCGCTTGCGGCCCACCCTGCGAAACGGTTATACTAATTAGTATTCATCCGGCTGGCGGGTCGCCCTCAAGACCACCCCCTCCAATAGAGCCAGGTGTAAGTCGCACGCTAAACTACCTGCCTGCCGCGAGGGCGGTAAACCGCCAACCCGGCATCAGTTTGCAGAGATATCGACACTCTATGAGCTGGATACAAATTGCTCAATTACATGACCATTTTTTCTGTACAGTGGTCTTAAAATAGTAATTATTCGCAATTTCATCCATTTTGTCAAAAGTATTGATTGATAACGATTTTGTACTTAATTCAGTCTAATTAACGCATTTCCCTCCGTTTTTCTATACAGCGGTCTTAAAATAGTAATTATCCACAAATTCATCGTTACTATTGAAATAATTAGCATATTTTCGTATAGTGTGGTCAATGGATCAAAACCCCGTTGGTTTAATAATGCGGGAAGGAATTCTGCAAGACGAAGAAGGCAGAGGATGAAACCTGGTGCCGGCCCATTCTTGACTACTCTTCCGAAAGATACCGCCAGGCTTAACGTCCCCATCCAAGGTAGTTTACTAAAATTAGGTCAGTTTAGTTTTGCGTGATACGTGAACATATAACAGTAATAATAATTCATATGGCTTCATTATTGTGGATACGCCACAAGGGTTTGGGCGCTATAGACAGAGTATCGATTTTCTATGCATGCGGAGTTTGCTATGAAACCCAAACAGCCGTTTATTGCCTGAAGTCACCGCGAACACTTATATGACGCAGGACCCAGTTATTTATATATGTGTTTTTTGAATTGTGCACGAATGGTACGTAATGATAGTGTATATGTTCAGTGTAGAGCGTTATTTCTTTTCTTATTGTATGCAGTGAGAGACGGAGAAGGGAGAGAGTGAAACCTGGTGCTGGCCCATTCAGGACTACTCTTCCGAAAGATATCGCCAGACTTAACGTCCCCATTCAGTGGTAGAATTGCTATCAACAGTGTCGTATGCCTTCACTTAATACACTCTGTGGAGAGGCTGAACCCAAACCAGGTATCATAAGAAAAATGAAATGAAATACCAAAGTCATGCTCTGGAGTACTAGCTGAAATGTGTAGCGATAGGATGATTTCTAAGATCTTGTCGAACTTAGTAATCAGTACTCGGATAGTATCTCATTTCGGCTTACAGAATGCAGTGAGCAGTTTTAAGTGTAAAATGTAGATTTCTAACGTCGAAGTCATTTTCTCGTTTCATGGAAAATTTTCGGAAAGTTGCGCGGCTGAAGGATCATGCCTAAAGCTACGAAAACTGTGAGGTCTTGTACGATTATTAGATGGAAGAAGAATTTCTAGTTGAGGGTATAAAAATGTGAATTAGAACGATACCTCTTGAAGTGCCTTTCTGAAGTTCTAATAACTGATGTTTCAATCCTCACCAAGGAGCGCAGCAAGATTAAGGTCACATAGTATTAAAAGTATTAAATGTAAGAATCATAGTATGAAAAGTATGAAATCGTAGTATAAAATGTATGAATTATAGGATGTAAAGTATGAAATCATAGTATGAAAAAAAATGATCAATAGTATGCTTGATTACACATACATACCCACACACCAATTTCAGTTGGAAGTATCGAGTACATCGCCTAATTCGAAATACCAAATCGTTACACACAAATTCATTTCATTACTCACATATGTCTTACAGATGCCAGTTTGATTCGATAAACGAACAAAACAATAAACATTGGCGGTGGAAAATGGATAATTTTTGTATACTTCGAGTGTTTTCCTGAATTTCTTCTAACTGAAGTATAGCGTTCCGATCAAAGATATGTTAAATTCCTAAGTCTTCTCCTGCCAATATTTCACAGAAATAGTCATAATGAACACAAATTTTCTCACTTTACACTGATTTCAAAATCCCCCACGGTCGCAATACAGCAAATCAACTAAGACAGTTTCCATTAAGTTGTACATGATGTTAGATCATTCATGAAATTTTTCAACAGTGCCAATATATGAGTCTGTTCCAAAAGTCTAAAAGGATGTCGTGCACAACCCCCAAAGGATACATAGTGAACAATGCGACGTGGGCAGTTCTTATCCCAACACAAGGCGCTACAGAGCACAGTTAGTGGGAAAATTGAAGAATGCATACTTCTACATCTACATCTACATCTACATCTATACTCTGCAAATCACAAATACTGTGGATGGCAGAGGGTGCTAAGCACCAATCCTAATTCTGCGCATTCCAATCCCGAACAGATCGAGGAAAGAAGGAATACATAAATGAATCAGTACGGCATCTTATTTCTCTAATCTTATCCCTCCTGTCATTGCGACCTAAACAGGTTGGCGGAAGAAGTATTTCGTTGCACTCGTAACTTAAAGATTTTCGCATATTCTCCAGCAAATTCAAACGAAAACGACGTCGTCTGTCCGCCAAACAATCCCAGCCCAACCCACGAATTAGCTCTGTGACACTTACGTAAGGACTGTAACTAGCAGTCACGAATCGAGCGGCTCTTCTCTGTACTTTCTCTAATGTGACAATCAATCCCTTGCGATACGGATCCCAAATTCCACAACAGTATTCCAAATGCGGACGCACTAGTGTTTTGTACGCTATTTCCTTTGTATGAGCATTGCAACTTCTCAAAATACGTCCTATGAATCGTAGTTTGGAATTAGCTTTTCCTACAACGAAAGTTATGTGCAAGTCCCATTTCATGTTGCTTTGCACAGTTACGCCTAGATACTTCAGGGAATCTACAGTGTCAACAAATAAATTGTTAACTTTGTACTCCAGAGCAAGCGGGGTCTATTTATTACTTATGTGCATTGCCTTGCACTTTTTACAGTTAAGTGTAAGCTGCCATTCACGGCACCATTCCGAAATAACATCCAGATCGCACTGAATTTCTAAGCAATCGTCGGAGCACCTCACTTCCCTATAAATAAGTGCATCATCAGCAAAAAATCGCATCCTGCAATTAACGTTGTCACCGAGATCGTTTATAAAAATTAAGAAAAGAAGTGGTCCTATTACACTTCCTTGAGGAACGCCCGAAGTAACATCTAGTTTAGAAGAGGCTTCCCCGTCTACAACGACATACTGTGACCGACCAGTTAGAAAATCGCGTATCCATTCGCAAATCTGATCAGATATACCGTACGCTCGGATCTTCGCTAAGAGTCGGTTGTGTGGTACAGAGTCAAAAGCTTTCTGAAAATCCAAGAAAATAGCATCAACTTGTGATCCCGCATCAATAACTTTCATTACATCATGCGAAAATAGAGCCAGTTGCGTTTCACATGATCGGTTCTTCCGAAATCCGTGTTGGTATGCTGTAAGTAGCTCGTTTTCATCTAGAAACTTCATAACGTTAGAGCATATGACATGCTCCAGAATTCTACTGCAAACAGATGTTAGCGATATCGGACGATAATTCCTAGGATCTCTCCGATCTCCTTTCTTGAAAACGGGAATCACCTGCGCAATTTTCCAGTCACAAGGTACTTTTCCTTCCTCTAAATATTTACGAAATATATCTGACAGAAATGGTTCTATTTCTTCCGCGTATTCCGAAAATACTCTTACTGGTACACCATCGGGACCCGGCGCTTTCCCTCACTTCAGGAGCTTTAATTGCTTTATGATACCTACACTATCAATTTGTACTGGATCCATTTCAAATTCAACACGCCGTGGAAAAACGGGAATGTTTTCCATGTTTTCGTCAGTGAAGGAATTTTTAAATTCGGCGTTAAATACGGTAGCCTTGTCGCGGCTGTCATCAAATTCCCGACCGTCTTTTAGTAGAACTGGCATATTGTTGTCACAACCACCTATTTTTTTTTACATACGACCAAAATTTCTTTGGATTTTCAATGAGGCTCTTGGAAAGTGAGTTGCATCGAAAGTCATTGAAGGCTTCGCGCATCGCATTCTTGACCTGTCCTCTTGTCTCAGCTAGTTTTCCTAAATCACTCCTATACATCGTCCTTCTTGAGCGTGCATGAATCTTCCTTTGATTTTTAAGTAACCTTTTGACTTCACGCGTATACCACGGGGGATCGTTCCCGTCCCTGATTGTCCCTTTTGGTATATGTAAGTCCAAACCTTCCCTGACTATATTTATGAATCGAAGCCACACCTCTCTAACCGAGCCTCTTCCTTCTACAAAGGTAATGTATTTATCCCTCAAAAACGTTCTTAAACTCTCCTTTGGGGCCTTTTCGAACCTGTAAATGACCCTTTCTTTTTTAACCGACTTCAAAAAAGGAGGAGGTTCTCAATTCGTCTGAATTTTTTTTTTTTTTTTTGGATGTATGTTCAGCGATATCTTCGCCAATTTTGATCCGATTTAAATTAAATTTTTATAGTGGATAGAGTATACCTCCAAAGTGGTCCCATATGAATTTCATTGAGAAACCACCCCTTCTACCCCTTTACACCCCTTAATATTTATACAAATCCACACTTTTTATCCGATTTTGATGAAACTTTGGAAATGTGTAGTAAAAAATAAACAGAAAAATACTGTCAACTTTTGGTTTGAAAAAACCGAAACCCCTCTCCCCCTGTCCACCCCTTAATTTTTGCCAATGTTCTTTATATAAAGCTAAAGTCGACACCATTTAACTGATCTCCATTAAAGTTAGCATATACATGTAATTTTTCATGGAAAAGTTTTCTGACCCAAAAAAATAAAAAAATACCCCTCTCTCCCTTTACACCCCTTAATTTTTATACAAACTCACATTTTTTATCCGATTTAAATGGAAATTTGGACACGTATAGTCAAACATAAAGAAAAAAATGCTGTCAACATTTGGTTTGAAAAAACTGAACCCCTCTCACCCTATCCACCCCTTAATTTTTGCCAATGTTATTTATACAAAACTGTAGTCGACATCATTTAACTGATCTCCATTAAAGTTGTCATATACATGTAATATTTTTAATGGACTAGGATTCTAACCAAAAAAATAAAAAAAGCCACCCCATCTCCCCCTTTACGCCCCTTAATTTTATAGAAACCTATCTTTCATATCTGATTTTGATTGAACATTGCCAATGTATACGTTAAAACAAACAGAAAAATCTTTTCATCATTTGGTCTGCCAAAGCTCAACCGCTCTTCCTCCTACCAACCCCCTAATTTTTGTCAATTTGTTTTCTATAAAAAGCTACAGTCGCCACCGTTTGACCTATTACCATGAAAGTTGGCGCTTATATGTATTTTTTCACGAGGAAGGTTTCTGGACCAAAAAATCAAAAAACCACCCCCCACTCCCCATTAAACCGTTTAATTTTTATACAAACCCACAGTTTTAATCCAGTTTAGATAGAACTTAGCTAACTTTTACTGTAAAACAAAGAGAAAAATAATGTCAGCTTTTGGTTTGCAAAAACTGAACTCTTTTCCCCGTTTCCGCCCCTTGACGTTTGTAATTTTCTTTTTGAAAAGCTACAGTTGACACCATTTGACAGATCTTTATGAAAGTTGGCACATATATGTATTTTTTTATGGAGAAGATTTCTGACCAAAAAAATAAAAATAACTACCCTAGCTCCCCTTTTTCATCAATTAATGTTTTGCACAAACCCACATTTTAATCCGATTTCGGTGGAACTTCGCATGTGTATACTTTAAAGCAAATAGAAGCAGAAACATACTACTCACATTACTTTGACAAAAACACAAAACCTATTCCCCTTTCTACCCCTTTAATTACTGTCAATGTTCATTATATAAAGCTACCGTTTCTATCTGATTTTGCAAGGAAGTATGCACATGTATACTTCAAAACAAAGAGAAAAATACTGTCTGCATTTTGTTTAGAGAAGCCAAATCTCTCTCCCCCTTTCCACCCCTTTAATCTACACAAAGCACTGTTTCTATCTGATTCCGAAGAAAATTTACACACATATATTTTAAAAATACATAACAGTTGTGTTTAAATTAGGTTGCAGAACCCCAAATCCTCTTCCCTTCTACCCCCACCCCTCCTAATTTCCAATGTTCTTTATAGATACCTACCGTTTATATCAGATTTCGATGGAACACAGCAAATGTATACTTAAGAACAAAGAGAAACATTCTGTTTACAAAACCCAACTGCTCACTCCCTTACCCCATTTAATTTTTGTAAATGTTCTTTACACAAAGTTACAGTTTTTATCTGGTTTCGATGGAACTTTTCACATGTATACTTTAAAACAAAGAGAAAAATACTGTCCACACTACCGTAACTAAAACCAAACTACTCTTCAACTTCACACCCCTTAATTATTTTTTTATACATACCTAAAAAATTAAGACAGTCTACATTTGGTATACAAAAGCCCAATCCCTCTTCTCCTTTACCCCCATCGCTTATAATTTCCAATGTTCTTTACAAAATCCACAGTTTTAAGTAATGTCAAAATCAAATAAGCTATTTTTAAGTCACTGCAGAATATCTATAAAATATATGTGTCCAAATGTCTCAACTTGGACCCCAAGCGTTTACGTTGTGAAAACCAATTATAAATCTATATTTTCTGTGATGCCGGAACGAACAGATATATTCCAGAGACAGATTTGTGTATGTGGTAAGTATTAATGTCCTGATGTTACATGTTTTGGTTATCGAGCAGCAGCTTTAACATATGTTATGATTAGATCGGAACACTGCCTGGACCAGAATATAAACTGACATTCCTTAACACAGCATCCAATTCACCCCATTCTGAAAGTTGTTGTAAAGACAGATTTTTTTAAAGCATTCGCTTTAACCACTGAGCTACCAGGAAGTTCACAAAATGAGAACTGCTGCGGCATATTTAAACACAAATTAACTATAATAACACTAAAAATTTAAAAATAAAATAATTGTTTAAAAAACATAAAAACCGCCTTCAAAAAAGAGCACTGAAAATTTTAAAATAACTTTATACCTTGCTTAGAATAAAGTAAATCTAAATGGACAATATTTTACATTACTGATATTGAATTTTTTACATTAATCAGTTATTTTTGGAGTCGGTGCCAGCCAAAGCAAGAAAAACAATAAGGAATAACATTAATACATACAAAATCATGTTACTACTTACATACAATTAATTCTAGAAACATATTTCAACACAACTGAAACATTTAGATTATACACCGATATTATACTAACTATAAAGTGTTTACTTCATGATGCAGCCTACCAACTGACACTATAGAGCCAGAGATATGCCTGGATGACCAACGAGGCCGAGCCACAGAAAACACACCGTTAATTTGTTTCCCTAAGCTGTCTCCCGCAATAAAACTGTCTTCCTTACAACATGCTATAAAATATTTGGAATTTTTGTTCGTACTCTCGGTTCGCCTCGAACACCAAATAAAGTTCAGTAATTCGATCTGCGCGATCCTACAGCTGGCACCGACTCCAAAAATAACTGATTAATGTAAAAAATTCAATATCAGTAATGTAAAATATTGTCCATTTAGATTTACTTTCTTCTAAGCAAGGTATAAAGTTATTTTAAAATTTTCAGTGCTCTTTTTTGAAGGCGGTTTTTATGTTTTTTAAACAATTATTTTATTTTTAAATTTTTTGTTCTGCGCTCGACTGTTAATTTTACTGTAGCAATTACAGCTTTATGATCACTTATTCCCGTGGTGGTAGAAATGTCCGTAAATAATTCAGGCCTATTTGTAACGAGAATATCTAAAATGTTTTCGTTTTCGTTGTCGCACCGCGTTGGTTCAGTGACGAGCCGCTCAAGATTAAGATCTGAGAAAAGGTCGAGAATAATCTCACTGGATATTTTATCCCTGCCTCCAGTAATGTGGGCGTAATTACTCCAGTCAATATACGGCAAGTTGAAGTCGCCTCCTAGTATTATTCCATGATCCGGAAATTGACCAGCTATATTACTTACGTTATTTCTTAAGGCCTCAGCAACACCTACATCGGCATCTGGTGGACGATAGAAAGACCCTTCCTGCAGAGACAGCGGTTACAGGTGCATATTGTCGGGGATTGGTACATATCTAAAGTTTTCATGAACTGCACCACTCAATAACAAGATAGGAAAGTTCTGTCTATCTTTAGGACTTACAGAAAATTTGCAACTCTTACATATACACACCAGCGTCGAGGATCACAACTATTGACAAACATTCCACAATTTCTTGAGTTAGCGGTAAGGTCCTCATTTTATTCCTATATCCCGCATATTTTGAAAAGATGTGTAGTAAGCATTCGCCTGGACTGATTTCAAGAAACATTGGGAAAAAAATTGAAATCTGGATGGTTGGAGGGGATTCGAAGTTGCTTCTTGCCGAATGCGAAGCCAGAGGGTTACTATTCGCCCACCATCCTCGGTACCATATCCTCTATCCAGTTATGCACACTATGGCCACGGAACTAGATGCCTCATAATCAGCAATTCCGTGATAGAAAGATTCCACCTTCTGGGGAACCAATGTGCTGTATACCACCACCACTCCTCGCACAGCACGTGAATGAAATGAGTGACAACTGAAATTGGTGTTTGGATATGAATGCGTAATCGTGCATACTATGATTTCATACCATGCCTCATACTTTTAATAATATGCCCCATACATTTTATACTTTAATTTCATACATTTCATACTATGATTCATACATTTTATACTATGATTTCATACTTTTCATAATACGATTCTTACATTTCATACTTTAATACTGTGTGACCTTAATCTTGCTGCGCTCCTTGGTGAGGAGCGGAAGATCAGTTATCAGAACTTCAGTAAGGCACTCCACGAGGTATCGTTCTAATTCACATTTTTATACTCTCAACTAGAAATATTCCTTCCATCTAATAATCGTACAAAACGTTCAAGTTTTCATATCTTTAGGCTTGTTCCTTCTGCCGCGAAACATTCCGAAGAATTCTAAGAAACGATAAAATGACTTAGATGTTGGATTTTTTTTTTTTTTACTTACAACTTTACGACTCGTCGACGATGAGGTTATTAAAGGCGGGATACGACTGGGGACAAGGAAGGGGAATGAATTCGGCCATGGCCTTTTTGAAGGAAGCATCCCGGCATTCACCTGGAGTGATTTGGGGAAACCATGGAAAACCCAAATCTGGATGCCCGGACGGGGATTCGAACCGGCCACCTCTCGACTGCGAAGCCAGAACGTTAACCGCTCACCCACCACTCTCGGTAGGCGTTAGAATTCTCCTTTTTCACATTTTTATACCATCAACTAGAAATACTTCATTCATCTAATAATCGTACAAAACCTCACAGTCTTCATAGCTTCAGGCTTGATCCTTCTGCCGCGCAACTTTCCGATAATTTCTAAAAAACGAGAAAATGACTTAGACATTAGAAATCTACATTTTACACTTACAACTGCTCACCGCATTCCATAAGCCGAAATGCGACACTATTCGAGGACTGACTACTAAGTTCGACAAGATCTCAGAAATCATCCTATCGCTTCATATTTCAGCTAGTACTCCACAGTATGATTTTGGTATTTCATTTCATTTTTCTTATGATACCTGGTTTGGGTATAGCCTCTCCACAGGGTGTATTGAGTGAAGGCATACAACACTGTTGATAGCGATTCTATCACTGAATGGGGACGTAAGCCTGGCGGTATCTTTCAGAAGAGTAGTCATGAATGGGCTGGCACCAGGTTTCACCCTCTCCCTTCTTCGCCTTGCAGAATTCCTTCCCGCTTTATTAAACCGACGGGGTTTTGAACCGTCGACCACACTATACGAAAATACGCAATTTATATCAATACTTACTATGAATTTGTGAATAATTACTAATGGCAGCTGTATTTAAAAAAAAAAACGATGGAAACCACGAAGTCCTGCGTCATAAGTGTTTGCCGTCACTCCAGGCAATAAACGGCTATATGGATTTCATAGCAAACTCCACATGCATTGAAAATCGATACTATGTATATCGGCCGTCGAACCCTTGTTGAATAATAAAGGCATACGAATTATTATTACTGTTATATGTTCACGTATCACACAAAACTAAACTGACAGAATTTTTGTAAACTACCTTAGATGGGGACGTTAAGCCTAGCAGTATCTTTCGTTAGAGTAGTCCAGAATGGGCCGGCACCAGGTTTCACTCTCTCCCTTGTTCGTCTTGCAGAATTCTTTCCCGCTTTATTAAACCGTCAGGGTTTTGATCCATTGGCCACACTATACAAAAATATGCTAATTACTTCAATAGTTACTACGAATTTGTGAATAATTGCTATTTTAAGACCGCTGTATAGAAAAACGGATAAAAACTCGAATATTAGACTGAATTAAGTACAAAATCGTGATTAATCAATACTTTTGATAAAATCGATGAAATTGCGAATAATTACTATTTTTAGACCACTGTACAGAGAAAATGGTCATGTAATTGAGCAATTTGTATCCAGCTCATAGAGTGTCGACATCTCTGCAAACTGATGCCGGGTTGGCGGTTTACTAGTATAACCGTTTCGCATTACGGCTCGCAAGTGGGGGGAGGGGGGAGAAATGTAAAGCAATCAGCGCAGGTATTTAATAGCCTCGTTTATTATCCGGCTGACAGAAATTTTAATTAAAAGGGAGCCAATCCTGTAATAGCCTCGTTTATAATGTGGCTGACAGAAATTTTAATTATACGGCAGCGGGCAGCCCACCAGCGGGGGCCGAAAGAAATCTACGTAAACGACAACCATTAATTCCCGCAGCTAACAGGCCGGCTGACAGGTAAAAGGCAGTTTATTATCCGGCTGACAGAAATATTAATTAAAAGGCAGCCATTAATTTCCGCAGGTAATAGGCCGGCTGACAGGTTATTATCCGTTTATTATCCGGCTGAAAGAAATTTTAAATAGACGGCAGCCATTAATTCCCGTTAATGCACTGCAGGTGGCGGCGTCATCCTTAGATCGTAGCAGAACGCTCTATTCTATACTACTATCCATGTTTCGGTTTTCTATGGTTTCCCCAGACCACTCCAACCGATTTCCATGATAATTCCTTCAAAAGGGCATGACCGCAACTCTTCTAGTTCTTTGAGTCCGATTGTCTCCCGGCTTTATTTACGTTTCCCACGTTAAGAGACATTTATCTAGCCCATAACCTTAAGTCAACAACTCAGTTAATAGAGTTTATCTTTACAATATCTGTAACAATCTTACTCGGAAGTGTGAAATGGCCGATCACTGATATCGATTCCTAGGCTGAAAACGAAGCGCTATGAAGTGTCATGTGTGCAAGAGACGTTAGCTGCTGGACGGAAATGATTTTGACGTCCGCCACGGCGACTCACGTCAGCCAGCACGATAACGGACACTACTTTGCGTCCAGGTACGTGAGAACCGTCATGCATTAGAGTGGTTGAACAAATCGGAAGGGAAACGCATCAGAAGGGTGCTTTCTCTTTCTGCGCAATCACATCACACAGTGTATCTGACAGCTATGTTACCAAACAGTAGAACAACGCTATCCGCGTTTTGTTAACAACGTCATTTTTTCACGATTGTACGCCATTAAGAGACCGAGTGCCCACTCTATCAAATGCCAACTGTCTCATTGAAGGGCGGAAGAGCTGGTAGACATTATGAGCTTTAATAGGAGCCAGCTGATTAACATATAGACTCACGAAGAACAGTCGCGATGTAGTAAATTTCATCATTTACGCTCCAAAGAAGTAAAAGCGTATTATGGACTAGTAAATAATAGCCCATCCCGTCACGAACACATATTGCTGCAGCTCATCTCATCAAAGTTACTAGCCCAAATGAAGGGAATATTTTTACTAATCATTTACAGTTGATGTTTAGAAGCAATCATTATGCTGTGTCAACCAAAAACACTGCACAACGCGTTAACATAAACTCCAATCAATTTAAACTTCTGGCTGATATTAATCAATATATACATGGTACGACAGAAATAATGGCCCAGTTTACACATATTATTTAAGCATAAATAAATACACTTACACATTATTAGTGTGTACTGATTGGAAGAACACTTCATACAATTTATTACACATGTCACTTTTTGTAAGTTATGTCCTGCAGGTGTCCACCGTTGTTGGCGATGCAAGCTTCGGCATGAACATGCAGATTCGCCATAACCTTGTGGCGGGTGTCGCCTGTTATTGCCTCGATTTCGGCGTGAATGTTGTGTTTCAATTCCTGAATAGTTCTTTGCCTGTTCGTATACACCTTGGATTTCAGGAATCCCCACAGATAATAATCACGCGCCGATAAATCTGGCGTACGGACCAGGTCAGTGGACATCACCAAAGCGAGAAACGAGGTGCTGTGGAATCATTTCGCGCAAGACTGTCATGGATCTTCTGGCTTTGTGCGCTGTTGCGCCATCCTGCTGGAACCACAACGACTGCACATGGATATTTTTATTGCGCATTTCCTGCATTACGAACTCTTGCAACATGACAGCATATCGACCTGATGTTACAGTGACACAATGACCTGCATCATTTAAAAAAAAAAAAAAAAAAAAATAGGACCAAGAACACCCTGCGCAGAAACGCCACACTTCACAATAACTTTTTCACTATGAAGTGGTTTGTCGTGAATCTGGTTGAGATTTTTAGGCGCCCAGTACCTAAAGTTCTGCTTGTTCACATAGCCCCATAGATGAAAATGGGCCCCGTCCGACCTCATGAAATTGTCGAGGAAATCGGGTTGAGAGTTGATCATCTCCAGGAGCTGGGTACAGAAAGCTTGACGTGCCTGCTGATCTCTGTGTTGCACCATTTGGAGATTGCACGGATGGAACTTCATATCCAGATGCAACATCCGTCGCACACTTCTGTCTGAGATGTTAAGGACTTGTGAATGTCGACGAACTGATCGCGTAAGATTACGCTCTAAAGCAGTTGTTACCCGTGCAATGTTGTCCGGGGTGCGAACTGTACGTGGCCTACCAGGGGGAGTCTTGTTTGCTGCAGATGCTGTTACTCTAAACTGTTGGACCTATCTCCTAATCGTCTTCCGGGACGGAACTTTATCATTCCGACCAATGTTAAACTGTTGCCGAAACGAACGCTGCGTTCGTATCACACTATCACCACATTCGAAAAACGTTTTAATCACAAAAGCACGATGTGCATTCGGCCAACGCTCCATACTGACTGGCAATGCTTTCAACTGCACTACACACTGGTACCAACATCAACTGCCTAGGAAGCCGTGTCAAACTATAGTGCGCAATTTAAAATGGGTCATTCCTTCTGCCACATTCTGTTTAAGTCACAGCGTTGATGTTAACCCAATGAATTCAAATATTTCGATGCTGCCGCTATTAAATCAGTTAGCTTTTCTAGCCGCGAGCTATTCTAAAGATATTTTGTGTCGGTCATAAAGTAACAAAGTCAAAATTATAGTTTTTCGCATTTCTATATGTCTATTTTTATCAAGGCCAATTTTCTGGAAGCAAATGATAGTGGAATGCATATAGAGAACAAAATATTACTTTATTTGTCTTAGCCAGGGCCGGCTTAAGGAATTTCGAGGCCCCCTACTTCTTTTCTAGAAGTACTTACCTACACTTTAGATAATTCTCGTGACTTTACACACACACACACACACACACTCTGTATATCTATATACAGGGCGTTCGCCGGGAAACGCTACCCACTGTTAGCGCTACAAGGAAGAAACTGCTCCCGGCGAGCGAGCGGTCAGCTTCCGGCATTGTTCGACCGTCGGCCGCGGACTATTTCATAATAATCACGCTTCATAAACTTGTATGTGCTAAGCATTTAAATGTGACGTAATTCATTAGCTTACCTTATAAAAGATGCTGGAAGTGTTGACCCTCTTGTGTAATGCACATTTCACATCTTCTGAACATATTTCGACAGTCTCTTTTTGTTAAAAAATGAACCCGTTTCTCTTACTTTTTTAACCAGACGCAGAATTGTTGATTTAGCTGGAAGTAAAGCGCCAGGATATTCGCGACGAAATTTACTGCGACACTTTTTAAACAACTTCTTCTTCACATATGTATCGTAGAGAAATATTCTTTGTTGCAAACTGTAACGTACCATAATTTTACTCACACTCAAACACGGTACAGATTAGTAAGAGTATGAAGCCCCAAACCGCAAAGAAACGTTTATTCACAACACTGATTAATAAGAGACTGAAGTCACAAACTAGCTACAATGCAAAGAAACCGTTCTTAACAATGTAAGGGTCCCATTATACTGCGTCACTGCACTGTTGGAGCAGCGGTGGTGTTAAACAGTGCGGTGATTCACGGCGCCGTGTGGCGGGAGTTGCTGGCTCCACCGTCCCAGCAAGTTGCCGACGGCAACAGACTGGGAGTGTAGCGTTTCCCGGCGAACGCCCTGTATATCTACATACAATATCTGTGTTTAGAGCTCAAACAACGATTAAGAGACGGACTAAGGTTTCTCTATTCTGGGGGCCAGCAGTTTATTGATTGTTAGCTGAACGGGACCAACTTCGCAGAGTCTTTAGTGTTTTATTAATGCATCTCATATGGACTACTGTCACTTTCATTTCTGGCTAAGCCCTGCTGCCCATTGTGTCAAATGAAATTGTTTTTGTATTCAATTTTATAGCTATTATATTTATAATACACTTTTTGTATACAACATTTATTTTCTTGCATTTTTTTTTTTTTTTAGTACCTATTGGTTTTTGGGGCTGGAGACACGTGAGCAGACATACATATTTTAATTCAATAACTTTTTATATCAAACGTCAAAGGATGAATGAGTTTATTCGAACGAAATTACATAAATTGCTGGTTGAGAACAACACACGCCTTTAAATATACAGGCCTGTTTTAATTACATCAGATACGACTTCTCATCTGTTGTGAACGCAGCTTGTTAACATTCTAAATTTGTAGATTATTTATTTTAGCAGGAAAATTATTTGTTAAGTAAGGACAAATTTTTAAGGGGATCGTGGCGGGGCCCCCTCAAGCTTGGGGCCCCCCGCGATTGCAGTAGCCATTAACCGGCCCCGGTCTTAGCGGGATATTTTGGAGACATCTAAACCACCTGCTGATCAAGCGATTCCTAGAGCTCTTTTTGTCATGCATTGGTGCTTTTATTTTCCCGCGTACCATCCACAAACATATTTCGTATCCCCCAGACCTTTCCTAAAAGTTACCTCGTTGAGCCCCACACGGCTTATACCATCCTTGTACCAATATCGTGTATAGTGCGCTTGTTCAAAAGCAGATTGTAGATGCCAACATCAAGTCGGAGATAAAGCAATCTACAGCCAAGACATCACAGAAGCGCCTTAGTCTCTTATTCAGCTCCTACATTCGGTTCTGAACCAGGGGCTCACAGTCTGTTAACCTCAATGATGTTTCCAACTGTTAGCTCAGCGGATGTATTAAGAGCATGTGCCAGAGACATCACCCTTTTGTCAACGAAAAAAGGAGCAATTCAGATCCAAGGTGAACAGAAATTGATGAAGACATATGCCATGATCTGCAGTCGGTTGTATCTTGTGCACACAGTGTCATCAGGGATGGTTTTCTTTGCATCTTTTGTCAGATATCTCAGAATTAACACCAATGCATGTCGGTTTTCGTTCCTTAAAGTTTCGCAATTCCACTATGTGGTTCCAAAACGCGGCTACGATTGGAGCTCTCAGCTATCAATATCCCCTTCTGCAAATGCTCTGAACTAGAACTAGGAAGCTTGTAGAGGGCTGTTTTTTACAGCTGAACTTAGTCTGCTACAGTACCTCAAAAAGATTGGCCAATGCAATCGCCTCGTCTCTCTGGCGGCTTAGTTTGCTTTCAGGTTCAGCTATAAACGATACACCACCCATCAACAGAAGATGTGACCCGATCATATCTCTTATCCTGGGAAGCAGGTATGTTTTTGTCAGAGAAACATTTTGTAGCTCCCAATTTTCAATTTATGCACCTTGTTACAGCAGCTTCCAGAAACGTGACTACTGTCAACTAAATTTTAAGCTATGTTCTTGTATTTGCCACGCAAAATTTAGAAATACGTCCCTGGTCCAAAGTATCGATATTAATTTTTTTTATCTTTTAGACTACACCACCCATTAAATACTTCCAGAATCTGTATGAAGTAGCAACAGCAACAGGTTAGTACTAGGAAAGACTTCATGTGACTAAACCATTTTCGGAAACTTAACGTGTATGTTAAATTTCCCTGAAACAGTATCAAAAAGTGGCCGTAGCAGCAGTTAATAAAGCAAATACTTAATCTAAAGACTGGAAATGATTATTTGAAAGCCATGTTGTAAGTTTCGTTTCAACGACGCATAACTTTAGAAGTTCCCTATAGTTATTCGATGCCGAATATCACAAATAAGATTTTGCTTTCCGTACCTTTGCCATATTTGCAGAAAGAGGTACTCGAACTCAGGTACAGATGCGAATAACTACGATAATCCTTCATTACCATTTCCCCGTCACGAATCATTAACGTCATTCCAAACGTGTGAAAATTACTGCTATAGTAATAGTACAAAAGTTTTTTTTCCGGGCTTTACGCCTTGTCGACATTGAGATTACTGGAGGCGGGAGATGATGGGATGCAAGGAATTTTCCCATGGCCTTTCGCAGAAACTAGCATACAATTTTTATTGGCTTTACGCCTTATCGACATCGAGCTCATTTAGAGACGGGAAAGGACTGGGTCAAGTAACGGGAAGGAATTAGGCCATGGCCCTTTGAGGCACCATCCCGGCATTCGCCTGCAGTATATCCGGGAAACCATGGAAAATAGGGGATTCGAACCCGCGTACTCACGAATGACAGGCCAGTGTGTTACTGCTCACTCACCGGGCTCGGTATGGCATTCGTCTGGAATGATTTTTAGGAAACCATGGAAAAGTGAAAATTTGGATGGCTGGACAGGGATTCGAACGCACATCTTCCCCATTGCCAGGCTGCGCGTAATACATTCCCTCTACCATGGTCTACTGCTGAAAAAGGGCTAAAGACCTGGTAATTGCAGCGTTTCTGTGTTCTTGTTAGTTTCGAGTATCCACGCCATCCTGTCTCAATCTGCGGTCGTCTATTTCCTGATCCTAATTGGTGTGTATGTTGTATATATACTAGCTGAAAAGGACGTTATGAGTTTTTAATTCTACCAATTTACTGAAGTGCAAAATTTTATGACACCTCACGAATGATTAGGGAATGGAATAGAAAGGATTTACCGGACGAGTAAACTTAAAATCCGACAGGAGTAGCCATCCTGATCTAGGTTTTCCCGGATCACTCCAGGCGAATGCTGGGATGGTTCCTCACAATACCCCATGGGCGCCTCCTGCTATATCCCGTTTATCCATTCCAAACCATTACCCTTTCGGATAGGTGCAATGCACCCTCCGCCACACACTTTTAGTGAATCATGGAGTAATGATAATAATAATAGACAAATTTCATTTTTCATCACATACTGTTTATTGTCAAACGAAAAATGCAATTTAAAATCACTTATTTATTTTTACAAGATTCAAAAAGGCACTTGGTACTCAGAAGGAATTTAAGACATGCATCCGTTTTGTATTGAACATTCTCCTTTTCTCAATATTGGTATGCGGATTAATTTTCTAAAGTCTGCACCATACAAATTCTTGTGCAAAACTGAACCTTTCCTACCTTTTAAATCTTGCAATAGTTACAGAAGTGATTCTTTATTGAATTATTGATCGTTGATATCAAAGTCAACCCTTGAGAATTGTGTATGTTGGATGCAAAAGCCACTTGAAACTGAAATTGTTTCCTGTGAACCAACCACAAATGTAACTTCGATCTGAGGGATTCGAACTAAACTGTTGATGGCTGTTACGGAATAATTGTTAACCTGAACCAATATTACAAATGGGTTTAAATTTTCTGGCAATTTGCCTGGTCAATAAAATATTCAATGTGCTCCGTTCAGAAAGCTCTTCTTTGTTCAGAGATCTGAGAATTACACGACATTCATTGCGGCATAAAAAATGGGATCAAGCCCATTGGCAACAGATGCTTCTACAGTAATTCTAAATACCATTTTGTTGTCCGACAGAATTCTGGCTATTGGCGCCACCATTTCTCTAAATTTCTATTGATTGTACCTGTTGGTTTTTTGAACTGAGTACAACTCACAGTTGTCGATTTTGTAACATGTGAATGTTTTTTGCAGCAATTTCGGATCTGTTCAAAGCCTTTTGCACCATATATTGAGATTTCTTTGCAAAATTTGAACTTTCTATATCCTAAAATATCTGGTTTTTAACATTTCTGGTGCCTGGGGGCGATTTAAAAGAAAAAATTATATCCTCAAAAACAGGTTTTGTCCTTTTACTCTTTTTCTACCCACAGGTGTAATATGAGGTCAAACTGCATCACAACGTCAGGTCATACCCCATCTATGTTTAATACAGCTAAGGAATCAATGTAGTAATTTTTAATTAATATCTCATACAAAATAAAGAATGGCCATGCTGGGTGAGCACTAACGCTCTAGCACGTGGGTTTGAATCCTTGTCCAGCCATCCAGATTTGGGTTTTCCATAATTTATCCAAATCACTCCAGACAAAGGTAAGGATGGTTCATTAAAAAGGCCACAGTCAAATTCCTCTAATGACCTCAACATCGACAAGGCGCAAATTCAGAAAAAAATAAAAAGATGCGATTTCTCAAATACTTCCTATAATGTTGGTTTTGGGTAGCACCAATGTCAGAGACCATTCAGAGTAAAAGTGATGTGTACAAACGTTAAGGAATAATGTGATAAACCACCATGCTAAATTTTAACTCTATTTGCCGGTTTTATCAACATCCTCAAAATTCCGGTTTTGGCATTTTTATCTTTTCTGACCCCCTGTGGTAGTTTTAAGGAAAAACTCCTAATTTTCTCTGTATTTTCATGTAATACCTCGTGTATGTGTAGAGTATAAAAGGAATTTGTAAGGTACTTTTTGTTTAATATCCCATACAAAGTGTAAAAAAAAATATGTGAATTCTCGTAACCTTTCTCCAATATTTTATTTATTTATTAATATATATTTTTGGGGCATACATATAACATGTGACTAGTTTTTGCAGCAACTTGGGATCTATTGAAAGTCTTCTGCACTATATTTAGAGATGTTACAGTTTTCAAAAAAAATTACCTAAAAACTGATTTGTGATGTTCAATGTTAGAGGTCATTCTGGGCAAAAATTTAATACACAAAAGTTGAGGAATAGCATGCTTAGTCACTAGGAAAAATTTTGACTGAGTCTATTTAACAATTTTTTTTCTAAATCATCAAAAAAACGGGTTTTGTCCTTTTTCTACTCACAGGTGTAATATGAGGCCAAACTTCTAATATTCACTGCAACTTCAGATTATACCCCATCTATGTGTAAAATATCAAGGAATCTGTGGAGCAGTTTTTGTTTAATGTCTCCTACAAAATAAAGAAGATATGAATAGTTGATCGCTTCCTCCAATTTGTGTTGTTTCTGGCAGACTTTAATAGTGAAACAATGGGTGATAAGTAGCAAAAGGAATTACAAATTTCAGTAGGGAATTATACCATCACTTAGATGATGGTAGGGCTGCATGGACAAACATAACGGACAGGAACTGAAGATACATTGAAATTTTTGGGATATATTTATGTTACCTGCAAAACCCAATATCAGGCCTAACTAGTTTATTCTCACTCTTGACATATACAAACACACCATTTGAAGATGGATGTCACAGATATTAATTTATGAATGGCTTGACGAAATTTTCTCTTTAGGTCTAGGCCACAAATCAACCCAACGACAACTGACATGGGGGGAAAAAAATGTGATTAGGTTGAAATGAAGCCTGGACCTAGTCGGGTTTGGCCTAGTATAAACTAGTTTGGCCCAATATCGGGTTTTGCCAGTGTATGTATATATATATATATATATATAGAATTAAGCTAGGGAAATAATGGTTATGATTTTAAATGGTAAACATTTATTTCCTGTAAAATGAAATATATAAAAAATGTTTATAATATAATCTCCAGTGTATTTTCTTGTTCACAATTATCCTTATAACCTGCTGCTGTGGCAAGTATCAACCCTCTTTCCATACAAAAACTTGATTATAATACTTAATATAAAATTATTTGTAAGAACAAGGGAAAGAGGATCGTAGTTAACTTATATCTAATAAATATATACAGATAGTGTAATAGTCACATCCCATATCAAAAACATTTTTATGGATGCATTCAACAGATTTATAATCACAAAAAAGAGAAAAAATGAATGCACATGATAGGGGTAATATCATATACATGTTGTTAGCCTTTGGCCATAATATAGATCTAGGGTATCATAATTTTTACTAAAGCCATTTGAAATATTTACAGGTTGAGGAATGTATACAAGACTATAAATCAGTTTTAAGTAAGTTGTGTGTTTGGATAACATACAACAATAGCACAATAGCACTTATTTTGAAATATGATACATAATTTGCTTATAAAACTACACTGAGAATATATATCTATAATTAGACTTGTATAACCAAACATCTATTTTCTCATTCTGCTTCAACGGTTCAATGTCATTAGTGCAGCAACTACTGCTAATGCACAAACATCAATCGCTTTACACCATAAAAGACATATCTCTACTCCTCCTTTCAACGTAACTGCCAAGGAAGTTATGAAATCATTCATTATTTGGAAAATAGCCATCCTCTTAGCCAGTATATCTGATGTAGACAACTGGCAAACAAAAGCCTTTTATGAACAAATATACAAAGCAGTTAATGTGACCGAGCAATTTCTGAGAAAAATTCAAGTATATTCTGAATTGTAAAATCAAGAGTAATCATAGATCCTGGGTAACAACGTTGGATAAGTTCTTCTATATACTTGTATTGTTGAATAAATTCTTCTTGCATTGCTCGCCAAACCACCTAGAAGGAAATAATTTAAATTAAAGACAATGGCTTATTAAAATATTTTTCAGCAATACTGGAGTAGGAAGTAATACTCACCTATCACTCACCAAAGTTGAAGGGAGGGCAACAGAGATATAATCATTAAAAAAAAAAATGGGCTATCCCTTTCATGTGGCAATGTTAAATGAGGTGGCCGTAATGAGCTAAGTCACATGTTTCTAATTTTATAAAGAAGGGCATAGCCCAAAATAGTGTTTTTTTCTTTTTTTGTATTTGTGGGGTGTTTTTTGTTGCTGTTGCCCTTCCACTTTGGTGAGTGATGGGTGATTTCATCTTTCCTTTCCACATTAATATATGTATATATATATTGACTGGTCCAGTGAACTAGATTGATTAATAAGCCTAGTATGAATTCTTAACTAGAACTAGTACATCACCATTTATCAGATTTTTATATACTTGTCTAAGAGATTTCCCCTTTGCAAACACACATATTTATATCTTAAAATCTACTTTGTCACATGTACTGACTAAACCATGATTGGAAAGTATGTAGAGTATTCCAATCAACACCTTACAAACTTCACAAGCTTCAAAATTAGTAACTAGGATAATATAAAGGGAGGGGGAAGAGACATTGGATGAGGTTCAATCTACATTTAGGACAAAGTATTATATAAGAATATCTTTTCCTCAGATTAATAGTGAAATGACAGATCAAGATAAACAAGGATAATCCATTTATGGATTTAGAAAAAACTTTTGATAAAGTTAAATGGAGATGATGTTCAAAATCATAAAGAAGGCATGTCTAAGATATAAAAATAGAATAAAAATGTAAAATATATAAAATAATCAGGTGGATATAATAAAACTAGAGAAGCACAAGAAACAACATCAGTTTAAATGGGTGTAAGACATAGTTGTAGACTATCCCCACTAAAATTCACCTTCTATGTAGAGGAAGCAAGAAAAAGTTAATGTGGAGTGAGGGTTTCTCAGAGAAAAAAAAGGTATGTTACAATTTTTTTTTATTATTTTGTGCTGTTAACAGATATGAGTGGCAATACTGAGGATTTATTAAATGGTATGAACAATCTGAACTAAACATAAACCAGTGAAGCAGTAATAACAACAAATAAACTCAATGATTAGGATAATGGTTGACAAGAAGACCTCAAAGGATTGTTTGGATCATGAATATTAGAGTTCCAATCTGCTGTGCATTCTGTCTCTGTTGTGGCTTAATGTGACCACGTAATCCTACCAGGTAAAAATGGGACCTGAACCAAGGACTGTCCCAGCATACCTCTCATGGAAAAAAGCAAGGAGTTATAAGATGGTCAATCAAACATGAATAGAAATTTCTTAATGATTCTTCATTGGATTAATATGTAGCAAAACTATTTCACTGCACATTTTTCCATTTCACTGGTAGCTTTCTTTTCTTTTCCTTATTTTTTTTTTTTTTTAAATTCTTCCTAGTAAAATCTGTTGGATGTGTATGATGCTAGTTTCATACTAGAAAATTTCTTCTCTCCTAAACCTTTTTTTGACAGGTCTCAGCCAGGTTTTCCCAACCTGGAGCCCACAGATCCCCAGGAAGTCTGCGAACCTATCCTAACGAGCCCATGGACAAAATTAAATTAAATTAATAATTGTGAAAGCATACATGAAAGTATGAGAACACACAAATTCTGGTCACAATGTGTGAGATTCAGTTGAGCTATCAAATCATGCTTATAGTCTAAACAATTTCCAATTGTTATTATTATTATTATTATTATTACTAAGAGGCCCGTGGTAATCATAATATAACCTGTAATGGGTCCACCATTGGAAAAAGTTGGGAAAGGCTGGTCTAAACTAATAAATGTAACATGGTAACAAATCTGCACTCTCGGGGGAAAGATCCCAAGCTGTAAAGCATAGTTTTTCAAATTTTACTTGTGTAGCTGCAACAGTATGTTGCAATGTGTTATCATGCATAAACAGGATGTTGTATTTTTTATTCTTACATGAGATACCTTGCCATAAGAAAACTGGGTTTTTACATACACAAAGCTTCTTCCTCTTTACACATCATTTCGCACTTGGTTTCTTCATTTCAGGAATATAGTGATGTACCCATAATTTATTTAATGTGAGAAGTAAGTCTCCTAAAGCAAAGCACTCCAAAACCTTCTGAGAAATTTCAGCACTTCAAGCATCCTGATTTGCTCTTGGGAGATTTTGCATAAACTCTTCATTATTAATGATTGTTAACATACTTCCATAACTAACTTCAGTTTCTACAATAATCTCATGAAAAGTTGTTCGTGTGTCTTCGTGAAGAAGGTCTTGAATTTGCAAAATTGTCTGTGACATGATCTTTATTCGGGGATGATGTTCATGATTGGGGTTAGAAACGACTGTCCAGCTTTCATAGAAGAGCTTAAGCCACTTTGGCACTTGAGGCTTCAAAAGTCTATCATTGTCAAACCATGCATGCAATCGTGCATTTTTTTTCTGATTTATGATCTACATGTACAAGAGCTCAATAACTGTGAACTGCTCAATGGACACATGAACCTTCAGTTCAATCATCATGATAATAATAATGAAAACAAATGACTGTAGAAACAAGTGTGGAGTGTTCAGTGTACCAACATACTCATACCAACTATATCCCATTACTGCATTAATGAGTGTTAAAGTTTCCCACACTTATTTCAAAAGTCTTGTTTACATTTGACCAACCCTTATAACAATACAAAAATAGTGTCGAATATAAAATATGATGTAAGACAATTCTGCTACTCAGGAAGTACACTTCCAAGTCAATATGGAAAAAACTCAGACCAAACACAAAAAGATGGACAGCTGAAAAAAAATCAAACAAAATAAAAATTCACAAATATGGTGATTCCTGGCTTAACAAAACCAAAGAAGAACTGAATATACTGGAAAGGCAGGTAAGATAAATAAAGAAAAGTTGGTCATATGGAAAGCAGCTGAGAAGAAATCTTGTGTCACAGAGAAAAATTTAAATTGATGAACCAGTGGAGGAGAAATCAGGTGAATATGAAGAAGGAAGATAGGAAAAACAATATTTAGAAAATAAAATGAATACTAAATGCAAGGAATTTAAGCAAAAATGAGCACAAGAAATATGAAAAAGTAGAGAAGGAAATTATTATTAATCAGAGTGTAAGAACGAAGACTTTCCCGGCGTATGACTGCAATGTAGTCTTCACGGGTGTACCGCCGGATAGTTTCCACAACACTATCCGGCGGTACACCCGTGAAGACTACATTAATCAGAGTAACTGTGGCATCTAGTCAGAGAAAATAGAGTTATACAAAAAATTAGAGACAAAAATGTATTAAAATCAATGCTGCTCATAGGAAATGTCTTTCAAGCTCAGAGTAAACACAAAGAGGGGAACAGTTTGGACTGTTGTGTATTTGTAAAATATGAAGATGCAAATAGTGTAAGATACCCAGTTTCAAGGATATAATTTGAAATATTTAAATTCATATAATGCAGTAGGTATTGATGAGATACTCTTAGAATTGTTTAAATCTCAACAAAGAGAAGTAATCAGAGTATCATTCAAAGAAGCTACAAAACATAAGTCGAGCCAAATGACTTGAAAATAACATCCAAACATTTCCGAAGAAAGTGCAAATTAACAAAGGTAAAATATATTGTAGACTAAATCTACCTAATACGACATGCTTGAAAACTACTAACTAGGCTAGTGTGTAAAAGAATAGTAAGGAAAGTGGAATCAGCATTGTATGGAGATAAATTTGGGGTTAGGAAAAAATAAGGTACAAAAGACGGAATTCTGGCACTAAACTTAATGTATGAGGGATGGATAAAGAATAAAATATTGTGTATTTATGGGGTTTTGAGGAATTTAAAAATGTTTTAACTATGCTGAATAGGATAGCATAGTCCAAAATTATAAGAAAGTAAGGTCCAAGCTGTAAAGATACAGAAATAAATTTTAATTTAAGAATCGGTTGGCTAATAGAGAATCATTGAGACATCGTGAGAAGGTTCAAGGAGAAAAAAAATCAATATGTTGCAATTTGGATGATGATGTTTTTATCTCAGTAGTTAGAGAAAAATATTGAATAGTACAAATTAAATACTGCGACAATAATCGGGATTAAATACAAACAAAAGCAAGTCCAAGGTCATTACGTGTTGCAGCAATGATAATAACAGTTATGGAGTAAACAACAAAATAGGGTCAAATACAGTAGAAGTACCACAGCAATGCTCTTATTTAGGAAATAAAATCACAACATATTATATCAAAAGCAAATAGGCACTGCTAAAATGAAGTCACCTAGCAAAGGAAGTACCTGTTAGAATATAGGACTAAGCAAGAATTTTCTGAAAAGATAGGATAAGGGGTCAAAATTTTAAGATACACAGAAATTCCAGTTTTGTAGCAGAGGAAAGTACTTCAATGAAAAAGGGGGGGGGGAGATTTGAGTAAATGAAAAAGATAATTGAAGGTGCATGTGATGATGGGTATTTGGAAAAAAGGAGATGAGCTTAAGATTCAAATCAGTTAAGAGGCTGTAGTCAGAAAAAATTAGCAACATTTTTATCAAAACTTACATTCTGAAAAATGAGTTTATACTACCTATTGCTATTGTAGATTAGTGTGTCAATACCATCCATATGTTAAGAAGTTAGACAATAGTACACTGTAAAGATAAACCAAATTTCTTCCAAATAAAGTCCAAATGAAATTGAAGTTAACAGAACCAAAATAAAAAAAAATGCCACTCAACAAGGAAAGGCAATTTGTAACCTGTGACAATAATATTTATACTTTAAAAAAAGGAAATGGTAAAAAAATCAGAAAAATTATTTATTTCCCATAGCTGTTAACAACAGACTACTGTTTTGCATAATATGTTCAAATATTGTGGAGTTTCTTAAAGTAAACAATTTATGAACCTATGAGCTGACAACTTTAATAAATGCCAATCATGTGATACAATTAGCATTCTACTAATAATGTTATGACAACAATTTACAAACCATCAAAAAATGATAATATGAATTTGCTGGTAAGTAAATGAATGCAGGCTGATCATATTTTGCTAACTCACCCACGTCAAAACCTGTTCCTGCCATACCTCATGTTAATATGCAATAGTTTTTGCTCAAGAGTTACCTAAAAAACAGATCAAGCTGCCCAGTTGGTGTCGTGAAAGTTGTCCGTCAACTGCTGCTCTATGCAGGAGCTACACTAAACTAACTACTACCCAGCAGGTAATTTTTTATGACAAACCCTTTTTCTTCTTTCATATGTATCCAAATCGATAAATTAAAGATTAAGCACTCCATCTCTGGTAAATTGTTAATCTGATATTGCAATCTTTGTTTATAATTTGAAATTTTGGACCTAGAGTACAGCATGGGTGATATGATGTCTTTTCCATGGCTATTTGATTGAATATTTCAATTAATACCCTACATATTGAAATAACTGCACTAACAACGTTCAGCGAACTTTCAATTTCTGCAATTACTTTTTTTTTTTTTTTTTTTTGCTGTCATCAGTCTTTTGACTGGTTTGATGCAATCCTCCATCCCTTCCTATCCTGTGCTAACCTGTTCATCCCTACAAGCCCTTACAACCCATGTCCTCAATTATCTGCTTCATATATTCTAATCTCTGTCTTCCTCTACAGTTCTTACCTTTGACTGTTCCCTCCACCAGCAAATTAACCAATCCAGCATGTCTCAAAATATGAGCTACCAGCCTGTCTCTTTTTTCTGTAAGATTCTTCCACAAACTTCTTTCGTCACCCATTATTTCCAAAACTCGTTCATTTCTTACTTTGTCAGTCCACTTAATTTTCAGCAATTTTCTGTAGCACCACATTTCAAATGCTTCAATTTTCTTTCTTTCCGGTATTCCTAAAGTCCATGTTTCGATACCATAAAGTGCTGTGCTCCACATATAGAGTTTTAAAAAGTTTTTTCTAATTCCTAGATCAATATTTGAAACTAAAAGGTTTCACTTTTTCATGAAGGCTCTTTTTGCTAGTGCTATTCTACTTTTAACATCATTCCTGCTTCGGCCATCAGTTGTAATTTTCTGTAATTACATGTTTTTGCAAACAAACATGTCTCATGATGCATCTGACATGCAATTTCGCAAGAATCACGCAGAATCAAAAATCATTTCATATCATTTGCATTTATGTACATCCTTTGACTCAAAGTGCAGAATTTCTGCACGAAACCATTGGTCTTCCTTTAAACAAATCAATGTGTATGGCGCATCAGAGCAAATCTATCACAGAAAACAGCATTTTCTATTTGATTGGTTTCAGTTATTAAACATATCATACAGTATTTGTAATAGTTATCTACTGTTTTTAATATTTACACCAAATTTAAATGTAAATGTGACTCGAAAGTTACACTTTTTCAGATGTGGTGAGTTTTAGGATAGATAAGTTCTCAAAACACCGAGTTTATCCAGTGAGATATAATGCTATCTCTAAATGGTGGAGAGACAGGAAGAATAAATTAAGCAACAGTGAGAATGAAGTACTGCTGATTACAAGGAAAAGAAAAACAGTGACCCACCATACACCATTACAGATACACAGCTGGAATTCACAGAAACAGAAAACATATCTTAATAATGATTAATAACATGTAAGAACAAAGTTTTTCATAGTGTTGTATATCAATGAAATATTCTTGGGTTTCCAGGTGTATCAAAATGTCACTCTCTTGGAATGTTTCGAGGGTCACAATCTCTGCCCTTATTTTTAACCAACTGAACTCATACTGGCAGGGGCGGATCCAGGGGGAGGGGCTAGGGGGCTCAAGCCCCCCCCCCAAATGTATCTAGGTCCACCCCCGACATTGTAATTTTGGAGACCTTTTTTTTTTTCGAGACCCGTAGAGGCTGACTCAAGCCCTCCCTCAAAACGAAAATCCACTGAAGGCAACCAAGCACTCTAGACCAAAATACACTCAAGCCAAGCCCCCCCAAACCAAAATCCGCTCAAGCCGCCCCCAAACCAAATTCCTGGATGCCCCTGCATACTTTTTTTTTTTTTTTTGTAACAGTTTAACGTCCCTTTTTAACAACGTGGTCTTTAGAGACGGGAAAGGATGGGGGCAAGGAATGGGAAGGAATTCGGCCATGGCCTTTTGAAGGAAGCATCCCGGCATTCACCTGGAGTGATTTGGGGAAACCATGGAAAACCCAAATCTGGATGCCCGGACGGGGATTCGAACCGCCGTCCTCCCGAATGCGAGGCCAGAACGCTATCCGTTACACCACCACGCTCGGTCCCTGCATACTGGCATAGTAGTTGTTTATTCTGGAGGTTTCTTGGAATTCTTAACATGATGGTATTAGGTAACAAAAAACTGTGGCTATCATATGAAAAAAATCTAAAATCTTGGATTTCTAATAAAAAATATCATATACAAAAGAAATTTATACTGAACTTCCAGAAACAGCCATAATTTGAGGCTTAATGTTCATTACAAATGATAATGTAAAATACTTTGTAAAGTTATAATGACACCCAAAATCATGCTACCCTGGCAAATAATTAACTATCTCTAACTAAATTAAAATTACATGGCACATTTAGAAATAAACAAACAAAATTAATTAAACAATTAATAATGTATGATTGAAAATATAATACCACATTAATGGATAATCCCTAAACCAATGAATTTATTAATAAATATGTTTTATCCCTGGCTGATACTCTGTACTTAATCAGCTCAGTTAATATCAGTATGGAGTACTTGAATGGTACACTTGACAGTTTGATGCTACCCCCAGCATACCGAGAGGAAACAGATAACTATTAAATCTTCTAGTAATAAGAACTTTCATGGACATAATTAAATATATAGCATCAAATTTGACCATGCCAATGATGAGTAAAACACACTGAAAAGAGCCGACACCTAACACTGGGAAAAGGTGGTAAAAAAGAAGAATCAGTCCCATTCTATTATTAACAGCTTTTCCAAAGCTTCTAGAGAAGTGATGAATTTATGAGTATACTGTCGGCTAATAATTTACTTTTCATATCTGGATTACAAATTTCTTACAAATCGTAAGAACACTGTATCTAAGACTTGGGGTTCAAAAAGGTTTCAATCAATCAAGCCTACTTTATTGATAATATTTTAGAAGCAATAAATTAATATTATCCTTAAATTTTTTTATGATCTAGCTAAAGCTCCTAATTATTTAAACTGTAATACCATCAACAACAATTTGAGAAATTATAGCCATAATAATTGATAGAGAACAATAACCAAATTTTGACCAAACAACTGTAGCACAAATGACACTGTTAACGTATGCCACATCATATTAGAAATTTTTAACAATAATAAAAAAATATTAACATCGGAGATCCTTCATTCTGTATCAAGTGACATGAGGTAACCTGAAACTGGACTGCTTAATATGGTGTCCCTAAAGCATCTATGTTCGGTAAAGAGTCAAAATGGATCTGATTGGGAATCAAAAAGAAGCATAGAAGCAGAAAATAATCAAAATCACACTTCATAACAGGTAGCTAATAGCATTATTTCATTAAATTGGTGAGTGGTTTGCAGAAAATGATTTATAATTAAAATTTCACAAGACACAGTTTCGCAATTTCGTAAATCCTGCAGATATGAAAAAAAATCAAACTGATCTATTCAAGAAGTGGAAACGAATAAATTTCGATAACTAAAAATTGATATTAATTTAAAAGGAAACATTTTTCACTAATTTTTAGTCAATAATCCTAATTTCTCTCTTAAGGCCCTCCTGACGTCCATATTACCAGCAGAGAGCCGACACTGAGAATGATTTCAATAACCTGCATTTAGAGTTTTCACACGTAATATTGCAAAAAATTTCTCATTACTGTCTTTATAATTGACAAGCAAATAAATTTACTTTCAGTAAGGCTGCAGAGAATTGGAAAAACTGTAGTACCACCTTAAAACACAAGATGGAGTCACTATTACCACCTACCACCCTATATGTGGGATGGGCCAAGAATATAGAAATATGTTCCTGCAGTCAGGTATCTAGACATCCATTTCCAAATTAATGGGTTGCCCTCTACATAAGGGGCACTAAGGACCAAGTGGTCACCAGCTGCCCGATTACTAAGGCAGCTTAATGTGAATCATGAGAATGGGGGAAAGGGGAGGAGGAGGGTTGCAAATCCCAACAAGACTTGTGCGATTTGGAACATTTAACACAATACGAGGAATTTTTCTGTCATCTGTCTACAATACGTTTAACTTGTGTTCTGTTTAATAAGTGTATTTCTGTCTGTGAAATGTTTAGTTTATGAGGCAGTGTTTGGGAACTGTCCCAGCATTCACCTAAATTACTGCCGGAAACTACTTAAAACTTGCAATCAGGATAGCTGGTGTTTGGGGACTACTGGTCTCTTTCTACCTCTAGAGTGATAGCATCCTGACACATACAGCCACACTGGAGAGTTCAATTTTTTTAAATTTTTTTTTGGCCCATCCCACATATAGGGTGACAGGTGGTAATAGTGACTCCATTTTGTGTTTTAAGGGGATACTACTACAGTTTTCCAATTTTTTCAACCTTATTAAAAGTAACTATATTTGCTTGTCAATTATAAAGAAAGTAATGACTATACATCAAGAGTAAAACTATCACCACTAGGACCTGATGTTACTGATTTTCACACAGACAGGATTTAAATATTCTATGATATATAATTTTAAGATAATAATGAAATATGAAACACTTTTGGGCAATGAAAATTACAAATGATAGCGAAAATAAACCCATCAATCAGCAAAGCTGAAGGCAAGAGGGCAGCAATGAACACACAAAACAGGGAATTAATATAATTTAACAATATTTCAGTTTAACACTTTATTTATGCAGATAGGTATGAGCCACTTGGTAAGAGAGGTGCATGCATAACATAACTTACTGCGTCACTGTATTTATTTTTAATTATATAACAGTCAAAATCAAAGGCTTTTTACTTCATAACTTCTTTTGTTCCATGAAAGAGTTTAATAATAGAAACATTTAACTGATTTGTCTAACATCAGTAAATAATGTACTGAATATAGTTAAAAAAAACTCTGTTGTTACTGTTAATGACACTGATGTATCCATACCATTTAATGTATAATATTATGGTATCATTCTACATCCTTCAGAAAAAAAGCATATAACATTAAGATATGTATGTAAAAAATGGTGTAACTGTATCTCTCACACTTCTGTTGAATGCCTTTTTTTAATTATCAGAAAAGAAAAATAATATATCCAATACCAAGGCTAAAGCAAGGGGGCAACACTGAGCAATGTTGATAATAACAGGAAGAGGTGAAATATATATGAGACTATATCCTCCTTCAATAGAGAGTAAACATATTATAAATCTACCCAAATCTTATTAAGTATAATTCTTGTTCCCCACAATCTTCTCTGAAAAAGAGAAATACGCCACTGAAATTTGACATTTTGATCTATCATCATCAGTGTGTTTCTTTGGTAACTTGCTATCGCTTTTGGGAAATAACAATCTATTTTTAGATGCATCCCATTTGAATTTAATGTTCCATTTAAAACAATTTATCTATCCACATCAAAATATTTCAGGTAATTGCCTTAGTAAAAAGAGTAAAAAAAAATTACAAAAAATAAATTTTTGTTGCTGTTAATTTATGTTAATTTAAGTATGTTAACAAAAAATTACCTGCAGAAGATTTTCCTGCTCACACAGATGTTTTTCTACTTTTCTATACAAACTGTCAAGTCCTCTTTTCACTTCCCGAGCTGGATATTCTCTGATCACTTTACGTAGTTCTTGTTTGCTGTATGCCATCTGATAACTTATCTCTGTTTCTTTAACTCCCTGAGCAACCTTTGCCTGCACTCCATCAAAAAATATCTGGAAAAATTATAGGGCAGAAATTAACCATAAGCAATAAAATGCAGATTGAAGGAAACATTAATAACATCTTTATGCATATACTATAATTACCATTTTACTGCTGTCTGCAATGAATAATAATTAAGTTCAGACTGTTGAGCACAATATATACCATGAAAAATATCTAAAAAAGCAGCTGACACACTACAAATCAGAACCTTTTTTAATACTTACACACAGTTGCAAATATGATAACATATTTGGTAGTAAATTGTTTCTTTTGGCATTCATGTGCAAGGAATTGAGAAAAACAACTATTAGAATAATTTTTTATCTTCTTATGTCAGTGCTAAAAATGGGAACATATTTCAGACTTTTACTCCAGTCATCAACTCTTCTCGGACCAATTTGTCCTACAGTCAGCATCTGTTTTTACTGTTAACATTATTTCATTTCTCTCACAATTATACTGTGTTCAACTCGTGTCTGGTAAGGATTTAGAACAGGAGTTAGTAATCTAAAAATGTAGCAAAAACTAACCGTATGTACGTAGTAACAACAAATTTTTTTCGAGAATGAATGTAATCAGCTAAGGAAAAAATAGATGGCAAACTATTCAGGCTACAGCACATTTATTATCATCACAAGGGCTTTTCTGTGACTTAGTTACCATCACTGGAAGTTTTGAAATAATTTGTACCAATATGTTGAAACCCACAACTCAGTTTTATATAATATATCACCGCCATCTCCATTTCCACTAACAGGCCTAGTAAACTGTTCAGTCTCTCTCCATCTATTAGGTGGTGTTTCATGCATTTGTTTCCCTCTGGGGATGTAATGTAGTATTTGCTGAAGTATTCGGTTTTAGAGCATCCTTTTCAAATGTTGAAAACACTTTTCCCTATACAACTGGACATTTTCAACTACATGCGTTACTTTTGCCTTAATTCTTGTGTGTCTGAGTTTTAGCCAGACTGAATACTTAATTGACTAACCTCGGTGTCCTGATGTAATTTGATATTTTGAAATATATGTATTTTCTATTACATTGTATCCTAACTATTTGAATGTGCTAAACCTGTTCTAAAATTTTTTCATCCAGATAAACTTTACTTCGAATTGGTTGCTTTAAATATCATGATTTTTGATTTCTTAGATGCAATTTCTATATGAAAATTTTTGGCTGTTAGATTCAAGTTATGTACTGAGAATTTTAGATCATCTGTACTATCAATTGCTAATTCCTGGCCACTGACATAAAACAGTCTATCAAAATAGTTATTTCTCTGTAGCATAGCACTTCCATGTACCGTTAATCTCCAGTGTCTCATTAATGAATTCATCTGGATATTAAGAATAATGGAGGTAAATGGCAATCTTGTCTGATGCCATAGTTGATGGGCTTCCAGTTCATTGTTTGTTTCCAGTTTCATAGTTACCAAGCAACATTTATAAAAATTATCTATTGCTAATGTCATCTGATTAGATGTTTCATCAGCGGCTAGGATCTCAAAGAGTTTGATTTATTCTACCAAAAATCTTTCATAAATTTATGATCAATAAATTTTAGGTGTGTATCCATATTAAATTCCCAATGTTATTTAATAAATAATTACAGTGTAAAATATCCTTTTCCTTTCTGGGAATTATTATGTACTTTGCCACATTTATTATTCTAATATTCTTCCAATTTATTTCTAAAAAAATTTTGTTCTCACTATTCATTACGCTAATACCTCTGTAATTTTCACAATCTTTACAGTTTCCTACCTCAAAAATAGGAATGACTACAGCAGTTTATCAGGTAGTGGTTCACCTTCCCAAATTTTATTCATAAGAAGAAAAATTTTTGAGCCAAGTGTTTTGTTACAACATTTAAAGAGTTCTAGGTTGAGCATATCCTGTCCCAGGGCTTTATTGTTTCTTGAAATTATAAAAAAATGTTTTCCAGTTCCTTTTTTTTGTCATAGGCTGTTTAAAGTTGTTAGGTAAATGAGGTATGGCTAAACCATGAATTTTGAAAATATTGTAGCCTCAGTTTATTTATGATATTTATTTTTATATTTTCTTTTGATTCCCATCCCAGAATCTTTAAAATTTTATAAGTTTTAGGGTTTGACTTAGTCAGGCTTCTTTCTAAACTAGAAACAAAGATGTCCCAGCTTTTTCTGTGGACTTCACTTCTTACTCTTTTCAGATTGGCCATTCATTCTGTTGTCAACAAATTTGTTTTCTATTTACTTGGCTGGTCTATATTTTTTAATTCATTTATTTTATCTTCCTTTTTTTATTTTTTAAATTATTCATCTCAGCATCTCAAACGCTTCATTCACAGCCATTTCTTCTTAACCCCAACACATTTATAAGCTGCTTGTTTCAATATTTTACAGATGTTCTTTAATTCACCTTCTATTGTTTTGCCAATTTCAAAATGCTGTATTATTACATGTGCTCATTGTTGAAAAAGTCTTCTAATACTAATCTCTTAGATTTATTTTAAAACAGATTTTACTTTTTTCTATAAATCTTTGGTTTTCAGTCATCTGGGAGGAAACACAATTGTTTAAGTAAATAGGAAGTGATCTGTTTCTAACAAAGTTTCTGAATACTCTTGTATCAAGAATGCATTTGTCCAATTTTTGGTATCTGGATACTTCCCATGCACATTTCTGGTAGCCTGTGTGTTGGAAGAATATGTTCATAATTCTGCAGCTATTGTAATCAATTAATATATTGTCACATGTACGTAAAATATATAGAGCCAAATATTTAAAGGAGGAGTCGGCTTCCCATTCCTTGTTTGTTTTCAAATTTCCTTAAAGCTATTATCCTTGAAGTAATATTTTTTTTTTTATTGTGATTGAACCCATGTCATACCAAATGCCTGGCCTGGATATCAACCACTCACCCACCAGGCTACATAAAGTAACATACACATTTAACCAGAATAAATTAGACTATTAGAATGTATCCAAGTATGTGAGCAATAATATTTAACACTATTCTGTGCAAGTTAGCTCTTATGTTACTTTATTGGATTTACATTTGGAAGAGGTAAATTAATTTTTCCCAAATTCAACCAGATGTTTGTTTCAAATTATTTACAAAAATCAAATTACCAAAGTGAAAAAGGATTAAATTTATGTCCTGATAAAGAGAAAGAATTGTTAGTGTTCACCTTAAATCATTACAAATAATCTCACTACCAATGACTTTCACAAAGAATAGGAAAAAGTTACTCAGGTTTAGTGAAAATAACAATAATGCAAAATAAATTTTAAAAGGTTTTGGTTACAAATGCAACACAGCTTATAATGGTATTACTTTTTATCACCACCCTTATACTTCTTTGCTCACAATTCAGGAAACAGCTTTGCCAGAAATATTCCCATGAAACTGCAGTGTTACTATGACCCATACAAAGCCTCCAAAATGCAAATGCATAAAATGATTCCCTGATGTCAATTTAAAGAGATTTCTCACACTTTCTAGAAGCTCAGTTTCCATTTTTGTAACGAGGCCTCAACAGGTGTCTAGGGACCATTCTAAGGGAGCAAATGAGTGTTGCCATTTGTCAGAGGATGAATCAACCTTTGTGATGGTGTGTTTATTTGTTGTTGTT
Organism: Vandiemenella viatica; assembly: GCA_031002005.1. Classification (NCBI taxonomy): domain Eukaryota; kingdom Metazoa; phylum Arthropoda; class Insecta; order Orthoptera; family Morabidae; genus Vandiemenella; species Vandiemenella viatica. The sequence goes on from CM061919.1 coordinate 16,853,447, forward strand.
GTTGCTTTTTTAAATTTGTATCACTCAAGCATACACCGAGCTCATTTAAAAAATCCTTAAGATCCTCAGAGCTCTCAGACGTGCCACCAGCTGGTAAACAGCTTTGGCAGTACTCTAGGTGCCCAACGGTGACTACAATACATGTCAACAAAATGACATGGAGCCTAAACTGGTAAAAATTGCCAAGTCCAATTAGCTGCAAACTAGACAGTTTCAAACATCGACAAATACAATGGAAATATTATGTTTCAATGATAATCAAATTTACTATGAACTGTAATAGACATATCTGTTCACAGAGAGTGATTATAACACTTTCTAGATTGTCTGTAGCACCTGTGAGCATGACCGTGACCTTACATCATCCTTTCAGTAGGAATGAAAGCATAATATAGAAGATTACACTTACTCCCACATCAAGTGCAGAAATGATCTTGTTTATTTCCGCCCCTTTCCTTTCTTTTGTCTCTCCATAGCATGCTGTCAACAGTATGTTAACAAGTACAATCCAATTCTTTATGCTAATGTGAGTTATGTTACTTCTTTTTTTTGTGAAACATGAAGCAACCATCTCAGCATCCACTTAAACAACAGTGGAGAAAGCACCTGAAAATGTAATGATGATGACTGGATGGTCAGTGATAGGATTTGAACACTCACCAAACTACTAGGTTAAATTATCTTTACAGTATATTCAACACATAACTAAAAACACCACATTTCAACCAATAACACCAAACAACCTGCTTTTGTGGCCTATATATACTGCATTATCTTGAATGCTTGAGCCTACAGTAATTCAATCAGATAAAGTGTACCAAGAAATATCATACAATGTGTAGTGACTACATCAAGAAGGAACTGGGTACAAGTTGTGGATTCCGAAAAACAGTTTAGGCAACATAAATTCTAAAAGAACATATTAGAAACTGCAATGTTTATTGAACTGCAAACAAAGAAATAAGATCATGAAAAATAATACATAAACGAGTGAGGCCAGCAGTAAGACTGATTAAAAGACAATTTTAAATATTCCGAAGAAACAGCTGTAAACAAAGCAACAAAAAAATGTAGTGCATGATCTGGCAACAAGAGAATACAGAAATTTCACTGATTAATATCAACTTCAAATAATAATCTGGATTAAAGACTTCATACATTCCCCCTCACCTATAAACAAATGAAGAAGAAAAAAAGAAACTAATGAAGTGAAAATTTGAACCCCTGCAAAATAGTGGCACTTGAACCACAGCCAATAAACCATAATGTAGTCACATAGATTTAACAAAACATCTCTACAGAATTGTTGTATCATCTATTAATTTGGTTCTTTTCATTTTGGTACTGACATTTTAAGAATTACTAATTTGTTATTTGATAGAATAGTTGAAGGTTGTTGTTGTTATTATTGTTGTTAGGGCTTTAAGACATGTCGACGTCTACGTCATTAGCGCCCTTACAACTATCAAGTTGACAATGCAGCTTAAAACCTCACAAAATTACTATCTGCATGGCTGACCATAAAGAGGTCGGCCATACAGACAACAAAATAAAATAAATACTAAAATGTTGGCTATAAAGGAGCCACTAAAACCACATAATATACAAACGATGTCTGATTGGCTGTAAATAGGCCAACCAGATTTAAAAGCCTCAGACTAATAATTAAAACAATAAATAAAAAAATAAATGGATAGGTGACTGTAAAATGGACTCCCTTCCATCTTAAAACCTAAGCCGGATTACCCAAAATTTTTAGGACGACATCAACTAAAACACAAAATTTTAAAACATTCGCCATATTGCCACCATCATTGTTTAAAATAAGGGGCAGATCATTGGCTAAACCAACATCTGCCCTTAAATCTAAAAGTAATACACAATCAGTTAAAATGTGGCACACTGTCAAAGGTGTTAGAAGCATCACATTCCGGTGAGTCCTCCTGGTAGAGAAGAAAGTTATGTGTCAAAAGGCAGAGCGAGTAAGACCTCATCCCTTTTTGTCTGCTGGATGGTGTGCTCCAAGGATGAATGGTTGGTTTGGCCAGCCAGAGCTTATTATGCTCGACTTCCAACCACTGCCTCTGCCAAACATCGAAGATAATTCTTTGCACCGCCGTGACAGGATCGGACTTTGGGACCGGTTTAGAGTTGACTCTGGCCTTGTCACATGGTAACCTGGTAGCTTTATCTACTGCCTTGTTCCCCCTGATTCTCACATGGCCCATTAACCAGCAGAATAAAACAACCTTTCCAAATGATTGGAGGGATCAGAGTGCGTCCTGTATATTGTGGAACAAACAATCTGATGGGTATAAGAGTCGAAGAAATGAACCATAAAGGAAGATATTTGAAGCAGATAACTAATAATGGGTATGTTGAGGTGAAGAAGTTGACAAAAGACAGGAAGATATGGAATATTGTATCAAACCCACTGAGAAAATAACAGTAAAAAAGAAAACATATCAAACTGGGTTGCACCACTTCCTGGTATTAAATACAGACTTTTTGGTTGATCTGCCTTGGCCTCCTTTTGGCAGAACTGTACTGATATGTGTTTCACATGCACTACACATTTCAGTGCAGCTCTGCTCTAGAAGATGGCCAAAGCAGATTGGCCAAAATGTCAGCATTTAATACCAGGACACAGTTCCACCCGGGAATCATGCAGATTATTTAACCCAACCATGGAAGCCTTTAATAGCAACAATACAGAACTGAAAAGGTTAAGAGCCATCCTACAAAAAAAATGAAAAACTTTGTATTAGATTCTGATAATTTTCTCAACAGAATTTATGTCCTAGTAGGATATACTTACATTTAGTTTTATCAAAGGTCTGCCAAAATACTGCGTAACATAAGCCTTCAATGCATCACTGTATTTCTGTTTTGCTTCCTTCCGCAAACCATCCAGAACACCTATTTTTAATTGTGATAGCAGCGCATAGAGATGATGAAAATTTTCTGCAAATGAATACAACAGTTCATATCAGGTGCTATACATCAAACAGACAACATATTAAGTTTTAAACTGATTTAAAATCTGCAGTACAACAAGCACTTCATCAAACTAATAAGTTCTTCTTTTTTTAAAATTAGAATAAACTGATTTCACAATTTGTAAGCAGTATTTGAAAGCTATCTTGAATATTTTTTACCACCATTTCATATACTTGAAATACATTCTGTCATCAAATTCAGAAACAAGGTATGTAAGGTATCAGAGATGAAAGTTGGGTTCTGTAACAAGGTTATAACCAATTTGATTGTGATAAATAATGTTCAAAATTTTCAACTATGTATTTAACCAATCAATACAAATTGAATGTCAAGATTATTAGGCACATATTCAAAATGTCTCTGAACATGTAATAGACATGCAGAATACATGACTCAACAATTGCAGGGTTCATGGAAGTTTATAAAGCTGTATTGTGCTTACAGTGAATATGATATTAAAGGTGAAAGTTGAAGTGAATTTTAATTTTGTATGAGTCACCAAAGAAGCTTACAGCATCAGGTCACATTCCAGTTGTAAAATGAAAATAGGGAAGAGTGGACCAAAGACATTTAACCACATCTGAGCAGATGTTATGACAGCAGAAAGTGCAATACTGGCACCTGCCTCGAAGGCTGACATCCTTGACAGTATGTCACAACGTACCATTTTTTGTCTTCTGACAGATGTACTATTCCAATAACAATGAAATAGAATTCATTTGTTAATAGCCAAGAAATGTGATTGCACCTTGTAAAGGACCATACTAACTTGACTATTCATAAGTGTATTCAACCAAATTGTAATGAAGACCCAAATGAAGTAAATATGTGTTGGATAACCAATATAGTAATGATTACTGGATTTACGGGGAAAGCCGCATTGTTTATTTTACAATCTGAGCCTTGTCAGAGGAAAATGTTTGCTTACTTATAGAGCAAAGAGTTCCAAGCGTCACAGCTGTCCTCATTAATGTTGTCAGTTTTATTTAAAATTTCACTGTCTCCTTTAATTATTGTGCCCAGCACTGATCCTCTCTCCACAGCAGTCTTGTATCTTCAAATTTTATTTTGTGCCCGGTGATGATGGCATGGCAAACCACGGCGGATTTGTCGCTGCTATTATTTTTATAGTGGCGGATATGCTCTTTAAGACTCTCTGCAACAGTGCAACCCACCTCACCAATGCAAACACCACCACAGTGGCAGGGGATTTTGTAAACCCCTGCCAGTTGGTGTGAGTGTAATCGATCTTTCATCTTGGTTAATGAGGCGGTAGTCTGGCAACCAAAAGCTCAGACTGTAAAATAAACAACGTGGCTTATCCCATAAAACCACTAATCATTAACAAAGATGGCCGTGGATGCCTGAAAAATCAATATAGTAATGGTTCAGAAGTTTATGGTGAGGTTACAAATTTAGGAGATTGAGGACTGGAATCCCCAATATTTAGAGATGGATGTGAAATAATTTAAGCATTAAAACATAAAAACTACTTAATGGAGCTGTCATCTACAGAGGCCAATGAATAATTTGAAGAGGATATTGTAACCAAGCCATGTAGTTTGTGACCTCAATCTAATTTCAACAGCATGACACCAAATAACATTACTGTAGGGGACAGCAATTAAATCCCGAATGACAGTAACACTGAGAATAAATGGAACAGGATGGAGAGAGTTAACAACTCTATTCCCCAACTGTTGATCTTTGAGCATGTCAAGGTATTTCTGCATTATTACAATTAGAGTATAAGATAGCTGTAAAAGCTGAAAGTGCTGCATCATTATACAAAGTTCATGCTCAAATAATATAATCATTTCATGTGTATTCTGTGGAACAACATGAAATTTGTATATAAACCTGGCTGTCTTTCATTTGTGTATATAAGAAAATAATTAACAGTACAGAAAGGGAGACAAATATGAATGCAAAGCAGATAACTTTGGAATAAGGGATGAATTGTTACAGTAGCAGTAAGATCCCTGATAAAAATTTAATATTTCTACACCTAAGGTGTAATGATATGGTGTGTGATATGGTAATGATTAAAAATAAAATATAACAGAAATTTAGATCAACATTATTCAGCATAAATGATTCCTTCATTTTTTCCAGTTTTACAACCTGTTGAATAGCAAAAGAAACAGAGTAAAATTTATGCTAATGAACCATCACATCATTCATCTAGAATTATTCTGACAATGTACAGGAAACCAAAATCAAGATGGCCAGATTAGGAATTGAAGCCACATACTACAAAATGAGGGCAAAAAGTTACCGTTTGCTGATATAATCACTATAACTATTACACTTTTGTAGCTGATAGATTTACTACAAGTAAGAATCCATTAGCACCCTGCAAATTGTTGAGTGTTTTCAAGAATAAGCAAACTGGAGATGTGTTCCCAATTAATGGAAATGTGTTAGTGACCAGTGCATGGTAGCAGAACCAAATAGAGAGATTATTTTCTATCCTTCAGTTTTTCACTTAAACAATTTGATGCCATTAGCTACACAGCTATTGTTAATGAGTCAGTCAGCAGATTCCACATTGTTGATGCGCATTAAAGAATTAGCTCATGGTGATATGTCAACAAGCAGTATATGCTAACAAAATCAATTCTTTCCAGTTTTGAAGTGGACAAATTTAAATTGCGTGCTAATGTATGCTAAGAGAAAGTGTTTGACTTAGCAGTCTTATAACTACAACAAGAAATTTAAAACATAGTAAACAATAACTAAGCCTTTTAAAGTTTGGCACAGGAGCCATATAAAGTAATATCCACATAATACTGCATATATCATCACAGCTAAATTCATTAAACATGTACTACTCTGGACTACACAATGCCAGCATGATTAATGAAAAATTTAAACACTACTAATATTAGTGGTTGGTTTCATACAACTCCATAAAGCAAAGTGTGCAACCTCACTTCTGCTTCATAAACATCAGTTCACATACAGACTAACACTACAAACCATCACTTCAATTCACATTGAAGTAGGAACGCCTGTTTTCCTTCCCTTACAATAGATTTTCTGAGCAAACTTCCCTATCCAGAACATATGAAGACAAAACCCTACAAAAACTAACATATATATATATATATATATATATATATATATATATATATATATACTGCTCTGCAAATACTACGACAAAAATTTTAAATTATAATAAAAAGTACATAAAGAAATAACCATCCTGTAACCATAATTAAATATTTCACTTCCACAAACACAAGGAGAAAATTACACAGTACTTCATGGTTTCTCGATCCATTCCCTGTTGTGCGTACGTCACTAATGGTCAATAAATACGCTTGACCAGTCTAACTTAGAGACCTAAATCACCAGTATCCCTTACCCATTTTTACAACTTCTTGTGGAGTTTTGTGATGTTCTGCTGCATTGCGAGGTATTGCTTCAAACATGGCTGTCACCAATTTGATATACCATTTATCCAAATCATTTCGTCTATCAGTATTTTTAAAAATAGATTCAGCAGTCTGAGCAAATTCCTGGAAAATATACAAGTTTGTAAAAACTTGGAACCCATAGAAACAATAATTTAAATGAAAATAAAATTTTAAACAAGTTCTATAAATTAATTAATATGATTAGAAGAAGAAAAGGGAGAATTTAAACAAAGCAATACTGGGAAACGAAACTTCAATGCAATATGAATAAAGATAGTAAGCAGAAGAGATATGATGACAAAAAATTAGACTAACCATATTTCTTCTCGATTCAAGAATGATACCATTTCTTTACCTATTGTACTTGGCAAGATCAAACCATCTTTCCTGAGGGCTCTTGTTTCCCTATACATGGAAGTATTTATTTAGGTAGGCTATTATCTGCCAATATTTCAACACAGTAGAGGCATTAATTTTGAACTTTTTATATACTGCTAACCATTGAGAAAATGTGGAGATCATTTCTGATGTATACGAGGGTGGTCTGAAAAGTTTCCGACCTAACAAAGATACAAGGCATTTTTTCTGATTTTTTTTTATTTTTCAACATAGTCTCCTTGTAACTCTACAAACTTCTCCCAGCGATGCTCCCATCTCTGTAACCTGTCGAAATAGTACTCTGCATTTTTCTCTGCAAAATAATTGTTCACGAAGGTGATTGCCTCTTCATTTGACAAAAATCTCTGTCCACCGAGCGCAATTTTTAGATGAGGGAACAAAAAGAAGTCGCTTGGGGCTAGATCTGGTGAGTAAGGCAGATGGTCAAGCAGTTCAAACTGTAATTCATGAATTTTCGCCATGGCAACTGCTGATGTGTGAGACGGTCTTGGTCTTGGTGAAACAGGATTTTTTTTTTCTGCAAATGTGGCCATTTTTCCTCAAATTCTGCCTTCAGCTTTTCAAGTATTGATGCGTAGTATGCTCCTGTAATGGTTTTTCCTTTCTGAAGGTAATTGATTAAAGTAACTCCATGACTATCCCAAAAAACAGTCGCCAGCACTTTCCCAGCCGAAAAAACAGTTTTTGCTTTTTTTGGAGCTGGTTCCCCCTTTGCAGTCCACTGTTTGGACTGTATTTTTGTTTCGGGCGTATAATGGTGTATCTAAGTTTCATCTACAGTAATTAATCGGCACCAAAACTTGGATTTATTGCGCCTAAACTGCACCAACAGACCATTGGAAATGTTCATTCGAACACGTTTTTGGTCTAATGTGAGCAAATACGGCACCCAACATGCGGACAGCTTTCTCATACCTAAATGTTGATTTAATATGTAACAAACACATTCTTTTGAAATGTCTATAACCTCTGCTATTTCTCTCACTTTAATTCGGCGATCGTCTAGCACCAATTGGTGAACTTTGGTGATATTTTCATCGGTAGTTGTAGTTTTTTGACGTCCCGAACATTCATCATCTCCCAAGCTCTTATGGCCATGTTTAAATTCAGCTGCCCAAAATTTCTCTGTGGTAAGTGATGGTGCAGAGTCCCCATACATAGAATCCAACTCATCTTTGATTTGCGTAGGCGTATTGCCTTTCAAAAACAAATATTTAATGACAGTTCGATACTCGATTTTGTCCATTTTCACAAAAACACTCACATCAACTCACTCAAACGACTGTTACATAACAACTGCGCGTCCAAAATGGCTGAAACTTTGGTGAGTAACTGTTAACAGATAAACAACGAAATTCACTAGCTTTTATTTACGAGTGCTGCCATCTTCACGTTGAGGTCGGAAACTTTTCAGACCACCCTCGTACATTCTTTGTTTTATCTTCACATACACCTCCATTTGCAAGCCACAAAAATTTTATATTTCTGATCACTGAATGTTACTCATACCTTGTCATCTAGTTTTCCATACAACACAGCAAGCACCGATGGCCATGAATCAAAAAAAAAAAAATTCAACCAAGTTTGCTTTTTCATTTATATATGCAAAGAATTTTGGGCATTTCCACAGAATTAATTACATTTTGTTACCTATTTTCTTGTAACACAATGTTAGATACTAAAACTAGGAAGGATATGGAAAAGCAGACCCAACATTCACCACAGATGAAGGCAAGAGGACCATGATGAATAAATAAATGTGAACACACTTTACAATAAACCTTTATTGAGTATAAACGTGATACATATGGCAAAAGGGATCAGATGTGTACACATTGAGATTCAACCAGAAGTAAGTGATCAATTCATTAAATGTGTCAGTTTCATTATATTTTCCCCTCATCTGACTCATATCCTCCTACTACACATAGAGTTTTCCCTACCAATGTTTCAAGGTGTACCTATTATTCTCTCATTTTTATAGGTATAATAGTTTCTTCTTTCCATCTTTCATCAATTACTAACACAAGACTTACTACTGCTCCACGTTGTTCATTTGCTATGCCACTATACAGCATGATATCTGTTTGGAACCCTACTGTTTATTGACTTTATGCAGTTAAGTCTGGTCTCTTTCAATCCCAAATAAATTTTAATATTCCATCTTGTAATACTTAACGTATCCACAATATCAAATCATCTTCCTTTCTTGCCAACTGGTCTTCAGTGTATGACTCTGCCCGACTTTTCTCTGTTTGACTTACGAGTGTGTTTTATAATGGTGAGTATACATGATTATGCATTTTTGTTTAAGGCTTTATGTCTGGTCAATGTCGAGTTCATTAGAGGTGGTAAAGGACTGGGGGCAAGGAACAGGAAGGAATTTGGCTATGAACTTTTGAAGGAACCATCCCGGCATTCACCTGGAGTGTTTTGGGGAAACCATGGAAAACCCAAATCTGGATGGCCGGATGGGGATTCAAACCCACGTCTTCCTGAATGTGAGGCCAGGACATGGGTATACAGACCACTACACAATCCGAAATCTGTATGACCATAATGGTTTTTTTTTTCCTCCTCTTTAAGAGTTCCCCAGTCTTCAATTAAGCATTTCCAGTAAGCATCCTTTCAAAATTTATTTGCTAAATGACGTACATCTACTATATGCCATGCAGTGATCAGTAATTTCATCAAAGATGAAGGTGTTTCAAGAAACAATGGGCTTTTTCTGGAGTCATATTGCAACAAATTTTTGGAAAAACAAGCACACATTACTTTTAGTGACCTCAATTTCATGTGACAGAAGAATGATCACAAGCAGATAATTTACACACAACATGTAGACCATCCCTGATGACCATTACACTTGCTTTACAGACAGAGCCAAAAGTGTTTCACTAGCCATGTTAAAGTTACCAGGTTGGGAACTAGTCACCAGGTAGCCCCCACTTCAATCTTCTCTTTGCTATCCCTAGTTGGGTAAACCAGTAACTTTCCCTTTTTTTATTATTAATTTACTCTCGTTTTTCTATTATTTAAATTATTTATTTCCTCTTATTCATTATTATTTTTTCTTCTCTGTATACCACCTTTCCTGGCTTTCTTTTTCCATGGGTCATTTTTTTATTATTATTATTTTGTGCTCCTTCTCCACCCCTGAAATTATTGTTCATGACTTCAATGACTCCCAACAATAATTGTTCAATCATTCATTAACTGCAAATACTAGAAGGGTTGGTAGTTAATCCTTTACTCTCTCACATGAGTTAAAGGTCACTGCAAATAGTGTGTATGTATGTTCATATTACTTAATAAGTCCTGTCTCCCACCTTCAATTTTTCTCCATTTCTGGTCAAAAACAACTAATTTAACGTATTTCATAATATAAAATTAAGCTTGGTTTTTAAAATATAACCAGTACTGAGGTACCTTGTGTATCATATAAAACACATACACTTCCCAAAGAAGTCTCCTAAACATCAATACTCCTATTTAAAAAATCAACTAACAAAACGTAATATAAGAAGGATAGAAGGCAAAGTGTCATATTTCTCATGATATGGAAAGTTTCTTAATGAGGATTCTAAGACTGCCTCACAAAAATCCAACAAAATTAGGAAATAAATTTCCAGGAAAAAATCAATATTTAATGGTTTTGACCCCTACCTAAACCATAAGACACTAATAATCTAGCTAACACATAAGCAGTAATAATGAAACAGGAAACAATGCTGTAAGGCAATATGAATTAAAAATGATATAAAAAATAAGCCCACTGCTTAACAAAACTGAAGGGAGGTAGTTTGCAATGATGACATAAGTACAGAACACTAGAGGTGATCCCTCAATCACTTGAGAGATTAAATGAAATATGCAGGAAACCTGATTTCATCTTCACATTATTAAAGAGTCAGCTGAAATTGTGTCTCTTTGGATTATTTTTCCTGTTCTTGTTTGAATAAGATATAACCAGCAAAGATAAATACAGCTACTACCAATTAATCGTTGTAACTGTCATACAATATATAAAATACATATAAATTTATAAGCAGATTCACCTTTAACTTTATTTCAATATTTGTTCAACATATTACACTAGCCGATACCCATGACTTCGTACGCATGAACTTAGAATTTCATTGCCAGAATTGAATATAGAAAGGTGTTAGTAACTTAGGATTAGTCCCAAACAACACCAAGTCGAAATAATATGAGAGGGAAGCCATCACTATATTATTCTACCGTCGAACCTGTCTCATAAAGGGAATCAGTTTCCAACATATTTACAAACAGAAAAACAAACGAAGGTGCGGGGATGTGGGTGGGAGGGGAGGGGGGTGTTCAACTAAGGACAGCTTTATTTCAGCTTGGTTTTTTCATCTTCAGCATGAGCATCCGATTCTTGGATTTTCTAATAAATTTAGCTCCTCGTGCTCTGCTAGAGCTATCACTTAGGCCAGGATTATGCCCGCAAGGCATGTCAAAAAAGAAGACAAAATAAACTGGTGCCAGAAACATTTAGGCAGAAACAAAGTAATGGTACAGAACAGAGCAAATCGGCACCTATACTAAAACAACTTTTGTCTGTAAATGAAATTTACTAAAAAATCATACACTAACAGACCTACATGAGAAGCACAGCTTGAGCAACTGCCATAACATTACACATTAACACACGTATACATTCGTCTGTCACCATTCGATAAGTTCTCAAAACATCTTGACTAAAACTGTTATTCATACCGAAAAAAGGTCGTGTGTCCTTCCTACAGACATAAAGTATTTCCTTGTCAAATACCATCAATATCAGTATAGCCATTTAGACAACAAAACAAAACCAAAAGACAAAGACTTACTTTCGCATATATAATATTATTAGTGCAGATCTCACACATTCACAATGACTGCGAGAGAAACAATGGCTGGGTGATCAATACAGCGTAAAAAAGTGTACACCTACAGCATTGTTAGACTGCGTACAATTTGACAAGCATTTCACCCAAAAATTTGTGATATCTGCAGTTTAATATGGAATCTGAGTAACTCACCATTCAGGCATGGCTCATACGATCAAAAATGATTCTTAAAAATAGTTTCCTTCATAGGGATTTGAACCAGGAACTACGTTCCAAAAATTAGCAGGCAAGTGCGTTAACCACTGAGCTACCAGCCCACGATACTGTAAGGTACTACAGAGTCCTACACATCGTGAGTGTCGGTCTATGTTCGTTTCGGTAATTTTTCGAAATTACTTGACAATATGTACTATTTATACAGAAAAAGTATATTATGTCCATCCTAATGCCAAATCGCATCTCCTAGTCAAATTTCATCACAATCAGATTAGCCATTTAACCCAAGAAATGTAACAAACAGACAGAGAGAGTTACTTTCACATTTATAATATTAGTACAGATGTATTTGTGTAATGTTTCTACCAACAAAAACAGTACCTCGATTCATTGTCTGTCCAAACATTAAGAAAAACGACATGATGATCTGTATTTTTAATTAAGAATCTACAAATCAAGAAACATAAGTTCTTAACTGTACCTCAAAATTATCCACAAATGGCAAAATGCCACACTTGCTTTTACGATTTACACGAGTCTCTTCAATAGATTTCAACTGAGCCATCATAAAACGATCAAAATTCCTTTTTACTTGAACCAAAGCAGAGGCAAATGTCATGCTTAGGAAGGATCCTGTGTCCTGGGCAGACATTACATGTTGACTAAGTCGTACCAGGACATACATGCAATAGCTGGAAAAAAGACAATTGTATTATTTTAAAAGTTTATAAAGAATCAATTTTATACTATGCAACTAATGTAAAATAATTAAAATTTGAAAGCAAGTACAAAACAATTCAACATTATATTTAATCTTGAGTGCACTCCAAGAGATAGAAAACAAATAGTGAAGAGGAGAAAAAATGTGAGTAACGAAATATTTGGAACACTTGCATTACACTGCATTTCATGAGTGAAATTACTTAATCACATGTATCAGCCATAATTAATGCACATTTATAAACTACAGTTAATGGCTTATTAGAAGGCATTATACAGCTATTCAAATAGCAAGTTCCATCACAAAATGGAAAAAAAAAAACAACTGAAGGCTCTAGTTTCCTCAATTCTGTTCATAACAGCAAGGTGAGACAAGCTTTTACTCAGTACCCAATTATTATTATTATTAAAATATATTTTTGTTTGTGAAATGTGTAGTTTATGGGGGGACCATCCAAGCATTCGCCTAAGCAACTGCAGAAAATGTGCTTAAAGACTGCAATCAAGAGGGCCCAGGATTTGAACCTGGCACCATTGTACCTCCCAAATCCATTGTGGTGGCACTTTAACACGCACAGCCATACTGAAATACTCAGTTCCCATTTCAAGTGATAAAACTGAATGACTTTACCGAAAATGCACGAAACCTTACAGATCACTGGTTATAACCATTTGCCTTTAACAACACTCGCATTTAAAAATATTGCCTTTTAACTATACTTTTAAATCAGTTAAGTCAGTTGAGTTGAGCATGCAGTACTTCAATAAGGTAATGACCATAGTGGATATACACCAAAGCTAATGCTGATATTTTCAGGTATTTCAGAATTTGAAGTAAACACAAATTATAATGAAATTGGTTTATAGCTCTACAATTTACTACTATTTTATTGCACTCAATTCAAAACTTTGAACCCTTTAAGTCCAAAGCAGAATGTAGAAAATGTTACCTGGAATGGTGCAAAAGTCATTTATGAACATGATGTGGGGAATGGAAGAGTTCTAGTACTCGGTATTCCATTTGTCTTAGCAGACAGTACTGTAAACTGTTACTTTTTTGCTGCTATGGAGAAGTCCAGATTTTGATTCAAGCCTTTGGCCTATAGTTTTATGTAGCCTAACACAGCGGTATTAAAATCGGGTACCTTGTAGTGGTGTTTAAGATAAAACTAATTGTTTAAATTGTTACACAATGATGGGCATAAACTGGGTGGATGTATTGCTTTTTCCAGTTTGTTTTCTTTTAACTTTGTTTTTACCTATAAAATTATTTCTACTGTGCCATTTATTTCAGAAGTTATTTGGAAATCAAGATTATCATCCTTGTCTCTAGCAAAAGAGAACTAACACTTATTTCCATTTCATCTTAAACTTTTGTTTCCATGACATTCAAAATTTGTTTTTGATAACATTAATAAGATAACAGTATAAAGGCAAACAGCAAACAACTGCAATCTCCATAATGGTAAAAACACATCAATCTAATAGTAAAAGACAATAATAAAAAGGAAAATGCTTTCTAATTATGTAGAAGGGAAATTAAAGACATGGAAAGGTAGACTGTTGAGCAAGTGCCAGTGACTCTTGTAGAAGGATTCTATGGATGTGAAATGGTCAACCTAGCTATGCAATTCATTTCCCTCCTGAATGACACAGGGAGCACAAAAAATATTATGTAGTAGTGTTTTTCAGGTATGATTTTCTTCTTCTTCTTTTTTTTACAAAATGCAGCCTTTCCATCTCAAACTTCGCTAAATGATAGTTTACTTCCATTATCCTTCTTTATTTTCGGCAATATGTGTTCATTTTTTTTTTTTTTTTTTTTTTTTTAACTGCTTAATGTCTCTCAACAGTGAGGTCTTTAGAGACGGGAAAGGATGGGGGGCAAGGAATGGGAAGGAATTCGGCCATGGCCTTTTGAAGGAAGCATCCCCGCATTTACCTGGAGTGATTTGGGAAACCATGGAAAACCCAAATCTGGATGCCCGGACAGGGATTCGAACCGCCGTCCTCGTGAATGCGAGGTATGAGCAACACAGCACCACAGCAGAAATTAATTGGCCATTGACAAGCTCTCCAAAACCAAATGTTCTTCATAGGGTTTTCCTCTGTGCCTCAGATTCATACACCCAGGAACACAATTTTCTATGGTCCTCAAGAAGCAAATCATAATATCAAACATACTTCACATTTTTTGCCATACAGGTTTCAACTTGTTTGCCAATCCCATACAAATCTATTAAACTCAAACCTGCCAGTGCCTCATAAAGTATTCCTTCTTGCAAGAGTAAAAATTGCACATCAATGGTGCAGTAATATCATGGGGAAAAAAAGGCATCATACAAAAGTCAATATAAATCAATATGTGAAAGGATGGTTATAAATACCAGCAAGATTTTTGCTTAGGGCTCTATTGCCCCATGGTCATCAAAGTCATTAAAGGTGATAGAAGATTGAATAACAAACAGGAAGGAATTCGGCCATACCATCTGAAGGAACCATCACCTGGAGTGATCTTGGGAAACCATGGAGAGTCAGAATCAGGATGTCTGGAGGGGGATTCACACACACGTCCTCCTGAATGTCAGGCCCAAGCATTGCTGCTCACCTACCAACCAGGCTTAGTGGCAGTAGGAATAATTATGAAAAAAAGACTAGGAGCTGTCCAACTAAACCATGATGTAAGGAGGTAAGAAACTGACTACAAACCAAAGGTGAAGGGCAGGTACTTGAATGGAGATTAGAATGAAAGACATGAGGTAAAATTATTAGCAGATTTTTTAAAAAAAAGTATAGCCTGAGGAAAATCACCCCTTTACAATAAATAACAGGTGATAAATATTATGTTGGAAGCACACTAGATTTACTTCAGTAGTAGTAAAATAGCAAATAAATATCACCATATCTGTGAATCCTCGATATTCCAGGTGTTACAATCAACTGAAGGTGAACTTGGATCCAAAGCTCCTAAGCAACACCACATAAGAAAAGTGGAGCACGTGGTCTACTTAACGAAGTCTATAATGGTAACTGGTTTTAAAATTATACCTACAATACTTATATGGAAAGAAAAGATAAAATACATCCATCACTCCACAGAGTTGAATGGAGGAGGGCAGCAGCAACAAAAACTATTCCACAAACAGGAAATCACAATATTTCAGGCTGTGCCCTTAGTCTTTAAAACAGAACATGTGACTGAACTCGTATGAACTAAGTTTCTATTTTTATGAGTAAGATCATGTCCAGAAATATCTCTTGTGTTTGCAGATTTTTTTTTTTTTGTCACTGCTGTCCCACCCTTTTCAACTTTGGTGAGTGATGGGTATATTTTAACTTTCCTTCCAACATTAATATCGCTTCACCACATTTCTTCCTTTGACGTTACACACCAATACTATATGATATACATTTGAGTGGCAGAAGGTAACATTCTCATAGTTAAGTTCAACCTTATACAGTCAATCTTCTGACAGTGGAAATAGCATATATATATGCGCCTGTTCAACCTCTGATTTATTCAACTTTGACTAACACATTAATCTGGATAACAGATGTGAGAGGAAGCAATGTTTCACTGAATTTAACCATTAAAGAAGCTGAGCACATTTGCAGAAACTTGCCTGTTGTTTGGCAGGTATCTATGTTATACTACTATAAACCCAACACAAGAACATACCCCCCCCCCTTATTTGCATGTCATAAATATATTCCATTAATTTCTGATTCATACGTCAAGGGAGTGTCCATAAACCACATAGCTCCATTCTGGCCTTCTGTGAACCCCCCCCTCCCCCTCCCCCCATGTAGCAGGTATCTTTTTTCCCTTCTGATTCCAGAAGACATTTTGTACTCTTTTTCTCTTATCAGACTATTGTAAATTACATACGGAGATAATCAAATGACGGAAATAAATATTCACAAGCTGTTGTGTGTTCTGTACCTCATTTTAACTGTGACAAATAATATGAATGGAAAGCCATGTGGCTTGTCTCGGAAACCCCCCCCCCCTTCTCCCACATAGCCCAGCGTACCTTTCCTGCCAACCCCTCCCCCCTTTCCCCCAGACCGAGTTTATGGATGCTCCCCAAAAAGAATTTCCGTATCTTGCAACGGCCACACTATAGTTTTGAAGGTTGCCCCATTTGTGCTCAACATGTTTCTTTAAAATATATCCTATAAAACAAATTCTTCTATTTGCATATCTTTCAGTTGCAGTAATGTGTTCACCTATTTCATATTATTGTTGAATACTATGCTCTGATACTTGGCAAAATTTATAATCTTAGGAGGCATATTTTTAATACAGTATTAATGAAATATTGTGTTCATTTTTCTAGAAATTCATATTACATCACACGTTGCAATCGAACATTTTTCTCCAGGCTTTACAGCTCATTGGCATCCAGGTCATTAGAACCAGGAGAGGAAGGGGCAGCAAGGAACATGAAAGAATACAACCATTACCTTTTGCAGAAACCATCTCGGCATTTGCAAGGAATGATTTTAGGAAATTTGAGACAATGATCTGTTGGAAAATATGGTAATAGCTTCCCATCAATCTAATATTTCATAAAGAAACAAGAAACTAGACAAATTCTGAGAAAAATACATGTAGTTAATTGTCTAATACGAAGTACATAAAAACTAAGTAATTAGCTGTTCATAATACTTACAAGCTGTCTATTTTCTCATAGTGGGAGACAAAGTTAATGAGTTCTGGTTCAAGACAACCAAAGAGATCACCCATCATGCGGCGAACTTCTTCATTAATTTGTTTTTCTACCTTTTTAAGAGGTAAGGCTGCTGGTGTAGAAGGCGAAATATCTGTTTCAGTTTTTGCATCAAGGCCAATTCCATCCAGGGTTGTTTGTGTGTTCTAAAAATAATTATGACAGTAAAAGGAGAAAGAAAAACAATTCACAGAAACTAAAATATGTTATCACAGTTTTGTAAATTAAAGTATACTTTTCCTGTAACAATCATTTCTTTTTGCATTATTAACTTTACACAATTAACAAAATTAATAACTCTAGGATAAAAAAGAAATAATTATAGTGCCATTCTTTTACAGTTATGAAGTTACACATGAGAGATGTCCCCAAAGTTTTGATTCTTTAGGTAAAATGTAATAACAAAACAATCTTTATCAAATGTTATTTTGAATGTCACATTTACAAGTAAATTATATATTCCTGTAAAAGATCATAAAAGCAGTTTAAATTTGTTCCATTATGTCATCTTTGTACATTATTTCTAAAAAGAAATTTCTTCCTTGCCAGCATATTATGTGATCAGAAATGTAAGATATGAATAGGTAGACATAACTCAAAGATGGGACAGCATATAGTAGCAGCAGCAATAATTATTATTATCATACTGTAACCAAAACAATGCTCAAAATTACAACTGAATTATTTTATCTGACAGGAATTTTCACGATTCACCATCATCGTTCTAGCATTGGTTGCTGCTTCCATCTCACTACAAATATGGCTTCAAAAAAGTTAACTGTGGGAATTCTCTAGGAGTGGACATACACTACAGACACCACAGATTAATATTACATCACAGAACTGTCCTTAATGTGGGAATTTTGTAATCTGTACACTTAGCATGTATCAAACTAAGTTTTTCACTGTTTTCAGCCAGCATCAATCTTTGTATTAACTTTTTCCAGAAAATAAAAAAAATTAACTTTCTATGAAACTAAAATTGCTGATCCCTATTTCCTGCAGCCTATCAAAATAAGTATTTTGGATTAGAATACAATAAATAACCTTTTTCACTATGCTGTTTCATGTGTGTTGTTCACTTAACAGCTTCTGTTATCTTTGGTACATCCTGCTTTGCATTCTCCCCTTCTACAACACAGTTAGGTCTTCAGCAGGAAACATACAAACCTTCTCAGATATTAAAGCTATAGAAAATCCACCAGATTTTACTTTCCTTTACAGAAATTACAATTACTCTGCTGCTATGGATGTCATAATACAGGGTTAACCAAAATGATTCACTGAGTTTCAAAATACTGTGTATTTAAAAGTATATGACCTACAAAGATGAGTGATACATGAAAAAATACATAAACTCACCAAGTTTCAGTACATACTATAAATGTTCAATGTGTGTGCCCTTAGTCACCCGGCACACATCCAAACGATAATCCAGTTCTGTCCATATGTTCAATAGCATGTTTCCATGAATGTCCATCACAGCAGCATTGATCCGTTTCTGTAAATCTTGCAGTGTTGTTGGCATTGGGGGTTCATTGGGGTTGTCCTTCACATAACCCCACAAGAAGAAATCACATGGGGTCTCATCAGGTGACCTGGGGGGCCAAGATAACAGAGGAACATCACTTGAACCAGCACACCCTATCAGGTGATGAGGCAGTCGTGGGCATTTGTACCCCAGTGAGGTGAAGCCCCATCCTATTGTAGGATGAGTCATTAGTCAGTTGTGGAAACAACCACACCTGCAACATATCAAGATGCATGGATCCTGTCACTGTCTGCTCAATGAAGAAAAAGGGTCCATACATGTGGCAAAGAAGACATTCCTTTTGGCTAATCTCTTTCCAGCTCCACAAATGTATGCAGCAATTCAATACCCCATACACTCACAATTTACCTTCCCAGACAGATTAAAAGTTGCCTTGTCGCTGAATACAAAGTTCCCTGCCAAATCCTCATGATTTTCCATAGTTTCTGACAGTCGGGTACAAAAATCAAAATGGCTACAATAATCATCTGGGGTCAGGTGTTGCAGCAATTGTACCCAGTAGGGTTTGAAAAGCAAAAACCAACGCAAAGCAATCCAGAGTTTTCTGCAGAATGCCAAGTTCACAGCTGGAATGAACAGTTGATTTTTGTGGACAGCGCACATAGCTCTGTCTCGCGTGCTCTACCGTTTCCTCTGAGACACGTGGTTGACACGTGCTGGTCGATTTACACAGACAACCAGTGTCACAAAACTTGCAAAACCAATGTAAACTGCTCTGGTGACTAGGTGTAGCTTTTCTGTATTTTCATACGAATGCATGCTGTACATTCGTAACCGAAGAACACTTCGCATATTCGAACACACAAAAACTCTTCTCCTGCTTTTCCACCATCTTGTCCACTGCTGCTATTTAACATGCATGCCAGACACCAAGCAGGCTTTTAAACTTGATGAGTTTATGTCTCTTTTCATGTATCACTCATCTTCGTATATAGTATACTTTTCAATACACAGTGTTTTGAAGCCCGATGAATCATTTAGACCAACCCTGTATATTCCACTGATATCAATTCTCAATATTTTAGGACAGTATTGTTAGCTTCACTTTGAGACATTTCTTAGAAATGACACATAGGATTCAATAGAAAATGTACATGGAGTTGGATATGGGGTTTAAAGATGTATCAAATAATGGTAACTAATTTTAATCATAATTGAAAGAATATGTTTGCACCTTAGTCAGTGAGTTCAAGCAGAATATTGTCTCCTATCTAGTGAACTATCATAGCCCATCCTCTGTCCCAAGGTCTGTGATGTTTTCATGAAGTCTTTGGTAATATGTTACCAAATGGATGGCTCTTTTCTGCTCTTTTTCTTGATAATGTTATCAGTCCTTTGCCTTACAGATATAATACAGCATTATATTACTCTAGAATAGAAAGTACAAAAGTTTTGTATGCTACCACTTCTGTGGTTTCACTGCATTTCTTAAAAATCTGGTCTAGGAATAATTGCCTTTCACTATGAATGGGGTAATATGCCAATCCCGCTTTCTGTTGCTCTATATTATTATACCTAAAAACTTCAAGTTATCTATGATATTAAGGGTTGAACATCTTGCTTTATACTCATGGGTTGGCATCTACTTTATGTTTTTGTATTTTAAACTGTCATTCATCACCCCACATTGAAATAAAAGTCCCATTGGATCTCTAAAAAAATTATCAGCAGACCTTTTTAATTACTTACAGATGACAATGTCAACACCAAATTATCTCAAAAATCCTGTTAACATTGTCCCAAAGACATTACAAAACTGAAAGAAAGAAGTGGCCCTCATATATTCTTCCTCGTCAAATACCCAAAGAAGAATCCTGCATGCTTACAGTTAATCCTCTACAATGACACACTGTGAAGTTCCCCTTAGTAGGTAATACATCTATTCAAATCTCTTGTGATACTCCATTCACTCCAAGTTCTCATTATGACATTATTATGTGATTCTATATTGAATTCTTATTAGAAATTCAAGAAAATAGTATCAACTTATGATCATGCATTAATAACTTTTGTTGCATTATTAGAAAAATAGAGCCACTGTGCTTCACATGCTGTCCCTCACAAATGTGTGTTGGTATGGAATAAGTAATTTTTTGAAAGTTTCATAATATATAAACAGAACACTAATATAAATAGACAGTATTTGATTTAGCAACTAATGGCAATATCAACAAAAGCTTCACTGTCTGCTTCAAACACAGAATCACTAAGGTCACATACCCTCGTGGAAGGACTTAAAACGTCAAGCTGGAAGAAGCTGACACAGAAGTTTTGCTCCTCAAGGCAGACGGGCTCCAGCTGGGCAAGAACCTTCTCCAGCACTTCATCAAAGCGTTGTCGCTCTGCCTGGTCAATTTCTATTCCCCACTGATCACGTTCAATGCCTAGCAAACCAGTTGGTGCTGGGGTTTTGCCAGGTCCAAAATTTTGGGCCTGCTGTTTCAGCTTTCCAGTAATATCTTGATTTGACCCACTGCCTTTACCTAGAAAATAGTAAAACCTTCTATACAAATCCCTTATTCTAGTCTACAGTATGTTACACTAGTCTAATAGTCATTAAAATTTCGGCAAATAAACATTCTATATAAAATACTCAAGACCAAGTCTGTTGAATTTTATGTTAATGTAAAAGTTAGAAAAAATTTAGTTACTTATAATTTTCTGTTTAAATTAGATCTCTGTGGATGCAAATATCACCCACCATGAACAAAATTGAAACAGGATGTACAATTTGATAAAATCACTGAAACTACCAACTGCAGAAATTCTAATCATGTCATATCATAATCTCTGATTAACCAAATTACAAGTACAATCAGACAATGGAGTGTTAGAAATGTAAGGACTTTCCTGACTTTTTACACCAGGTTTTGTTGGCCTTCAGTGAACAGTGTCAATCAGTCCATCAGCCAGAAATGAATCTTTGAAATCATGTTTTAAGTGTACTACATAAGACCATTAAGCACATATCCAACTTAAATTTAAATTAGACAACAAGTAATATGGGATAAAATAATAGCGTTAATTTTTTTTTTAATTTTGGAATTCATATAAAACTGCCAGAGTTATATATCAACACAAAAGGGGAAAAGGGAGGGGGGACTATAAAACCATCCGGAATTTCAGCAGGAAACTTCTATGCTTCAGCACGTTAAATTTAGCTACAGAACTCTGTGATTCTCAGTATTTCACTGTAATCTATTCAAGTATGGGTGCAGGTTACTGGCTTTGTTTCCATCAAATAACTTATAATAATCACTTCTTTGTTACTTCTTTACAGGCTAAAGGAAACTCTTCAAGGCAAAATTCCTGTAATAAAAATATATAACAACGAAGAGTGCACAATTTATTAACAAAGATAAACACTTACCCTTTTTCTCTCTCAGTCCAGAAATCTGTTGTTTTGCCTCTTCGAAAAATTGCTTGATATCCCGTTCATAAAGTTTGCTTAGCGAGTTTGTGTACACTTTACTAAGGGCTAAATAAGCCTTACGATCCATTGCTTTGCACCAGTGCATTAGTTCTGAGTATACTTCAAGTTCTTGATGTACAGAATTATGTCTGGGCAATAAAAGTTCATTGGCATGAAAGCTAAGGGTTTGACCAACATCATTGCCCTAGCAAAAACAAAATTATGTTATAGAATTTTCTGGGGAAACATAATAATGGTTTTCTTACATTTAACTATTTAAAGTAAGTAGATATAAATGAGCATTCAACAATATGAACTGTTCAATGGCCAGTCAAATATAAACAACACTTTTGAAATAAACATGTAGATGTGGTACGAGTGCATTGGTACACTAAATGCTACGTTTTGTTCTACAGTCATTTGTTTACGTATTATCATGAATTTCAAGGAATTTCAAGGAATTTCAAGTGTCAATTGCATGATGCGTAACTATTAAGAAATAGCATGTGAATAAATTTTGTGAAGATTGTGTAAAAAGTTTAGCAATGACACACTTTTGAAGTCTTAAGTGTACAAGTAGCATAAATTCTTCTGTGAAAGTAGGACAGTAATTTCTAACTACACTCGCACACATCAACTCAAAATGAGCACCTCAACACAGACAATTCTGGAAATTAAAGACCTATTCATGAAGACACAAATAAATGTTTGTGATAATATTGCAGCAGCCAGAGTAAGTCATGGAACTGTGCAGACAATCACTAACAAGTAGTTATGTTTACACCATATCACTTCAAATTTGGAGCCAAGAATGTTGAATGCAAATCAGAGGACTTAAAAGGCTGAATTTTCTTTGAAGCTTTTAAAGTCTCTGAAGGAGACATTTTTTTTATGTGCATTCTCATATGTGATGAATCATGATACACCATTATGGTCCTGGAATGAAGAGGTAGAGTATACAATGGCATGTAAAAGGGGAAGCAGCTGTTGAAGCCAAAAACCTATTTGTCTTCTGACATGATTCTCATGATCATCTTTTGGAATGGTAATGGTGTTGCATATATTGATTTTCATCTTGATCGACAAACTGACAGTGCTGCACACTACTGTGAACTCTTGAGTAAGGTTAGAAAGGCTTAATGTTCTAAAAGGTGTAAGATTCAGATCTGCAGCATCCTGCTTCTGCTCCATAATCATTTATCCCACACTGTTGCTGCTACACAAGAAAAACTGAAAGAACTGCACTGTCCAGTATAGGTTCATTCCCCCTTTAGACCAGATTTTCCAAAAAGTGATCATCACTTGTTCATCTCAACAACAACAAAAAATAGATGGAAAGAAATTTTTCAAATCTGCAGAGGTGCAAGACTTTGTTGAATTAGCTACTTACATGTCCAACAATTTTTTTATGAACAAGAGATAAGAATGTACAGGGAATAGTGGAGGCTATTTAGAAAAATAGTTTTTATTTGTTTTACTATATACTACTTCCATGGAGACATTTTTTTAAAAATGAGTCTTGTACAATATGCATATCAGATAAGTATTTTTTTAACACTACACAGTATTAACCGTTTCATTAAAATCATAGCTTATTTATTATCTGATACTCAAGTTAAGCAGTTCCTAAACAGAAACCTTATGATCTTATAAATCTGATTTCTCAACCTTGTAAACAAATAAAAATATAACGAGTATAACGTATGAAGGATACTTAAAGACTGCAGAAAACTAAGGAGTTATTCTTCCTCATGTGTCCAGATCAATGTATCTGAGCCATCCAAGAAGTTGCAGGGTGTTTTCTAAAGGAAAGCTGAGTCTAGTCGGACAAGGAAGAGATTTTTGTAGCCAGAGGCCATTACTAATTTTCATTTTCAGCCTTGCAATCAATTTATGTTTTATACAAATCACAAACCCTCAAAAACCAACCACAGTCCAGTTCTGGTCACCCAGTATCTTCAAGGCATGGAATTAATTAACACAGTCCTTTAACGAGGTAATGATTTCCTCTGAGCCTGCCTGGAAATGAGAACCCTCCCCCTAAAAATCCTCCAGCACCTGCCTAGAACTTGCTTCAATAGACTTCCAAATCTCAGCCTACTCCTAGTCCATAAACATGAGCTTCCCCATCTTACAAGACAGCCGCAAGGCTCTTTTCCTTGTAACAGATCCCACTGCAAATTTTGCAACTTGTACCATGCCTCCATCACCTTCAACAACCAGTAAACGGGGAAGGATTCCCCATCATAGGACTTGCCACTTGTGTATCCTCCCGTATATCAACTAAACTGTAACCTTTTTCCAGCCTCATTCATCAGTTACATTGGCCATCAGAATGAACAGACATAGACAATTGGTATTCACCCCCACCCACACTTTCCGTCACGTTGATTTTCCTCTATGATGCCTTAATCAGGCAGCTACCTTATTCTACAGTTGAAGGGATATAAGCTCGAAAATTTGGCTGTCATTTGTGTTTGCATTTGTTTTGTGTGTTCACGCCACACAACCATCATCTAAGGTAAGTGGTGATTCATTTAACTAGCCTGATTTGTAATTCATATATATAAAGTTTTAGGATCCAAAGGTACTATAAAGCAGATAAATTAAACATTTGGATAGGAGAATAATCACCGCTTACCAAAGTTGAAGGTTGCCGCACGGATAGACAAGTACACACATAGAGTGTTGAAATTTTCAGTCTATATCTCTTCATCAACGAAAGCATGTGATTAAAGCTCTGTGTGAACATGTTTATCCGTATTTTGACAGTGCGGCAACCTTCAACTTTGGCAAGCAGTAGTTATTCTACCATCCAAATGCTTAATAAGGAAAGTAAACTCAACACTTACCATAGCTGAAGGTGACATAGCTCAACAATCACAATAAGGACGAACACATGTAATGCAATATTTCAGAAATGAACCTTATTCTTGCAAGCGATGAGATATTCAGTGAGGAGGTCGGACATGATCACACCAATGAATTGTAAGTGAAGATTGTACTGTTAAGCGAGTAATGATGACAATTCAATGTACTATAGTGTAATTAGTAAAATTATTGAGAGATATATTGTCATATAAGTGATAGGTGTCTCTACCTTGCCTAACCTAGATGGAACACTGTCAGACACTGGCAACTTATTAGTCTCTGAAGACAAGGGACCAGTGGAGAAGGATACCCTGAACCTCTCAGAGGTTGAAGAACAGCCAGGAGGGAGTTATGAGTGTAAGAGGAAGATGTCATATATGGCAGACAGTAAGAACAATTTGTTACAACTCCTAGTGGGCATAGTAATTTCCAAGGTCTTGAAAATTTAAAAACCATGCTTTGCTGGTGGAGTGGGGGACAAGCCAATAATCTTTACTCAAACATCGAGTGAAGAGACAAGGGAATTTTTCTAGAGTCCACCAGCTGGAGGACACGTAAGCCACGGCACTGCCCTGTGGACAACATGAGGTTTGGGGCATGGAGACCAACGTGAGGGAAGACACTTCCTGCTTCAACAATAACATCAACCCGTGAGCTTCTGGGGAACTTCACTTCATCCGTAGACAAGAATCACAACTTAATGTTTGTTTGTTCTCACCACCAGTATGGCTAGACGTGCATTTTGTAACTAACGGAGATTGTTAAATTACGTTCATAACAGGCGAACATGAATAAACAGAATAATAACTACTGTGGCTCACATGTTCATTTATGCAAGTGATCCATTTGTTAAAATTGTGCCTTTGAAGTTTCTCCTGTAATATACAATATAGTTTGAATAGTCAGTCCATAACACAGATACATAATAACTGGATGACCTGCGCCATCTGACAATATCACAACTGCTGGGTAATCTGATGCCATGTGGATCGGGTGCTGCTGTACAACTTCCCACCACCAGAAAGCATCTACTACTTGACCTGTTACAGCATGTGTGTTGATGCTTCAGCCATTTCCACCAAATGATGGAGATTCATTACACCATGAGACTGCACGCTGCATCTATCATCCGATGGTAATAATTGAATTTCTGTCACAGTTCATCTGAATCCAGTTAAAGTCCTAATGTGATTCACTATACTTATAGAGAAATTCCATGCCCTCTCAGAGTCAGGCCATTTGTGAACTGCTAAGCTACTGTTGGTGTAATTATTAATTTTGATTATGGGCAACTTCAAGATCATCCCGAAAACTTGTGTTTTGTGTTTGTCTCAGGCATATGTTCAACATCATGTAGCCATTTTCTTTAATAATGTATATCTCTTAATCAAGTCAGATATTAAAAGAAAAGACAGTATACAAATTGGCTGTCTCGGACCTTTTTGACTGGAGTATATCATCCTAATTTAATTGCCAGATAGAAGTACGAAATACTCTCTTTTTTTAAGTTGTTTCTAGCACAAACAAAAAAATAATTTAAACCTTACCAAATGAATGAAAAGATTATTGAAGTGCCTTGAAACAGTCTGTGAAAATTTTGATTTCCACTTTTCAAATCTTTTTCTCTGTTCTTGAACAGCAGAGAGACGTACAAGAGCTGGATGTATTTCAGCATTCATTGCTGACAGCAAGGCTTTACCAGCAGCAATAGCATTTTGTAGCCCCTGGGGACTAGTCAAGTCTGCTTCAATCAATGACATCTGATGCTTATGAGGCAAGTCCAGCTGAGACTGAAATATTTATTTACTGTAATTATATGCATCAAAATAAAAAAAAATATAAGAAAATGAAATGACATGAGAATAGTAACTAAGAGTATCCATTTATGTGAACCAACTAGACATGGGAAAAATAAATTCACCATAATCTAATATAAAAGTCCTACTTGAAATTTTCCAATGTAAATAACTAAATAAATTGGCTTGCAATTAGTTCATTATTTAAATCTTATAAAGAAACAGATAATTAACTTTTTCATTGTTTTTCTTACATTCTATACTTAGAACCAAATTTTTGCTAGTTATATTATGAGGAAAAACTTAGCTCAATTATCGTTACTTATACCTTCCTTCAGTCATAAGTAAATTTACACTACACATAACAAGAACAAAGTAAAGTGAAAAAGAAATGCCACAACTGAAATATTAAGCTTTCTTTAATATGAAATCTGCACATCTTCTACACACTAACACTGGCACAATTTCATGTTGCATGGTTTAAATTGCTGCAACACAAAACACTGATCTGGAACACACATTCAAACAAATCTGTGTACTGGCCACAAAATGAGTAATTTGAGTCAAATGAACACAGATGATTCAAGGGAAATTATTAAGCTTATTCTTATTTATTTATTTTATTTGTTGCTTTACACCTCGTTGATGTAGAGGTCATTAGAACTAGGCAAAACACTCAGAGGTGAAGGAATGGGAAGGAATTCAGCCAAGACCTCTTGACAAAATCATTTCAAAATTTCGGGAACCCCTGAAAATATGCATAAGCAAAAAGCTTTCAGAAGTTGTTCTTCAATCTGAAGTAAAGGTGGACAGGAAAGTTAAAAAAAATATCCACCAGGATTATGGGTTGTACATATCAAGGTACACCAGACTGTGTTGTTATTTGGTCCTTCAGGCACAACCATATCGATAACTGATGATTCAGTCACATTGCTGTTGCTTTCACTGTGGGTCTCTCATGAGGTCAACAGCAAGATGGCTCAAATTTTGGATTTCGATACATTGATATGGCTCCTACTGAGGAGGGGGGAAAAAAAAAAGACAACAAGACCGCAGAGGTTTATGCACCCTTCGGCTTGTGTAGGTGGACACACTGGTCATCCTGATTATAGTTCTTATGTAATTTTTGTGGCCATCTATTGAGCTAAAAACATAAATTTATGAATGGAATAATATGAAAGCTGCAAGGACAGGCTTAAATAAGAAAATGGTTTGAAAAGTTGTCAGCCTAGTAAAGATTCATATATAAGTATTATCTATATTAAGATCATTACACATAATATATTGTAATGTTGTTTCAATAATAAAATTGTTTTTTATAAGAAATGCAAATCATCCCATACAGCTGCAATTACCTCTTGATTTGGAAAAATGTGCTATTCAATGAGTAATAGTTTGAGTTTCAGAAAGAGAAAAAAGCTGGAGGAAGCTGAATCTCAGGAATAAGGCTGATGTTAAAACAATATAGAGTTAAAATTCTTTAATTTTCTCTTAACCAGTTACTTTCATAAATGGTTTCACTGTTTTGAAAATTTATTTTTCCTTCTATAAACTCTTTTCTTTTCTAAAATTGAAAAGAATTACTTATTTTTCAATACTGATCCTAATCAATAAGTAAAAATCCCTTTAGCATCTAAAAAGACTTATATGAAAAAAAAACATTTTTGATCTGCTGTTAACATGTGCAGCAATGATCCTGTAAGAGGATTTTCAATGTGCAATTCTTCATACAATATATATCCCACATGTTCAAGGATAGTCATGTTAATCACATTTAGTGGGCTATATGCAAGATAGGTCAAATTAATGGTGTGGCACTAGATCTTTCGAAGGCAACAGAGTGAGCCATAAAATTGTGGTAAATAAAGTAAAAAACATTTAAATAGATGAAAAAGTGACTTACTGGGTAGAGACATTCTTAAAAGTTAGAAAGCAAAGAGTTGGGGTATGAAATGCAGTGTCAAAAGAAGTGGAAGTGAAAATAGGAGTGCCATAGGGTAGTGTATTGGGACCATTGCTATTCATCATTCCAATAAATGATTGTATTGGTCACCTTTTTCAAAGTGGTAAGTACACTCTTATCCAGCTTATCATTGAATGCAGTAGGTAAGAAAATGTGGTCTCGGACAAAGGATAGTTTCCTGCTCACAGAAACTTTAGCAATGATTTGGCATCCTCAACATTTCATTTAAATAAAAAAGGATAACAGTAAGAACTATTGCACGATTGTCGCCAAACTTCTCTATGAAGCTGGCACAAGAAGTGATTAAAAAAAATAAAAAAATTGATAACTGAGAAGATCCACTCCATTAAATTTTATTAACTTAAAATTGGGTTCATTCTGTGCTAGAACTTCTTTGCCAAAATATTAATTTTATCATAGTGCATTAATCGGTTTAATGATTAAGAAATAAGGGGACAGTGTGTACCCAGATTTCAGATGGTTATAAAGTCATGACCCCCAATATTGTGACCTCTGACACAAGATTTTATTCTATTCTTACAGCTTTAAACAAAAGCAGTTGCAAGAGAGCTTTCATATTACTAGTGATTTCAGAAGGGGGAGGGAGGAAGATGCTGTTCCTAGCTGAATAATATATCCTACCACACAATTTAAATAATAGTTCCAGTTAAAATACTGTTAGGAAATGAAAATAAGGAAGGATAGAGAAAGTAAACTGCTCACTCTTCACAGAGGTAGGGGGGGGGGGGGGGCATGACACACAAATAAGCATGAACACATTTTACAATATACAGGGTGTCCACAAAAGGACTCCCTGATTTCAAAATTAAATATCTCGAAAACAAAGATCGATAGAGTAATGCAGTAAACGGTATGTTTATTGTGACAGCTGTAAGAAGTGTATACAGCAGTGTGAAATAATAGTTACAAAAGCTGCTAACAGATGGCACTGTAATCGCCATACGTAATGCCTAAATAGTGATCCGAAGCTCAGGGTAGTGCCAATGGTGAACATTTTGAAAACATTGTGATGTGATTGTTTGCAAAGATTGTTTTCATACTATTATTTCACTTATGTATGCTGATATGAGCTGTACAGCGTACAGCGCCATCTGTTAGCAGCTTTTGTAACTATTATTTCACACTGCTGTATACACTTCTTACAGCTGTCACAATAAACATACCGTTAGCATTCCTCTATCGATCTTTGTTTTCGAGATATTTAATTTTGAAATCAGGGAGTCCTTTTCTGGACACCCTGTATCAGTATAAAGGGTAATTTCCTGGTGTCTGATTGAAATGAAATCTTCAAAGGTAACCCACAGTACTGTGATGTCAAAACACTATCTGTACATTTCAATGGATAGCACCACTGTTGTCTTGAGGAGTGAATCCATCTGTGTCAACAAACCAACAGCAATTTTGTCAACTCCTGTGCCACACCTAGTTTTATGGTTTAGGTCGCCTGCTGCTGCTTGAGGTTAATCATCCCATCAACGAACTGTGGATGGTTATACCTGTTTTCTCTGAAATATTACCAGTTACCAGGCATCACTAAGACAAAGGCAGCAGTCCCTGTTGATGGTATCAGGGAGACAAATTTTGACTGCTTCCTTGATTACAGAGTCCCACAAATGTGACGTCCTGGCCAATATCTTGAGGTTGATAAAATCCACGCCATGGTAGTGATCATAAAGATATTTGGATATTATTGATTTGTTGTACTGTCCTGGGCAGATGTGGCATTTATGACACTCACACGGGACACTGTAACAGTGATACTCTTAGGCATAGATTGTCCTTAACAGATCAGAGGCAATCCTATATTTTTGCTGGTGGCAGAAAATAGTTTTTATGGCATGCTGTATCAGGATTCTGCTATTGTTACATGAAATGATTCCTATGAATTGCAGAAAAACAGTAGCCATAGTTGTGTCACTTTGTACTAGATTGTTCTTCTCTGGCTTATATTGAATTGCCTTTTCTATTTGTTTGCTGGTGTATCCTAGCGCCTGAATAGATTTTTTTTACTTATGGCTTTACACCTCATCATCGTCGAGGTCATTAGATGCTGGATAGGACTGGGTGTCGCGTATTGACCGAGCGAGAGTCGAACTTACCCACTGCGGGTCCGTTCCAGCGTCTACTTACTGCCAACTGAGGTACTTCCGGTTTCCAGCCGGCATCTGTAAGTTCCTAGCTGGGATAAAATACATGCACAGAAGCTTAACTGGTCTAAAATTGGGACGTAGGTGCTCCTTGAATAATGTAAAGAACTGCGGTTACTTGATTTATTCGGCGAGAGCAGTTGTATGGTACAATTACAATCGACTGGTACATAAAATCAGCATTCCTGGTATTAGAATGATGGACCATAGGATCCGATGTTGAGACAGAAATGCATCACAAGCCAGCAGAGGGAGGATTCTTGGAAAAATGCCCAAAATGGCTTGATTAGACCGTTACAGGTTCTCACTACTAAAAATCACATCGCAGACTGGGGCGAATCGTGCGCGCAAAGAGGCGCCCTCGATTCCGGAAGGTGGGGAAAGCCTTCCTCTCATTGGCTGACAGTCACTACGAACATGCGTGTGTATCACGTGCCCATAGTGTGTTAGCCTCATGTACTCGTCGTGCTGTGTAGCTTTCCCACAGTAAGAACTGCTAGGCCAGCGGTGTCGTGTACTAGCGGTGTAACCTTCCTGCTACCGTGCTGGCTTGAAAGTACTCTGCCTTCATTATTACTAAACTCTATACTAACATCTATATAGAAATCAGCTACCGCGACAGGGGACAAGGAATGGGAAGGAATTTGGCCATGGCCTTTAGAAGGAAGCATCCTGGCATTTGCCTGGCGTGATCTGGGGAAACCATGGAAAACCAGAATCTGGATGCCCGAATGGGGATTCGAACCAGTGTCCTCCGTCAATACATCTCTCTCATGTTCTAACTCCTGTGGTAGTATGTCTTTGTCGGAAACCACCCTTGCCCTATGTACAAGTGTAATTAACACAGTGCTAATCTGCACAGGATGGTGGAAAATCGTTGCTCCAAGTTACTGGTGTGGTACAATTTTCTGTACACACTATGGCCTAGCATTCCAGCCAGATTTCTTTCAATTAAGATGTCAGGTAAAGGGAGATGACTGTGCGTTTTCACTTCAATGATAAAATTTATGCTGGGATGAACTTCATTAAGATATTTCAAGTATTTATTTAAAGTCTGGTTGCCATGGAGCCACATGTCACCACCATATTGGAAAAAGCATATAAGCTTTACAACTGTTACTTCCAAGGATTTTTCTTCAAATTGCTCTATGTACAACCTGGCAACCATAGTAGAAACTGGGGACTCCATGGTAACTGTATCCACTTTTTAATAGGATTTCTTTCAGTATGTGAAATTTGTGAATATCAGCACATGTTTGAATAGATCTACAATGGCTGGTTCAAAATGGTGGTTCCAGTATATCTTTCAACGGGACATTACGTCAAAAATGTCCATTATGTCTGAGTCATTCAGTTTCTTGGTCTTGACGATCTTCACAAATTCTGTGAAATTTTTGATTTGTTCGTCACAAAGGCTACTAGAAGGACTTAAAAGATTGGTCAGATATTTTGCCAGCGGGTAATTCAATGCAATAAATTATTACTGGTGAGTGTCTGCCAAGGTACACTTTCTGTCTGTTTCTTTGGCAGTCTGTACAGCCTGGGTGATCTGGCAGCACAATGACTGATTCTTGTTGGTTTATGCATAAAATTCAGTTTTGTTCAATAGTGCCATTGTTTTCTTCTCAATACTGTTGTTAGGATTGTTGCCCAACCAGTAGGAGGTGAAACATGGCAAGGGGATCAGATGTGTTCACACTGAGATCAGCGATAAGGTGGGAAGTGTGGGAAGAAATAGACAATCATTACTTACAGAAAAGTATTATCTCTGGAAATGCCATAAGAAGTAATAAAACAACAAAAACTAAGATCTGGATCGGAAAAAATTACATAAATAAAAAATGTATATAATAAAAATAAGTGAAAAGTTTACCAGTGGGGTCTTATTGTATATTAAGACAAAGGAGATGTCTGGTGTAATTGAAATGATTGTAGGCTAGTTAGGGAGCGTCCATAAACTATGTGACTCGGTCTAGGGGGGAGAGGGGGAGGTTGGCTGGAAAGCTATGCTGGGCTACACGGGGGGAAAGGGGGAGGGGTTTCCAAGCCAGGCCACATAGCTTTTGATTCCTATTATTCATCACAGTTAAAATAATGTACAGAACATACAACAGCATGTTAATATTTATTTCTGTCATTTAATTACCCCTGTATGTAATTTACGATAGTCTGACAAGAGAAAACAGTGCAAAATGTCTTCTGGAATCAACAGCGAAAAAAGCCAAGTGCTATGGGGGAGGAGGGGGGGATGGAGACAAAAGCCACATTGGGCTTACATGGGAGAAAGAGGGGGGGGGGGTGTTCACAAGAGGCCAAAATGGAGCTATGTGGTTTATGGACACTCCATTGCCATTTATGGAATTAAGACGAGTTAGTAGTATCAGGAAAACTCTGACAACTCTTACTGTAAAACAGTTGTTGAGGCTATTAAGAGTTGCTGGAACTAGTAATAGCTGCTACTGGGTGGTTTAGGTTGCCCGTATAAACTGTGCCTGTGGCTGTTGATCCTGATGGACGGTTGGTTAGTGGTGAAGCCTATAGGGAAAGCCATGTGGTGGAGGCAGCTAAGTAAATGAGAGGTGTAGCTGTGCATCTGGCATGTCCCATAATAGGAAAAGATTCCCCCGAAGTAAGAGTGGAATAAATTGTGGTGACTGGTTGCTTGCTGTAAGTTTTGCAACAAGCAACCATGTAGTAGTCTGGGTGAACCATTAGATGAGGATTTTTGGATAAAAAAGTTTTCTTGAGATTGGGTGGCTTGCTGAAGCATATGCAAGAGGCAAAGGGTATGATTTTTGGGAGAAGGATCCACATTTCGGGGAAGGTATGTAGGAAGTCATTCCCATGGCTAGGGATCTGTTTAATGGACTTGAGACGAAGAAAGAAATTGTGATAAATATGGGGATGTGGACAGCTTTTTGGGGTGCCAAATGTGTGAATGGTGGGTGATAGCATGCGATATGTTCCAGTAAAGTCCAACCATTAAACCTATCACTTATTTTTAATATGCACATATTTTTCATTATTTACACATAATTTTTATTATACTGTGTAATTCTTCTATTTATTGGATGACCATCATGGATGTTCTGTTATACTATTAAATGAGTTTCCTCACTGATTTCTCTAAGACTTGCGAAGGATCTCTTCCTTCTGGACTTTTCAGCTCTTCATTGCTAATTGATAACTAGATTTAGGTATATTAGTTTTACTTCTGCTCCATTATAATGAAATACTTAATCTGCTCAAAGTTCCTGTTTATTGTGACATAATTATTATTGCAGTTAAAAGTGAAATACAGCTGTGAATTTTAAGCATTGTAATGCGAGCAAGCACTAGGTTTCCTCATTGATAAACTTCTAAGTCAGTTGTCTAAGATAAGAATTTGCAGGTACTTAGCTACAATCAATCGGTAGACAGTCCGATGTGGTACTTGCCACTTCCATAAATCAGAATCAAGTGAAGCAGGATCACCTGTTGTTTGCTCTAAGTGAACTTTGCCGAATGTGTGGTAATTTCCAAGCGCCGGAACCTGAAGTGACGTGATTGGAAGTTTTTTCCTGCTTGGTTGAACCAGCAGGTTTCTGTCACATCCACCATGGAAGATTACATTTTGTATAACTGAATAAAACTGCAAGTAGTTTGAGCTAATAAAATAATATTTACACTGCAATTGCATGGTCTTTCAGGTGATTATACTTTCCTGTATTTTTGACTGTTTATCCCTCTTCCCCACCATTTTCAACCTCAACCATACCACCTAGTTTATCTCTGGCTTCATTCATGTTGTAGGTCTCAGTGTGTAAGTATTTGATCCTCTTGCCCATGTCTTACATCTACCAAAATATTGTAAAATGTATTTGTGTGTACTTGTTCATCAGAGCCCTCCTGCCTTCACCTGTGGTGAGTGTTATGTTTACTTTCTTCATCCTTCCTTATTTTCACTACCACAAATTTTGTATAAAATTCTCCAAGTTTAAATTTCTACAGTGGTCATTGTTTTCATCCAATTTCAGTCCCACAAAGAACCTTGAGCATGATATACAACTTGCTGTTCAAATGTTAGCCTCTCAGCCTTATAGTAATAATTAATTCATAAATGCTGTATCACATGCTTCCAGTTTATCACTACACCAATGTAGCAATGACATCCAAAGCAGCGATAACCAAGTAGGAAGTTTACGCACGTAACAAAAGTAAACATACGAAGACCAAAAATTGCTCATGAATTTTTAACTCACCACATATCAAATATAATTTTATATTTTTAAATGTAAATAAAATTTAACTAAAATTGTTTAGAGGGTTTTATCAAAAAAAAATGTGGACACGGTGAAATCGAAACAATGACTTCATGTATAACAGAACAATTAGAAAAAATGAGACATGGTAGGGTAAAAGATCAAATGATGAGCCAAGAAACTCCTTGCAGAACACACTGAAATAAAGTATCTTGTGCTTGTATTTTAAAAAAGCTCATTACATTTGTCTTGGAGGATAATTTTATAGCATTACTTCCATACTCACAATAACTTGTTCCAGTTCAGCTTGCAGCTTGCGGTTATTTCTATTTGCAACTTCTATAAGTAAATTCTTTTCTTCCATTTTCTCCATAGTCTCTCTTATATGACAAAGAACTTCATCATACGCATTTAACCGTGCTTCGACATGCTCAGCTTCAGTTATTGCAGCTTCAATTTGATCCATGAGCTGCTCAACTTGCTTTTCAGATGCCAGAACACTATGTACATTTTCCTGAAAAATCATCATAAAAGCACACATAAAGCAATAACTGTTTTATGTACAGGTCACTGTATAAATAACATCACTTTTTTAAGGGAACCAATATTTCCAAAGTTTATATCACTATTACTCACATGAAACTAAATTTAATCGAAATTTCATTATACAGCATTCAGTGCCAAATGTCTCATGAACACTACAAGGTAATACTCTTTAAATATAATTAAATTAGCGGATATAATGCGTACATCATATGGCAACGATGGTCACCTTGCCACTTCACCCAAACTAGTGTTTGAGTTCACAAATGAAATGTGGAGTTTGTTGCTCCCTTTAACTCCTGTAATAGAGCAAATTATAAATTCCGCCTAAAAAATCATGACTCAACACAAAAATCAGCGAGAAATACTGAGAAATAAATAATTACTCCCAGGAAGCAGAAGATAGGATATGCCAATAATGAGAATTAGAAGCATCTCCAGTGTACTGCTGTCTTGTCACCTCCTTGGGCGTTTAGCTGGATGGAGTGATAAAACAACAACAACAACGTTATGACAGCTACCAAACGCCCAATAAATATATCAGTGCTAGCTGTCAAAAAGATGTTTTTCATGGCTCATTTTGCTGAATATCTGAGAGGATTATGCAGCAAGATTACCTTCAGTAATTCCATTGTTATGAAAACCAGTTTAAAAAATGATTGTCACTTTACTTCTCAACAATTCCTACATCCACACTGCAAGTGAATTAACACAATAACTTGCAGGTATTACTATGTAGTTTACAAAAAAATGAAATCCATCTTCCCTACATGTGAAAGAAAGATAAAGGAATTGTAAAAGCATTTACACCATAGGTGTCAAACTCAATTTTGCAGAGGGCCATATATTATATTTAGAATGTGTAGGCGGGCCAGATTCAAATAAAAAAAAAAAAAATGTACTGAATTATTATAACATTTTATTTATTTAATTGTATAGTATATAAAATACGGTTGTTAAAAATCATATCAAAGTTAAAAAAAGAGGGTAATTATTTTGAGCTCGAGGATTAAGATACCCGATTTCTCTTGTTTTGACAAGCTCATTGATGTCAGGTATCATATTTGTTGTAATTATTTTAAGAATTGATTGGAGATGTTCATTTGTGCGATGTTTGTTCTTATTTATTTTCATGACGGAAAACATCTGCTCACATAAATAGGTGCTACCAAACAAGCTCAGAATGTGTGCTGCATGCTTTTTTTAATCCGGGTAGTTATCCAAACTCTTGAAATATTGTGTATAAAATGTAAGAGCGTTAACCTCTTTAAATTTTTCTTTCAAAATACTGTCCGATTGAAGATCTATCAACTCCATTTGCAAATGAACTGGTGACTGTGAAGCTTCAAAATTGAATGGATATTTGAAAATTTGGAATTCCATTTCATTCATTTTATGGAAGTCTTCAAAATGATTGTTGAATTCCGTGATCAGATTTTGCAGAAGTTGAGAATATTGATCCAATTTTTTTTGTTCACTGTGCCAAATGATTTTAAATGAGGGAAATGATCCAAAGTTTGATTTTTTACCTGATTTTCCCACAGCCTCAACTTTGTTTCAAATTCTTGAATACATGAATACATTCGATTGACAATCAGATTTTTACCCTGTAACTTTAAATTCAGATCAGTCAAGTGTTTATTCATATCTACCACAATGGCACAATAAACCCACCAGTCATTGTCATAATCAATTGGGTTGCCTTTTTGTAACATGAAAGCTTGAATA
This sequence comes from Vandiemenella viatica, assembly GCA_031002005.1. NCBI lineage: Eukaryota > Metazoa > Arthropoda > Insecta > Orthoptera > Morabidae > Vandiemenella > Vandiemenella viatica. The sequence continues at coordinate 16,891,067 of CM061919.1, forward strand.
GGGTCACATAATGCAAAAAATCTTTCTAAAACTACTCCTCGACTGAGCCAACGAACTTCGGTGAAATAAGGGACATCAGAAATTACTTATAAATGTAGTTTGCCATTTTAAAACTTCCGTAGAGGAATCGAGTGAAGTCTGAAAGCTCTAAAAAAAACATGATTCTTCTTTTTGTGTCACATTGCGATCGCGGGCTGGTTGCGTATCTTTGACATCACTAATTTACACTATACTCCTTTTGCTTAAATGTCAATGTTGTTGGAGAAACAATCAGCTAAGTACAAAAAACCTTTATCAACATGGAGCCTGAATAATAATATTTCTTGGGTGAAAAAAAGGGTCAGGATGAAATTCAGGTAAATGAGAACCATGAGCATGAAAAGGAAGTTTTTTAAACAAATGATTTAATAACTTCCTGTTTTTCCACATTAAATGTCTTAACTTGTTTAGAAATATTTCACTGAAATGTGGAATATGGAATCTCTTTACCAATTACACAAGTGTGGTCAGCTTTTCTCTCAAACAGACTGACGACAAATAAAATTATCAGTGCAGGGGAACTACTAAATGATGCATCTAGAAATTTCTATGGATATGATCAGACAATTATAGATAAAGATGGAGAAGAAGTTATGGAGGATTTGAAAAAGGTAGAGATATTAAGCAACTGGTTTGATGAAATCATTAAGACCCATTCACACTAGCGGTCAGCTCAGATCAGGTCAAAAATCGCTATACACGTAATCCAATGGGAGCATTCACAATACACGGTCCACTCAGGTCAAGGCAAGGCACGTCAAACTGAAGATCGCACCACCACTGATCAACAATGGTCAAGACCTGAGCTGAGCTGAGCTGACCGCTAGTGCAAACGAGCAACGGTCAGGTGAGGTCAGATCAAATGCGAGGTGAAGGTCTGAAAACTATGTTCGTAAACAATAAAAAAGAGTAATAAATAAAAAAGAGTAATAAATAAAAAATAAATATTTTATCTATATATTATTTCTGTTTATGATAAAGTTGGCCAAATTTAATATAAATTCAAATATTATTACCGATTTTAGTACTGCCAAGGTACACATCCTGTTTACGAATTTAAAAAAAATATATATATTGTGAAGTTATTTCTTGAATCAAAAGGCTTCTGTATGAGCATTAGCGCCCAAACAAAGAATATTTGTAAAATAGGGTTTCTCTCGTTCATCCTGAAATTCACTTTCTACATGGCATAAAATTTTATACTTCTATAAATAATTGTGCAAAATACATGTTGGTTAAATTATGTTATCAATTAATCCTGGAGCAGAATTAATTTTTCTAAAATAAATTCGAAATCTTTGAGCCCTAAAATATCAGAAGCATTTCCCACCACTCATCTCGCATGGCATAGCCGGTAGTTAAAATTCTTTTTTCTCTTTATCTGTAAGCACTTGAAACTCTGGATGCACTCAGAATCATCCTCTTTTTGATCTTGACAAATTTTAGGCTCTTGATCCATAACCATTGCGATTTAATTGACGTTTGGATAGAAAACAGCATTGTTCACTATGAGCAAATGAAATGAAATGGCCTTGACTTGATTTGACCTGACTTGAGCTGACCTGATCGCTAGTGTGAATGCTATCCTGGATTGTGAGCTGAGCTGAACTGACCGCTAGTGTGAATGGGGCTTTATGGACCATGATTCAGGAATGGGAGGGCATAAATCAGAAAAGGAACTTGTCAACAACAAACAGAAATTAGCAAACTAAAAAAATATTGAAATTCAGCCAGAGGCTATTATGAAAGAACTAAGAAAGCTAAAAAAGTGTAAAAGGGGCCAGTGTAGATACTATTATCTTGAAATACAGGGTGGCACGAAAAGAACGCATGGATATGATTTGAGTGGTGGGATTGGAATGTAGGAGTGGGGGATCTGTTGTTTTGTAGGTTAGACCATCCAGTTTCAGTAGCAATGGCACAGTGTTCCGTGCAGCATCGCGTTTTTACTGCTGAACATTTTTTCAAAAGTAATGACTGTTATCACAGTTCAACATCTTTTCCGAACACATTTCAATGTTGCGTGAAATGGTTTGGTTCCTGATAGCAACACAATAATTCATTGCATTAACTCTTTTTGGAAAACTGGAAGTGTCATGAAGCAGAAATCATCTGGTTGTCCTCGTACAGTGCGAACCCCAGAAAATGTCGAGAGAGTAAGAGCGTCTGTTCTTCAAAGTCCTTGCCACTCTACTAGGTGGCATGCTCCAACTCTGGGTTTGTCTCGTCGCTCGCTGCAGTGCATCCTGAAGGATGAGTTAAAATTTCATCCTTACAAAATTATGATCGTGCAGAAGATTCATAAACGTGATCATGAGCAACAGAGACTGTTTTGTGAGAGAATGCTTGTTGTTCTTGCTAATGATGATGTTTTGTTTATGATGAGCGATGAAGCTCACTTCCATTTAGATGGTTATGTAAACAAAGAAAACTGTCGGTATTGGGCAGCAGACAATGCACAAGAACTGCATCAAACACCACTGCACAGTTCAAAAGTGAACGTTTGGTGTGGAGTTTCAAAAGTGGGAATCGTTGGGCCTTTTTTTTTTTAAGAGGGTGGTGTTAGTGTAACAGTGATTTCTGAATGTTATGTTGCAATGCTACGAAATTTTTTGCGGCCACAACTTGACACTTTAGGGATCAACATGGCAGAGATGTGGTTCCAACAGGATGGAGCCACTGCCCACACGGCGAATGAATCCACGGCAGTTGTCAGAGAAATGTTTCGACAACACGTGATCTCACGTTTCGGCTATGTCCACTGGCCTCCACACTCGCCAGATTTGTCGCTTTGTGACTTCTTTTTATGGGGTTACTTAAAAAGTAAAGTTTACTGTAACAAACCTCATACACTCAATGATCTGAAAGTTGCAATAGGTGAAGAAATCGCTGCTCTTCCACATGACACTTTGAAGAAAGCAATGGATAACTTCGAAGAAAGACTTTGAATGTGTATACACGAAGAAGGCTATCATCTGTCTGAAATTATCTTTAAGTGTTAAGTTAAGTGCAACTCATAAACTGGATAAATTACATATTGTATTGATGTGAGTACATTTTCTGTGTGACCAAAATAAAGCCAATTATAACAGTTTGAAATTCATGCATTCTTTTTGCGCCACCCTGTATTACTTAGATTGAGCCAGGAGACTTATTGCTTACCAGAGGACTAGAGCGGTCTGGTGGCTCAGTGGTTAAGGCGTCTGACTGGAGACCGAAAGGTCCCCGGTTCGAATCCCTGTCTTGGCGGGGATTTTCATGGGCACTTAACCCGGCCTTCACCTCTGGCACAGCTTGTTGTGTAATGTGACGTACGCCAGAACGCTTCCGTGTTTCGGATTCCATGTTAAACTGTAGGTCCCCTGTACCTGGCAGGATTGCCGGGCTAGGTTAAGGCAGCTACAATGGGCGGAATGCGCAGCCAATAGAAACCCTCTCACCAGGTCATTACGACCACACGGAATTATTATTATTATACCAGAGGACTGGAAAAGGAATAGTAATACCGATCCATAAGGTACAACTAGGATCAAAAATTACAAGCCAATCAGTTAGACATCAGTGGTAGGCAAATTAATGGAGAGATTGATATACAATGATATCAGAAAGGAAACTAGTTTTCAAATTGACAAAATAGGGCAAGGATAGTCATGTGAATCTCATTTAGTGGGCTATGTACAAGATAGGCCAAATCAATGGTGTGGCACTAGATCTTTCTAAGGCAACAGAGTGAGCCATAAAATTGTGGTAAATAAAGTAAAAAAACATTTAAATAGATGAAAAGGTGACTTCTGGGTAGAGGCATTCTTAAAAGGTAGAAAGCAAAGAGTTGGGGTATGAAATGCAGTTTTAAAAGAAGTGGAAGTGAAAATAGGAGTGCCATAGGGTAGTGTATTGGGACCATTGCTATTCATCATTCTAATAAATGATTGGTTTACAGTCAGAAGTTAGGTGGTCGTCTGCAGATGACATAATTTTATATAATAGGATTACAACGGAAGAATCCTGAACGGCTGCATGGTTACCTGGACAGGGTATCTAGCTGGGTAGGTCAATGTGGGATGTATATAAGTGTAGAGAAGAGTCAGACTAATAGGGAAACAAATAAAGAATAAGTTTATTATGACTATAGGATGGGGAAGGAACTGCTTGTTGAAGACTTGAAGAATAAGTATCTTGGCATAACATCTGATAATACTTAACCAAGCCGGATTAATTGGGCAGGTGGTAGGAAAATGTATCAAAAACCTTCATTTATTGGAGAGAGTGGTGAAGTACCAGAGAAGCGAGGGAATTCTTTTTTTTTTTTTTTTTTTTTTTTTTTTTTTTTTTTTTTTTTTTTTTACAGTTTAACGTCCCTTTTTAACAACGTGGTCTTTAGAGACGGGAAAGGATGGGGGCAAGGAATGGGAAGGAATTCGGCCATGGCCTTTTGAAGGAAGCATCCCGGCATTCACCTGGAGTGATTTGGGGAAACCATGGAAAACCCAAATCTGGATGCCCGGACGGGGATTCGAACCGCCGTCCTCCCGAATGCGAGGCCAGAACGCTATCCGCGAGGGAATTCAGTTGCAAAACTTTGGTTAGTACATTACTTGAATATGGTGGTGTAATATGGGACCCACATTTTGGGTATCAAATACAGGAGCTGGAATGGAATTCATTGGAAGAGAGGAGGAGGGTGAAGAGAGTGCTGGGAGTGTACAAGGTGTATATTTGTGATGAAGCATGTAAAGATATAGCTGGAGGAATTGAGAGGAGTGCATGGAAAGGAATAGATCACCATGACCAAAACCTGGCATTCAATTTCATATATAAGGAAATGGGAACTTTTTCTTTTGTAGGTAAGGGATTCGGGGATTGGTACAAATTACCAATGAATAATTTTGCAAAAAAATACTGAAATAATTTAAATTTAAAATTTGTAGAGAAGAAAATTAGGTGATTACAAGAAAGGGGAGAAATTGTTGTGTAGGAAAATTGCAACTGGAGTGTGCTTTCCATCAGAATGAAACTAAATTAAAGTAGCTTAAGCATCCAAAAATCAAATAGCAATAAGAAAAGTTCCTTTCCAAATGCTTCCTACCAACTGAATATCAGTTACTATTAGTTAGAATTAATACAATTATGGCTTATTTGAATGTTTTTGAGATTGACTAAGATTAACAGCTTGAAATAAACATTGTTGAAGACAAACACACTAAACAAACATCAACAAAGGAAGTAAAAAAGATACTATGGTTCCATTCATATATTGAAAACATGGTCTGAAAATTAGTACAGGAACTGGTACAAAATTAAATTACCTTGAGAAAAATAAGAATAAAATGATAAAATTTCTTATTTCTATAAGCTCAAAACACATTAATTTTTTTTTTAATTAACGACTGAAAATTCATATTTGTCAGAACACTGATTTTCATTGGTTGTGCAGCAAAATATTTTCCAAGAATAAATATGGAAATCATCCTAAAACTTTTTTTCTTTTTAAAAAAAAAAAAAAAAAATTGAAGACTGAAAATTCTGACTCCAAAAGCTTTAGAAATTCTTGGAATTGGTATTGGTTCTACCCATTCGATCCAATATGTTCATTGTTTTAATAACCACGCTCATGACATGATTAATTTTAGGGACACGGACAATAAATCTCTGTATGTATAATGGAACGAAAATTTAACAGCAGGGTATTATCTAGTTTGCAGACCTCATTTTCAATCAATTTTACAAAACCATCATTTTTTTCAACCATTTCTGGAGTACTCCCAGCTAGCAGTGAAAATTATAACTGTTAGGAGTCCTAACAGCATTCTAAGAATCAGCCAACCACTTACACGCTGAAAGTTACATGACCTGTAGATCTCCAAGTCGTGTAAGGCTCTGTTGTGAACCCGCACAGTCAATCCACGCAAGACTAAGCGAAGATTACCTTTGTGTTGAAGTATTTGATATCGCCATTGAAAGTTAAGGTTTACGTATATAATGATCAAGCTCTGCGAGCCACAAGTGGCCCATGGGCTGCGGGTTGGCCACCCCTGATCTAAGCGTTTCCCAATAACCTCTTCCAGATGCAAGTTGAACAGTAAGGGGAAAAGGAAACTTCTTTGCCTAATGCTCCTCCCAATGCTGCTTTATTCCAACATCTTGTTAGCAATCTTTATTCTTACTTTCTGCTGTAAATATAGGTTCTGCACTAGCCTTCTCTCCCCCCCCCCCTCCCCCAATCTACTCCTTTCCTCTTCAAGATATCCATCAGCTTTTTCCATTGCACTCTCTCAAAAGCTTTTTCCAAATCAATAAAGATGACATAAATTTCTCTTCCATTCTCAATATATCTTTTGCCTATGATTCTTAACAGGCCAATAGCATCTATTGTTCCTTTCCTAAATCCAATACATCTAACTAGCTTCCCATATAGTCTTCTATTCATCACTCTCGAGAATACTTTAGCTGCATGTGAAATTATACTGATAGTCCCATGCACTTTACATATATTTGTATTCCTCTTTTCTGAATTGGTATCATTACCATTGTGAGAATGTCATCCTGCCCTCTGTCATAGGAAGACTCTATCACTCATTTTTATTTCCTAAATGCTTCAAAACTAATCTGCTGGCTAATTATCGATTCCACATGGCTTCTGATTCTTCATCTTCTTCAGTGCCTTTTCTACTTTTGCTTCCAATATGTCATGCACCTTTCCATCCTCTGTTACCTGTGCCTCCTATTCAATTTAATGGGGTATTTGATCCCTATTATACGAACATTCTATATATCCTTGCAATCTAATCAACACTTAATGTGGTGCTTTGGCTAATGTGCCATCCATTCTTTCGATTTCCATGTTGTTCTTGTTTCTTTTACTTTCAAAGGCTATCTCACTAGCCATTCTGTATATCATTTCCTACTTTCCCTCTTTCTCCAATTTCTGTATTTCCTCACATTTCTCTTTCATCCATGCTTGTACAATTTCTCTTCTTAGTTCATTATTCAGTTTCCTATAACTCCTTCTTCCTTCTTTATTTCCCACAATCCCAGAAACTAGTATTCACACAGTATTAATTGACCTTTGCCAAAATTTCAAACTAGGAGTAAATTCAGTATTCTTTAACAAATCACACAGTATTAGTGGAAAGGGTGCACAATTATATCATCATCATTCTGTTATAGAATAAGAATCAGAGTGTGAGCCACGGTCAAAATCTGTACTTGTGACTCTTGTATATCTCAGAAATAATTTCCAGGAACTATAATGTTATAACACAGAAAATGAAACAACAGAAGTTACAGACTTGATCAAATTTTAAGCTAGAGAGTGAGTGGTTTTTGCATTTGAATTATTATAACTAAACATACATATTACATTCATAAGAATCAGATATAAGAATAGATAGTAAGCAGCAGATCTGCAGTACAATCTTGGATATCTGAACACAAGGACAGGAATCTTGGCATCAATTAACATTTCAAATTATTGATTGGAAGGTGGCTTTATCACTGCAACTGTCCTTCAATAGATGTGTATGTCCAATGGGTCCATAAGGTCATCCTTGAATGAGGACAAATATTCTCTTACCGCGTTTTCCCTTGCCTGAATTGTAACGAGTCATCTTTGATACAGTTTGTTTCCGTGGAAGGACTGTACATTTAAATTGTAGAGTCCTTAACAGTATGAACTAAACTCAAAGTCTCCTAATCAATAATTTCATACCCAACTACTGTACATGAACAGTTTTTTGAAACGAAAATTTTCAATGAGGTATTCTCAGGATGGGCACATACGTAATGACATATCACACAGATATAAAAATATTAGTAATCAAACTGTTATATGAATATAAGTAATATTATGCTGCCTATATAAGAATAATTTTGGTAAATCTAAAAATCATTGTATTCAAAAGTCAATAACAAATCACATATTACAGCAAAACTGTACGCTGAAGATACCTCGGCGAGAGGCGAAACGCGTCCGGAAAATAAAAACAATATCCAACAGTTGTAATGGCGTATTATTAAACAACAAATACTAATTTATCAAGCAACTGTAGGGAAAAAAAATGGCCTACAATAATCAAATATCACACAGCACTTCAAAAGCCTTCATCTATGTGGTAATATTAAGAGGCTGAGAGATAAGACACTCCTCAGCATTGCAAACCCTCTTTCTGTATGCAAAGTAGCAAGGCCAGCATGGCAATTCATTGCAGACAGCCTATATACCCCTTTATACACCAATCACTGCCACCCGATCAGCAACCAACAAAGGCCCACCAATGCGACATTTGGGTCCAAACAGTGGTTTAGCCACACACCACTGTTTTACTAAGGGTATAGGACATAAGCCATTTTTCTATCCTTCATGGTTCAGGCTTAGTAGTTTCTCACAGTTACTTTGACCTCAATATCGAGCCTAAACCTTTGGTCCAATGTTGGTTTTGTCGAGCAACAGCAAGTTATTCACAGTACTTGAGCCACAGACTATCTCTGTGCACATTCACTGCTTTCACACAGTACCCAATACAGTTGATGCAACAATTGCAGTGTATATGGTACACACTTGGCTTGCTTAGGCAAAAGTTGTTCCTAACAGGTCAGTGGATACTAAATCATCCCCTCACATCATTTTTCAAGTAGCCTCTTGGATTTTCTGTAGGTTGTAATAATAATGGTTAGAAGGCAACATATGTAATCAGTAAAGAAGTTGCTGCTTTTTAACACCATCTATTAATTTTTCACAGGGACAACTTTTCATTTTCCTGATGAGAGTTTTGATGGAGATGTAACTATAACTGTAGACATCTGTCAGTTTTCTTTACTAAAAACGCAATGGCCACATTTTTGATAGGGCTTCTGGCTAATAAAAACAATTGCTGAGACCCAGTGTCCAATGTGGTGAGTTGTGGTCATATGCTGGTTATTAACAGCTGGTGACAACGTAGCTACCACACTGTCCAATCAGAAGCCACCACACGGATATCATTTCCCACATTTGTTCTCCAAATGCTATCTGCTAAATCACTATATAAGCAGATTCCTAAAGATCTCTCAATAACATTTACTTGTGAAGTGATGGTATTAATATTTGTACAGTAACAACCTGCAAGTATGTATTGACAAATATGAAAATCATTGAATGAAGCATAGCTGGTTTGCAATCATACATGTTTCTTTGTGAAATATTCCCGAACTCATTTTCAGTGTTTTAAACTTGAAAATGATAAGAGAATGAAGTACTCCCTTTCCTGATCAAGTTTACGAATGTAACTTAAAATTTCCTGCCTATAGCCAAAAATATTTTGTAACCTCACAAGCCCACTGCTCTTATGCTATCTTCCAATACTTCAAGAATTTGTTTGTCAGCCTTGCTAAGTACAAAGATGGAAGTTTCAGTTTACATTTGATATGAATTACCAGTTGGCTATAATTATTTAACAGTGTAAAATTTACTAATGAATTGCCATCAAAGCATAAGGAACCTACCCCATCCAATACAGACAGATCTTTTGCTAACAAATCCATAAAAGCTTCAGCATTGCTAATGCCAAATTGACATTGAGACATTAACAACTCTAAATCATGTTCTTCACGCTCAGAGAGTGCTAGATAGTCATCTGGTTCAACTGCTTCTGTGTAACCTGCAAGTCAAAGGAATTAAATCATGTTGTAGAACAATGAAAAATCACAAATACAATGAGAAAAGCAAAGTATTATTCTTATTGTTTGTATAAATCCGTAACAGGACCAAGAGGTTAACAATATAGAAACAAATGTTTTTATTTACTTTAGATGAGAATGGTTTATGCAGCAAAATTTCATTATTTCTGCTCACCCTTTAAGTTAAACTTCTGACCAACTGTTATTTTGATACTAAGTACAATAGCAACTGATTTCTCTGACTTTAATTATGATGAGTAGTAGTTAACTGTATTATTTGTTGGGTATATCCAGAAAGCTTTGAACCCTTTTTGATATTTTTCCCCCGTCTATAAATGTCAGGCCATGAGTTCTTACACCAAAACCTGTCATTCTGCCATGAAAGCAAAAATTCATGGAACACTTATTTTGGGATACTGCCCATCATTAATGGTGTCAAAGAGCTAAGAAAGTCCTCTTAGAGTTGTTTTAAGTTTAGGAAACAACAATAGTTGAACAGGTTTACTTTTAAGTGAATACGGAAGCTGTGGAATAAAAAGTAACATATCATTCAACAAAAAGTTTAACAGCAAAAATATGTGTGACAGAATGTCCAGTGGTGATGCATCCTTTCACATCTCATGATTTCATACATTTGATGTGGTACATAATGGAACACATTAAGAGCTTGCTTTCACTGCAGTGGCACAGCCGCAGATCTCAAATGCATGTTTTGAATCTTCATCATGAGCAGGCTGTCCTGAAAATCTGATATGCTTGCAGGGCACGAGGGTAGTATTACTAACAGGCAGCTTTAGTGCAATATTCCCACATCTTTAATAGTATTTCTTATGACAAAAGAATACAAACTATATTAGCAATAGACAAGCTACCATTATCTTGTACAGTTTTTAAAGGTCAACAGATAGTAATGGTAGTGGTAGAACTCTATATTACCTTGCAAGACCCTAGCACCAAGTGTAGTTCAATGGTCAACACCATGCTACAGTTGCTGTACCTCCAAAAGAGTTACTCATTTAACAATAGGCTGAGTAGGCCTTTGAGATTCTAGAAGTTTAGCTTTGGAAAAAATCTTTTTCCTCATGGAGTTTTTAACTCCCCAATCATCCAGTTTTAAAGTCAATCTATCTACTTAGTGATAAGGCCATTAGTTATAGTTTAATTATATTGGGAGGAAATGCATACAAACACTTCAGCTCTGATATAAAATAAGTGGCATAAACAAATAACTAGTAATATTTATAGGTACATGTGATCTCTCCCCCCCCCCCCCCTCTAAAACAAAACACACATTGAGACCACTAATTTAACTATTCAATATCAATGTCCCAGAAACCCACATTTTTTTATTGCAGATCTATTTGTTTGTAAGTCCAATGAAGTCAATGTTGTCAGGGATACTTTGGAATGAAAATGCTTATTGTCGAAAACAATTTACCTTCCTGCACAGAAACCTTTCCCTTCATTTCTAACAGACCGCATCCCAACAATATAACACAAACAGATCGTTACTGACAATAAATAAAATATACAAACCTGGAGTCACTGCAACTTCACTTTCAATTGGAACACTCATTACTCGAGTCCATTCCTTTGGAATATTGCGAAAAGGTGAAGGTTGTTTGGGTAAATGTTTCAAACATTGCTAAAAATAAATAAATAGGAGAAAATCACTGTAGGGTCCAGGAAAATTGACAAACAGACTTAAATGAAGATAAGCAAAACATTTAATAAGCTAATAAAGGTATCTAGTGACTGGTACTGACACACCAACCTCCTCCCTCCACTTCCGTCTATACACGAAATATGACCAGGTATAAGAAAAGCCTATGGACATAGTGTGTTTATCATCTTTGGGAAGGGAGGGAGAAGGTTATACCTAGCTGATGTCGTCAGAGGTGGGAGGTGGTCAGAGGGAAATTCGGCCATGGCTTTTTTGAACGAACCGTCCCAGCATTCACCTGGAGTGATTTCATGCAACCATGGAAAACCAAAATCCAGATGGCTGGATAGTCGTCCCTAATGCCAGGTCCAAGTATTACCGTTCATGACTCATGCTGATCTTATCAATAATAATGAAAAGCAAAAAGCTTTTATGCAAGGAAATTAGGCAGAGAATAGGGACAGTAGATTTACTACTCACCAAAGATGAAGGCAGCAATGCCATCACAAATGATAAACACTTTTAAAAATATTTCTGTTCAAAATCTTATTCCATAGCTTATTTTTTTTTTTTTTGGGGGGGGGGGGGGGGTTTCGTCACTGCCCTCCTGTATTCATCCTTGATGAGTCATGGGTATACTTTCACTATCCTTTGTTATATAACTTTGTTTCATCTTTAATTCATATAGAAATAATTTGGAGTGCTGTTAGACTTTTTTTTTTACTTATGGCTTTACACCTCGTCGACGTATAGGTCATTAGAGACAGGATGAGACTGGGGGGATGAGGAATGGGAGTAATGAGGCCATGGCCTTTTCAAGAAAACATCTCGGCATTTACCTGGAGTGATTTGGGGAAACCATGGAAAACCCAAATCTAAATGCCCGGACAGGGATTCGAACCGGTGTCCTCCCGAATGCGAGGCCAGAGTGTTAACTGCTCACCCACCACGCTTGGTGTGCTGTTGCAAATCAATTCATGGATTGAACACTCAAGAGAATATAATGTGAGAGGATGCTCTGGCAGATTGCTCCCACTTGCCAAGCAAATAGCCACACATATTGGGCACGAGTTACAGTATACGTACCTTCCATGGTTGGCTCTGAAGCAACTAAGTGCTACCCACACATGGCACCTTAAATTGAAGCCATGTTGCCGAGTCGTTGTTCTATGTCTAAGCCCACCCCCTCTCCATTTTTTCTTTTATGTTCTGATTTTTAATCCAACACCCCCCCACCCCCCACCCCCCAAAACCAGCCTTACAGCCATCACAACTGCAAGCAGTCAAGCAGTATGTACCATTAATCTCTGTCAACGAAGGGTTTATATCAACAACAAAAAATTGTATTTCCTATTGTTTTGGTGTGTCTAGGGTATTATTACAGTCGTATACAGAAAGTGGTGGTGGCTTTTTCAATCTTTAATTTCTGTGAAATCCAGGATGAAGTTTAATATTTTGGTGAAAAAATAAAAAGGTAATCTATGCAAACAGAAGGAAATGTGTTTCACCATCTATACCCAAGTTATGTTAATTATGTACTAATGTTTGTCATGGTATTCTGTTTGTGAAACAGGTATGATGACAGATAATTATCTTACTTCAAAATAATCAGGAACAGAGCCTCCAAATCTTATTCCTGTGTTACAACACACCAATAACATGGGTTTTAGCAACCACATCAGATGCCTATTTCTGTTGTCTCTGCATTTCATACATACAGTTAACTGAAAGGGTAATCCAAATCCTATTTTATTTTCATTCCAAATAAAAACTGTATCACTGAGTCAATTTTTCTAAAAAAAATTAGAAGAAGAAAAACAGGGAAAAAATCAAAGATTGCAATGATGTTGGATGAATTACCAAAAATAATTCACTTGAAATTCCAATGATTGTATTGCTGATAAATAAACTCTTCTCAGGCGTCCAGCCAAGTAAAGAAGTCACAGTTGTGGGACATTTCGAAGACGTCTGTCTATCTCAGCCCTTATTTTCAATCACAGATGACACTGAATAACTTTTTTTACAGGCTGCCGCGGAAACAGTGAAACCAGCACAATGACATCATCCACTCTTCTGCTCATTACCAAAGCGAAGCTGTTTCAGCATTTTGATAGCCGGGTTCCAGGCCGCAATGAGTTGATAACCAGTGTCCCTGTTAACTAAAGAATCAGTTTTTCTAATTTCTACAACTTCTGTTATAATGCTGTCTCAAAAATCTCTGACCCGGGAAAAAATTGTAGTTTTATCGGGATTAAATCTATGTTCTACTTGGACACTGTGTCTGGCAACAGTTGATTTCTCTTCTTGCCCCAGAGGAATTGTATTGCTGTTCACATAAACACCAAGAACTTCATTTCCTGCTTTACTATTTGTGCTACAAGTGCCCTCCCCATTAGCTGCTCTTCCCTCGAACAAAAGCTGGCCAGTTACTACACCCCAGGCACAAAATAACCCCCAATTTCCTCTTGATATTTCTCTGGTCCAGCCATTCAGTTTTCCAAAATCACTCAGGCAAATGCCAGCATTATTCCTTCAGAAAGGTCATGGTTTAATTTCTTCCCATTACTTATCCCTCATACTCTCCCAGCTCTTAAGACCTTGAAGACACATAAATCCATAGCAAAAAAATCCTCTCTTCCTGTTTTCAGCCATCTACATAAATAATTCATCATTTTCGTTGTTTACCTTTCTCTGCTCCAAGAGGAGCTACCATTTAATATAGAATGTAATAAACACCATTTCATTGTTGTTATGTAAGATATATTCTCATATACATTTTGGCAACTCTTACTTTCTTTTATCTCTCATTTTTGTTCTATCAAAATCCTGCCTCCCCCTTACCCAACCAACTGTCACACCACAATCTGTTTCTATGACAATATTCTCCTCCTGGTGAAAGGTTTACGCCCCAAAATACCACAGTAATTGTCATTCCAATGTTTTTGTTAATCTGCACCATTTTATGGTAGGTGATATCTAAAGACTGAATTATATGCAATTGCATGTTTGCATATGCATTTGCATATTAAGTGCATTTTCTCCAATTATTACATATTTTACTTAAAACCTAGTGATGATGCATGTTTTCACTATATTTACAACTAGAAGACCTGTGCGAAAATATTGTGAATACAATGAATAGTAAGGTTAGGGTTTTTAATAGGATGAAAGAAGAACCACCACGTTTGATTCAATTGTTTATTTGTTTAGTGTAATAGCTAAGTATCAAAAGTCGAGACCAGTGAAGTAATTTACTAATATCTCTGTAATATGTGCTTCTGCTATCTAGCTGGATGGCTCTGAACTGTCTCACACGCGCGACATTCACAGTTATTACTTTTGCCCTTTAAAGGTCAAATGCCAAAAAATTTCGTTCTTATGATATGATGTGACCAAGGCAGACGCCTTAATGTTTAATATGATAGCTCATTTATCTATTTCAGCTAGATATCAAGGGAAATAAATGGCTCGTGACACACAAACCCTTTAAGGGTCGAATTCCGAAAAATTACTTTCTTAAAATATGGTTTGACCAAAGCCAAGACCTTAATCTTTAACATAATACCTCATGTCTCGATTTTGGTTAGATATCAAGGCAAAAAAATACTTTAGGGAAATAATAATAATTTTTACCTTTAAGGGTCGAATTCCTTCCTTAAAATATGATGTGACCACAGTGGAGACCTTACTCTAAGAAATTATACCTCATTTTTCTATTTTGTTTTGGCTATCAAAAGAGATAAATGGCTCGTGACACACAAATACATTGTAGAAATATTGATACTTTTGCCCTTTAAGGGTAAAATTCTTTTCTTAAAATATGATTTGACCAAAGTGAAGACCTTAATCCCTTAAATAATAGCTCATTTCTAGATTTCAATTAGATATCAAGGGAGATAAATAGCTCGTGACAAAAAAAATATATTACAGAAATAATGATAATTTTGCCCTTTAAGGGTCAAATTCCGAAAAATTCTTAAAATATGCTGCGACCATGGTAGAGACCTTAATCTTTAAAATGATACCTCATTCATCTATATCAGTTAGTTATTAACGGAGATAAATGGCTGGTGACACAAAAACGTGTTGTAGAAATATTGATACTTTTGAGCTTTAAGTGTCAAATTCCAAAAAATTACTGTCTTAATATATGATGTCATAAAAGCGGAGATCCAAATATTTAAAATGATACATCATTTAAAGATTTCAGTTATGTATCCAGGGAGATAAATGGCTGGTGACACAAAAAACAGCATTTTAGAAATATTGATATTTTTGCTCTTTAAGGGTCAAATCTGAAAAAAAAAATTCTTAAAATGTAATATGACCAAATCGGATACCATAATCTTTAAAATGATACCTAATTTATAGTTTTCGGTCAGGAATAAGGAGAGAAAATGGCTTGTGACAAAAAACAACCTTATAGAAATAATATATATGATAGTTTTTTTGGTAGTGTACCTAGTTAATAAATAAAATCTTATGTTGTAGCCGGCAAAACCTATTAGCAGCACGGTTCATAGCAGTCGTGTGTCTATTGCTTTGATAGATAGTTTTATTAAGTGGCTAATAAAACAGATTCATGGGAGATAAAGACTGACGATGCCGTTCTGCGTCCTACTGGACAAATTATGCATGCTCAGCTGCAAGCTCACTTCAGGTTTACTTTTTATTTATTTTTACAAAGTTTAATATATTCAATGCCTCTCGAAAAAGGTCTTTTCGTGGATAGTGACTACCCTGGAACAGTTACATACAATGGAAATGTTTTATACTGTCGAGTTTGCGAGAAAAATATTTCATGCACAAAAAAGTTTCAAACAGACCAGCATGTCAAGACAAGTCTTGCAAAAGAAAGGCCCACAACAACAACTTTTAATGGCGGCAAGTAGCAGTAGCAGCAAAGGCAAACCAAAAGATCATTTGAGCATGGATCTATGTGAAGCATTGTTTGCAAGTAATATTCCTCTTCACAAACTTACAAATCCTACCTCCAAAGATTTTCTGCAAAATTGACTGAACCAAAATAAAACACATGAATCAAAATTTTGTAAAAATTACATACCAACAATTTTGCTACATGATCTTGAAGAAATATGCAATGATGTCGTGAACAGCATTATTTGGATTTCAGCTGACAAAACTGCATTGCAAATTTAACTGTTGGTGCATTAAAACTACAACCTTCTTCTTCCTCTTTGGTGGCTTGCAAAGAACTTGAAAAGGCAGATCATTCTACGACCGCCAGATTTGTGAATGAGAGTTTTAAAAAAGTATTTCATGAATCTTCTGCAGATGATAAAGTGTTTATATTTCTCTAAGATGCTTCTCCCTATATGATAAAGGCAGCCAAAGCCCTCCAAGTATTTTATCCCAATTTTACTCATGTGAAATGCTTTGCTCAATTAGTACAACGACGTACGATCCACGTTTGGGAATGTAAATAAACTGATTTCATCAACAAAGAAAGCGTTTCTTAAGGCACATTCTCGCAATAATGCATATATATATATCTTTATATATATATAAAATTCAAAAAAACTTGCCAAATGTTCCTTACCTCCGGAACCAGTGGGCAATGTGGGTTGAAGCTGTACTGTTTTACAATGAACATTTCAAAGCCATGAAAGGCGCAGTTAATGACTTTGTAGTGCAGAGGCTATGAAAGTTTGTCAATACAAGGAAGCATTTAACAATTCTAGGATTAAAACTATAGCTGTGATTAGCATTCATTTTTCCCACATACCCACGAGTGTTAAAAAGCTTGAAATTCTGGGTTTGGCATTGACAATCTATTCAGTTAATGAATAAAATCTGCCAAATGAACTGCGCATTTCCAGAAGTATTCCTGTGTAAACTTAAAATGAAAATTTGAACCCTTGTGTCAAATTCATAGTTTTATTAATGGGACAGGTGAACTTTTCCAGTAACAATGATTGCTAACACAGCACCCAAATTCAAATACTGCTCAGTTACATCAATGACGATCCATTTCCACTTATAAAACTCGAGGAAAAAATCTTACTGTTGATTATTTGGAACAGTGCCTGATTGTTAACGTTTACAAAAGTAAAAAATAAAAAAATTTAATTAACTAATTTATAAATATGTTATTCAACTACTTACTAATTACATGCTGATTTTGAAATAAAAAATCTAAAAATTACTATTTTTATATTGTATAATGTTGCATAGTTTGACACTTTTCATTCATATTTTAAGCATTTTACATGCCTATTTCTAGCCCTTTATGCTGCATATAATCCAGTCTCTAATGATAACCAAGGGTTCTTATACTTGTTCTTATTTCACTTTGTTTTATCTAACCTACCACTGGTCAAACCTTCCTGTTCATTGGACATACCACTTGCACAACAATCTAGTGAATATGCCAACTCACTTTGTTATGATTAACTCTTCCGAGCTTTAAATAAGATACTAGCATAAGCTCTGACCGTGATGTATTATTTTCCTAATACTAGTAAATATTAAACCTGTTCTTGAAAAGTTCTTTCCTAGATTGATCACCAATTTCTTTCTATTATTTAAAATAAAACACACCGTAACGGGTCTCTATGAGAATAGTCTGTTTCAGAAACAACACATCAAGATTAGAAAAATCACTATTTTATTCTAATTCTTAAAGGTAATGAATGCTAGTATTAGGAAAAATTCAGACAGTATGAATGTGTGATCTCCTATATGAAGATTGCTGGTTACCACAACCAGACATCACTCGATTTCAAACACTCTAAGGTTCATTAAGTCCCTATTATTTGTGAAACAAGATAATATTTTAAATAAAAATTAAGAAAATAAATTAAAATTTCACTTCCTTGAAGAATTTAAAAGTTTAATTGCACAAGTTCTTAAAACCTATCACAGAAATCTTGTCACCAAATAATTTACAAGTCCAACTCATTGTCAAAATTCTTCTACCACCTAAAATTGCCTTTTGGTGAAAATATCTAAGTTTGAAAATATAAAAGTATGAAAATGGATCATCACGATGCAAAGTGGAGCAGAGTCAACCGTACTACCAAAATTCAAGATGCCGACTGCTATTCGGGACATCTCTCGTCTGCCTTACATACTGTTGCTGCAGGGGTTGAGTCTTGTAGGAATCCCTTGGATAGATCAGGGGTGCACTACACACGGGAATCGGCTACACAGGTGGCAGGGGCCGTGTGGAGTGCATTGGGGGGTTTTTTAGGATGAGGGAAGATGGCCCTGAAGAGGAAATTCAGTTGCGGACAGCCAAGATAAATTCAGCACCGCGTGTTAGGGGTAGCTTAAAAGAATCCCGAACATTAAAAGTTCTAGTAGTTAACTGCAGAAGTGTTTGTAATAAACAGCCTGAACTCGAAAACGTTATTCGTAGTGTAGATGCTGATATCGTATTAGGCACAGAAAGTTGATTAAAACCGGATATAAGTTCCGGCGAAATTTTTAATAGTAACATGAACATTTTCCGTAAGGATAGGTTGCATTCCCAAGGAGGTGGTGTATTTATAGTTGTTAGTAAGTACCTCCCATGTAGCGAAATAGATGTCCATACTGTCTGCGAAATCATATGGATCAAGCTCAACGTAGCTAGGACAAAACTTGTGAATGGCTCGTTCTATCGTCCACCCGATGCAAGCGTAAATATTGCCGAGGCCTTGAGAAATAATGTAAATAATATAGCACGGCAATTTCCGGACCATACAATAATGCTAGGAGGTGACTTTAACTTGCCTGATATCAACTGGACTAATTACGTTCACGTTACTGGGGGCAGGGATAAAGCAGCTTGCGAAATCATTCTAGACCTCTTCTCAGATCACCATCTTGAACAGCTCGTAACTGAACCAACCCGATTCCTCAACGGTAACGAAAATATTTTAGATATAGTTGTTACAAATAGGCCCGAACTATTCACGGATATTTCTACCTCCGCAGGAATAAGTGATCGCAAAGCTGTAATTGCTACAGTAAAACTAACAACCACGCGCAGAAAGAGAAAAAGAGAGGATCGTTTACAGATTCGAAAAGGCTTCAAAAGAGTGTTTTAGAGCGTATTTGAGGCATAATTACCACACCTTCTTGGTAGCAGGAGGCACTGTTGAAGAGAGGTGGCATCGATTCCTACATATACTCAGGGAAGGTATGAACTTGCATATACCCAAACGGACAATCAGGGAAGAGAACGATCCCCCATGGTACACACGGGAGGTCAAAAGGTTGCTCAAGAAGCAAAGGAAGATACATGCACGATCAAAAAGGACGATGCATCGGACTGATTTAGATAAGTTAGAGGAGATAAGGGGACGTGTTAAGAATGCGATGCGTGAGGCATTTAATAACTTTCGTGAAAATTCTCTCCCTAAGAGCCTCACTGAAAACCCTAAGAAATTTTGGTCGTATGTAAAAAAAGTTAGTTGTAGTGGGAACACTAAGCCACTTCTAATAAAAGACGGACGGGAGGTTGAAGACAGCCGCGACAAGGCTACCTTATTTAACACCGAATTCAAAAATTCATTCACGCAAGAAAACTTGGAAAACATCCCCACTTTACCACATCGTGTGGAATTAGAGATGGATCCAATAGAAATTGATAGCGTAGGAATTGTAAAGCAATTAAAACTCCTGAAGTGGGGTAAAGCGCCGGGTCCCGATGGTATACCGGTAAGAGTATTTTCGGAATACGCGGAGGATATTGAACCATTTCTGTCAGATATATTCCGTAAATCACTAGAAGAGAGAAAAGTACCTTCTAGCTGGAAAATAGCCCAGGTAATTCCCGTTTTTAAGAAAGGAGATCGGAGTGATCCTAGGAATTATCGACCCATATCTCTAACATCGGTCTGCAGCAGAATTCTGGAACATGTCATATGCTCGAACATAATGAAGTTCCTAGATGAGAACGAGTTACTTACACCATGCCAACACGGATTTCGGAAGAAGCGATCGTGTGAAACACAATTGGCCCTATTTTCCCACGACATAATGAAAGTTATCGATGCAGGTTCGCAAGTTGATGCGGTTTTTTTGGATTTTCAGAAAGCTTTTGATTCTGTGCCACACAACCGACTTTTAGCGAAGATTCGAGCTTACGGTATTTCGGCTCAGATTTGCGAGTGGATACGTGATTTTCTAACTGGTCGATCACAATATGTCATTGTTGACAGGGAAGCCTCATCTAAGATAAATGTTACTTCGGGCGTTCCTCAAGGAAGTGTAATAGGTCCACTTCTTTTCTTAATATATTTTATAAACGATCTAGGTGACAACGTCAAATGCTGGTTGCGATTGTTTGCCGACGATGCGGTTATCTATAGGGAAATAAGGTGCTCCGACGACTGCTTAGAAATTCAGCGTGATTTGGATGCTATTTTCGATTGGTGCCGTAAATGGCAGCTTACACTTAATTGCAAAAACTGCAAGGCAATGCGGATAAGTAACAAGAAGAATCAGGTTGTTCACGAGTACAAAATAAACAATTCACCTGTTGACACGGTTGATTCCGTGAAGTATCTGGGGGTGATAGTACAAAGCAACATGAAATGGGACATGCACATAACTTCCGTCGTAGGCAAGGCAAATTCTAAATTACGATTCATAGGTCGTATTTTGAGGAATTGTAATGCTCAAACAAAGGAGATAGCGTATAAAACACTAGTGCGTCCGCATCTGGATTACTGTTGTGGGGTTTGGGATCCGTATCGCAAGGTTCTGATTGACTCAGTTGAGAGGGTGCAGAGGAGAGCCGCTAGATTCGTGACTTGTTGTTACAGCCCTTATGAAAGCGTCACAGAATTGATACATAGATTGGGCTGGGATAGTTTGGAAGACAGACGACGTAGCGTGCGTTCGAATTTATTGGAGAATATGCGAAAAAATTTAAATTTCGAGTGCAATGAAATACTTCTTCCGCCAACCTATTTAGGTCGCAATGACAGGAGGGATAAGATTAGAGAAATAAGATGCCGTACTGATACTTATATGTATTCCTTCTTTCCTCGCACTATTCGGGATTGGAATGGGCGGGTTTAGGATTGGTGCTTAGCACCCTCTGCCACCCACAATGTTTGTGATTTGCAGAGTGTGGATGTAGATGTAGATGTAGGGGTGCTTAAAAAAATTTGTCCTTCGATTCTCACAGTATTTTAATCCTATCAGAACTTGGACATTTTATAGATTGAATTATTATAAACACTTTTATTTATGACAGATTTAACTGAATTTCCAGTCATTATTAATTATTTTTCTGGAAGTTTGAAAGTTTCCTTCCTTTACGTATGATTCTTGAAATACCTAGTTCCTCATAAAGTTATACACGATACCTTTCTATCTCATGATTCCCCCCCACCCCCACCCCCCACCATGTGTCTATTTCAGAGTTACCTTTCCCTGTATGTGCACCATGCTACTTATCTTGCTAAACTGAGATCTTACATTCTATTCCTCCAATCCTGCCTTTCTCTTAACATACCACCAAATGACCTTACCATAAAACTCTCTATTTCTGGATGCCCGCCGCAACTTCATCCTACAGTCCACTCATTCCACTTCCAACAGTCCAGTCCTTGGCACTGACTCACCTAGTTCTTCAACAGTATATTATGAAAGCCCAACAACACTCATCCCACCTAATTTCCTTACACAAAATCCTTCTCCTTGCATTTCCTGGTTGCAGTCATTATTTACATAAAATCCTTAATCATTGCAACCATGTGTTAAACAAACAAGCACAAAAACATCTTACAAAGCTCTCTTCCCTCTGCTAGAGCTATTTTGTTTTGGGCTTACATCTCCCAAGCCCACATAACAGGTAACACGTTACTCCTCCACCACTGATTGCCACAACACCAAGTATTTCTCATATTCTCAACTTTCCCCACCCAGCACTTCTGTCACCCACTCCCATCATCCCTACTCCCCACCTCTGGAGAAATAAAAAATCCTGATTCAGGTATATGGATGACATATTTATGATCTGAACCCACGGTGCAAACTTCCTTCTTGAACTTACTGAACTGCATCTCCTTCCTAAACTTCACCTGGTCCCATTCTCAGACTGACATCACTTTTCTGGATGAGGACATCTCTGTACAAAATGGTCACTTACACACCTCTGTGCATATAAAGCCCACTAACCTACAACATTTTGGTAGCTGCCACCCATATCATACAAAATGTTCCATCCCATAGAGCCATTCGAAGCAAACGCATTTGCTCTGATCACGAATCCTTTACTCTCTACTCCAACAACCTAACCCAGGCACTCATAAACTGCAATTATCCTCCAGAACTAGTTCAAAAACAGCTCTCAACAGTCAGGAACTGTCCACCCACCGACAAAAACAACCCAAAACCAGCCAGAACCCTGTTTTTCTCACCCAGTTTTTCCCTGGCCTGGAATCGCTAAACCAGATTCTTCGTTTGGGCTATGACTTTCTCAGATCCTTTCCTGAAATGCGCTGCACTCTTCCCACTATCCTTCCCACCACACCCCGTGTCACCTTCAGCAGACCGCCTAATCTAAAAAACATACTTGTACTAAAATATGAACCCTCTGATGCTCATAAACCACAGTTTGGATCCTTCCCTTGTAAGAGAACCCATTGCAAAAACTTGCAGTATGTATCCACCTACCACTACCTATTTCAACCCTACTACTAGTGAAACCTACCCCATAATAGGTCATGCTACTTGTACAACCACCCATCTCATATACCAGCTCACCCCGTCGTCAACTGTCAAAGTTTCTACATTGGCCTTACCTCAAACTCATCCATCAGAATGAATGATCACAAACAAACAGTTTACTCCCAAAACCTGGACCTCCCTGATTCTCACCATGCCAGTACTAACAACACCGTGACCTTAATAACTGCTTCACAGTCAGAGTAATTAGAGTACTTTCAGACACTACCTCCCAATCTGAACTTCGCAGGTGGGAATTGGCATATCAACACATACTGCAGACTTGACATCCCCTAGGCCTTAATTTCCGTTATTATCTTCCATCCTCACCCTGTACACCCGTCACTGGCCAGCACAATAGATTCATATATATTTATAGACCTTATTTCAAAAGTTTTCAATTTTTTATTTATTTATTAATTTTTTATTACTATTATTTTTCAGTGTATATTATTATTATTTCCCATTTTAATCTTTCTTGTGGTTATATTATTGTTGCACCCCCACCACCTCCGACAGTCAATTTCATTCTATGAGTGACTGCGTCAAACGCAAGGCTTGCGCGAGCTCAGCCAGTTACTTCTGTTAACTTGACAAAGGGTTCTAACCCGAAATATTGTATTTTTTGTGTTTGTTGTTTTGTGTTGCTGCTGCCCTCCTCCCTGGGCGTATTTTACCTGTCCTTTCCATATAAATATCGCCTTGCGGCAGTTCTTTCCTATCATTGTTACCTATACATGATACTATTTAGATTTGTACCTATTTTTATTTAGCTGCAACTCTTAAAACATATGACTGTGCAATAATTTTTTACCACCTCATTCTATGTGAAATACGCTTAAAAATTTCATATCTTTCGTATTTAAAAATGGTTTTTTATTTTTTTTTAAAAAATGGCGTTTCCACTATTCTTACTTAAAATTGATGCTGTTTCTGGTTATTACTATCCCACCTTTAAAATATCTTTATTTTGGAATTATGTTAAAACTTGGTGCTGTGCAATGTAAGATTATGTTTAAACTCTCTTTTTTTCATTATATGAATTATTATTGCTTGTCCACAGTCATCATATCATTACTCTAGTTAATATTCTCATCCTTTTAAATCTATTTTGATTTGGTTACTATTATATCTCCCATGTTTAATATTTTTGATTACTTAAAATGCCTATGCAGACAAACTCAATTTTTTTTATAAAGTCTATTTATGTGGTGACAAGACACTGCCATACTTTATTTAATAAAGGATTTTTCTTTATTAGCTCAAAATCTATTGTCAAGTGTGCTCTTACTGTCACCCAGCTGGCTTGATTTTCTTTGTGGTTGAAATGAAATTACTCATCCAATTCCTGTCATATATATAATATTTTCTAATTATATAAACCATATATCAAAATGTTTACTTTTGAACATAGTATCTGTGGAAATGTTTGCAACATTTTGCTTTCAACTTCTGGTTCATATTCCTTAAATGATACCACCTTGATTTTTGCTTGGAAACTGCTATAATATTAAGTTTGACTTTATACACTTTAAGTGTAATATTTAAAAGCTTTAATGTCTATCTTCCTTTGAGTATTAGAAGGCTACTGCTACGTTATAATTAGTCTATGATGTCAAAGCTTTTGTACCGGCCCTTGCCTTACTCAGTCACATAATTAAGAGATTATACTTTATTTGTTGTAATCATCTTACTTATTGTCATTCAAATCCTTCTCTCTTAAGTTATGGTAAGTGATGAGTTTACTTTCCGTATCCTTCATCAAATTCATAATGCTTTTATTTGTGCTGTTCAATAATCAATCAGTAAATGCACTTACTTCATGTAAAACTGTTATGAATTCTTGTCTTTCCTGTAAATTGACTGCAAACCATTTGTACACTTTGTCAATATGTAAATCCATTTCATGTGTATCCTGGAAAAGGAGTCAAGAATCAGTATAAACCAAATGTAACTACCTATTTTGGAATTACACACTAAACAAAGTACACAGTGAAATGAGAGGAATTTAATTTTTTTTACCATACATGGTGCTGATTCCGACAGATCTTTTTTGCTTCCATGCTGATGTATCTGTTTTAAGCACACGTGTAAAACTGCATGTCATTTTATTAAGCAGCTTTCTTAATACACAGATTTACTGTGAACATATCTTAAAATGTTTAAAATTTAATATCATACGGTGCGTAAAAGCATAGATGCTCATCAAGGGGGAAGTTACGGACAGGTAATTGCCTTTATCTATGACCATGATATTCTTTACCAATCCGAAGAGGTCACTACTCCATGAAACAAAAATTGAATTCTTTTGAAATATAGATATATTCTTTTCTTTAAACTGGCTCTTGTATCAGCTATAGTTATCAAAAGTCGGCTTTGGCACTTAAATGAAGATTGCTCCACAAGTGAAATAATTCCCTAAGTCCAACAAACGATAAGTTGGTTTACCCCCACAATTTTTTTGAAGTTCCAGTAATATGGTTAACACATTCTTTTATAAATGAATGTCTAACACAAGATTCACTCAAACATTAATTTACTAGAGTCTGAGGTTTCTAAAAGATCATGTCTTCTATCTGTAAATTGCCACACTGTTTCTAAAGTTCAACATAGTCAAAACAGTCACAAACTATGATGCATAATCATATACCTCTGCCACTATAGAGCACACACAAACGACTGCACATCTCGAAAACCAAAAAATCGCTGGGCAATGACAGTCTCCTTTATGAACTTTGCCTGATCCTAGTACAAAATTTCATCAATATTTCTTGGGATTATACTTTAAATCAAGTTATGTATTTTGACAATTTTAGATTCTTTAGGAGAATGTGTATTTAACTTTTACTACTATTGTTTTGAATTCACTCATCCTCTTGTTGCTGTATCAATTCAAAATATTTGACCAAAACTGATTTCTTTGAAATTTACCCAGTTTATTAGGGTGATTTTGAGATACATTTTATTTCTTAACAATTATTCTGAAATACCTTTTATTTTAGCTGAAATCAGACCCTGAAGTTTACACAATTCATGATTTTTAATGCTACAATTCCTTTTTAAATCAATTTTGAAATGTACTTTTAATGATAATTTATGCTTTGCAAATTTCAATTTCTTATTTTGTTTCTATTTCATGATTTACACTTTTTATTCCAAACATGTAATAATTATAAGATGATTAATTTCCATGTAGGTATATAAAACTGTCTAATACCTATTATCTTTTGTTTTACCTTCTTGAACTTGAGTATTTATACATTTTTTTCATATGTTTAACTCAAATTTATAACTTTTTTATGGGTTTATCATTAAATTAGCAGTGTAAAATGAATTACTTATTGATGGTGACATACTTTATTAGGCCAAACTTTTCTTACTAGAATTTCAGTTACCTCTTTATTGCCCTCTTTTTATGACATGATTTGTACGTTCTTCTTATTTAAATATAGTTTTGTTTTATTCTGTGTGTTATATAATGAAACATGTTTAATTATTTACACTTGAGCTAACTTTGTCATTTGTGAAAATCATCAATATCCTTTAAATTCTTTAATTCTATGTTATGAATGAAGTGAATTCTTTCTATTCTCATCTTTAGCTATCCTATTTTCAATCTTTCAGACAGACTTATTTTATTTACAACTTTTTCCACTCAAAAATAGATCATTTGTTGCATTTTTGAGATATTAAATATCCACTTTTAAAATGTTTTAGACATTCAAACTTTTATTGAAATGATTATTAGATCCTTTTTTACTTCTATACTAATGTTATATCAATGAAACTTTGCTTAATTACACATGTTTATGTTTCTTAATCTGCTGTCATCTGTCATACAATAGTGTTAATGAATGCATGGAAAACTGCTTTATTACAAGTGGTAAAATTATTCTTAAAAGTATATTCCATACCAAAATAAATTCATTACATTCTTATAAAAGTTTATGGTGACTGTTCTTCACTTTCAACAGCAAAAATGTGCTGTAAAAACTAAATGTGGCCATACCAGCCTTGATTTAGGGTTTTCCAAAACATGCATCAATACCAGAAATCAGTAAACAAAGACATGCTGCATTCTTAGATTGACATCAAGTGTCAGATTCTTGAGACCACACATGTTTCAAAAGAGCATGTAGGCTACATATCACATGAAGAATTAAACATGAAAAAGATTTACACAAGATTATTGGCACGCTTGATAATAGCGGATCAAAAACTCAAATATATCAATGGAGCATTCTAATGGTGATAAAATTAATTTCATGCTCTAGTTTATAACTTTTAATGATACTTCAACCGACCAACACCTGAAACAGTGGAAATAAGCTGGCTCCTTCAGTGCCAAAAAACAAAAAGTTCCATCACCAGCAAAAGTCATGTCATCAGTCTTTTATGATGGTAAAAGAATTTTATATAGCAATTACATTGAAAAACATGAAACAACAACTGGATAGTGCAGTCCCAATTTTTCAAATGACTAGCCGAAAAAATTCATGAGAAAAGACCGAATTAAATGAAAAAACTTTTTTATCAAGACAATGCTCTTCCTCAAAAAAGATTTTTGATGGCAAACAGAAAACTAAGAGATTTACAATACTGTTTTTATATCTACCAAGTTCCTAAGAACTGGCTCTCTACAGCCTGCAGCTCTTCTGTAAACTCAATCTCTCAATGCTTGTCACCATCTTTTGTTGACTCAAGACACAACAGTGTGAAACTTCCTTATGCAAAACAACTTCGGTAATAGGAAAATAGTATTGGAATATTTATGAGTTAAATTCAATTTAAAAACAACAATAATTTTTAAATTATAATTTTATTCTTTCAACTATGCTAGGTCAATATTTTCCCAAACTACCTTCATAGTTTCTTTCTAGGTACAAATCACATTTGTATTTATAAAAAATAATATATTTCAGATAAACACAGCAAAAACTCAATAGCTAAAATTCACTTTTCAAACATTTGCTTTTTAAATCTGAACATGAATGATTAAATTAAATCAGTTACTTACCCAGGACGATCACAAAGTTATAACAACAGATAACACAAAAAAGGTAAACACACATACACAGAATTTGAGATAATCCTTTAATGATAAACAGTGTCACTTGAAATTTGTGTATTAGAATTTGTTTTATTTTGTATGCATGTCATCCCCACCACCACCTCCCAAATTCAAAATGCCCAAATGCCTCCACCTTCAGTAATTGATGAGAATACTTTTCTTATTCTTGTTCAGTTCATATTGCCATCTGTCTCAGAATTGGCAGTTAGTGAAAACAAGCCTTCTCTCAACTAGCCCTCATTTTCTCTATACTTATACTGGTGTTTGAACTCACAGGTGCAGTATTTTTTCCATCCAATAATTTTAATTCATTTAGTAACCAAGTTCTCTTCTTCTTGTAGACATTTTTATCAGTTTTCTTAACCTACAAGAAACAAAATAAATATTAATTTTTTTTAAAGTAAAGGAAAAACCTTAATAAATAACTATTAAGAAATATCAATTTCTACTTACACACTTTTAATTGACATTTTATTATTATTATGTGTGAATATTATGACCATCATCACAAAATTCAACTAGATATTAATAATAATCCTGTGAACTTACAAACAATGATATCTTTTTTTATTTATGAGGTGTGTTCAAAAAATAATGGGAATTTTCATTAAGGATTTTATTTATTCGTCTACACCGATGTTATCCCCTTCAAAACAGTCCCCATTAGATATTACACATTTATGCCAGCACTTCTTCCAATCCCCAAAACACTTCTAAAACACGATCTTTGGGATAGCTTTGACCTCTTTCAGTGATGCAATTTTAATCTCATCTATGCTTGTAAAACGATGGCCTTTCCAGGTTTTCTTTATTTTTGGGAACAGATAAAAGGCACACAGGGACACGTCTGTTGAATATGGAGGTTGGGGCATCATTACAGTGTTGTTTTTTGACAAAAATTCATGAACAAGCAATGTGTATGAGTAGGTGCATTAGTGTGATGCCAAATCCATTAATTGTTTTCCCACAAATCTTTGGACTGCTTCACACAAACAGAATTGAACTTGAAGGTAGTATTCCTTATTGATCGCTAGATCATATAGCAAGAACTTCGTGGTGCAGTATGCCATCAAAATCGAAGAACACAGGAAGCGTAAGTTATTGATGCGCCAGAATGACCCGTACGCTTGTCATCTTCTGTGTCTTCACGACCATCTTGAAAACACTTATACCATTCGTAAACCATTGTGTTACTCATAGTAGATTCATCAAAAGCAATTTTTAACATTTCTAAAACTTTGTTGCACTTAATTTCATTTTCATAGCAAAATTTAATGCAAATTCTCTGATCCATAATTTATACATATGAAAAATCGCCCACTGTATCAAAACGTGTTATCCTTTTAACAGCTGACAAGAGACTAAGACATCCAATATAGCTCAAAATGAATAGATACTTTTAAGACATTTTGCCAACACAACAACGAAAAAATAATGCCAATTGGACTAATATAGCATGTGAAATTTCAAAATTCCTGTTACTTTTTGAACACACCTGATATAGTAGAGATTATAGTTTTTTGGGTTACTGATTATGGCCTTTATGACAGACACACTCTCTAGGTCAGAAAAGAAAAAAAGACAAACATTAAGCCAGCAATTTTAACATGTCATTTGTATCAACAAACTGAAGTAGTGTTATATATAAAAATAATAATTTAATGGGTTTCATAATTGAGGTAAATACAAGAATCATAATGCTTTCACAATCAGGCAACAAGAAGAGAGTGTTCTCAAATGCTAAAACACTTCAAAGATTCTGAAATAAATTTCAACTTTCTCAAAACTAAAAGGGTATCAACGGCAAGGGGATGCAGAAGGCAATGGGAAACCTCTGCATTAAAGACCCTAAGGGTATCCCGAAGGCATGTAATCCTCTCAAATTACATATAGTCCGATGGCTTCTTCCTGGGTAAAATATTCCAGAGGTAAAGTAGTCCCCCAATTGGATCTCCGGGCGGGGACTGCTCAGGAAGGAGTCATCAGAATAGATACACATTCTACGAGTCGGAGTGTGGAATGTTAGAAATCTGAATAGGGCTGGTAGATTAGACAACTTAGAAAGGGAGATGGAACGACTTAAGTTAGATATTGTTGGATTAGTGAGATTAAATGGAAAGACTCCCTGGAATTTTTGGTCGGGGGAATACAGGATAATTAGCACACAAGCTGTCAATGGAGTCGCTGGTGTAGGATTTGCAATGAATAACAGAGTAGGGAAATGGGCGAGTTATTGTGAACAGTTTAGTGCCAGGATTATTTTGATGAGATTAGAAACTAAGCCCGCCCCAACCACGTTAGTACAAGTGTACATGCCAACGTCACAGGAAGATGATGAAGTAATAGAGAAAATATACGCTGAAACTGAAGAATTAATCCAATATGTGAAGGGGGAGGAAAATTTAATAATCATGAGTGATTGGAATGTGGTAGTGGGAGAAGGAAAAGAAGAGAATACTGTAGGAAGTTTTGGTATAGGAGAAAGAAATGAGCAAGGAAGCAGACTGTTAGAATTTTGTGAAAGATATAAGATAGTTGTGGCAAACACACTGTTTAAGAACCATGCAAGAAGGATATACTCCTGGAAACGTCCAAGGGATACAGGCAGAGATCAGCTAGATTATATCATGGTCACAACTGAGGATGAATGGAATGCATTAAAGACCGAAACAATGAAAGCTGGTGCAGAAACATTAGGCTTTAGGGAACAAGCCACCCGGAAACCTTGGATCACAGAAGAAATTTTGGAGTTGATGGATCAGAGGAGAAAAAACAAAAATGCTCAGGATGAAGCAGGAAGAGAGCAATACAGACAATTTATAAATCAAATAAACAGGAAGTGCAAAAAGCAAAAGAAAAATGACTAGAAGAAAAGTGTGAAGAAGTAGAAAAGGAAATAGTCATAGGTAAAGTAGATTTTGCATATAGGAAGATCAAAGAGAATTTAGGAGAAATGAAGAAAAGAGGTATGAACATTAAAGCTGCTGATGGGAAACCTCTTTTAAGCTCAAACGATAGAGCTAACCGATGGAAGGAATAATTTGAGAAACTCTATGATGGAGACGGCTTGAACAATAGCGTAATGGAAAAGGAAGGCGATGTCGACATTGATTACTTAGGAGATCCTGTTTTGAATGCAGAATTTAATAGAGCTCTGTATGACTTGAAATCAAATAAGGCAGTTGGAATCAATGGGATCCCTGCAGAACTTCTTAAATCCCTAGGAGAAGAAGGAATTAGAAGATTATTCAAGTTGATATCAAAAATTTATGAAACAGGAGAAATTCCAACTATTTTGAATAAAAATATCATCTTCACACTCCTGAAGAAAGCACAAGCCAACAAATGTGAGAATTATCGCACCACTAGTCTAACATCACATGCTTTAAAATTACTAACCAGAATAATATACAGAAGGATGGAAAGGGTAGTAGAAGAGATAGTAGGTGAAGATCAGTTTGGGTTAAGGAAACATCGCGGTACAAGGTAAGTAATTCTGGCACTAAGATTAATACCTGAAGGGCGGATCAAAAAACAAAGATAATTTTATGGCATTTGTTGATTTAGAAAAAGTTTTTGATAATGTTAGGTGGGACAAGATGTTCAAAATTTTAAAGAAGTCAGGTCTAAAATACCAAGATAGAAGAATACTTTATAATCTTTGTAAGAATCATGTAGCTATAATAAAAGTAGAGAATCATGAGAGACACCCATCAGTTAAAAAGGGGGTGATACAAGGTTTTGGTTTATCCCCATTAATATTCATCTTGTATGTAGAAGAAGCAATAAAGGAAGTGAAAGGAAGATTTGAATTTGGAATAAGTATTTAATGAGAAAAAATCAGCCTGCTGCGATTTACTGATGACATTGTCTTGTTAGCAGAACAGGTTGAGGGTATTGAGAAGTTATTGAATATCATGAAAATATACTGAAGGACGATTTTTGACTAAATATAAACCAAATCAAGACAAAAGTGATGAAATGTAGCAGAAAAGATACCAATACTAGTGGATTAAATATAAAAATAATGTCAGATGAGATAACAGAAGTTAGTGTATTTTACTACTTAGGAAGTAAAATTACAACCGATGGCCAAAGCAGGAATGATGTTAAAAGCAGAATAGCAGTAGCGAGAAGAGCCTTCATGAAACAGATAAATCTTTTAGTTTCAAATATTGATCTAGGACTGAGAAAGAACTTTTTAAAATTCTATGCGTGGAGAGCAGCACTTTATGGCAGTGAAGCATGGACTTTAGGAATACAAGAAAGTAGGAAAATAGAAGCATTTGAAATGTGGTGTTATAGAAGGATGTTGAAAATTAAGTGGACGGATAAAGTATGAAACGAATGAGTTTTGGACATGATGGGCGAGGAAATAAGTTTGTAGAAGAGTCTTATAGAAAGAAGAGACAGGATGGTAGGTCATATTTTGAGACATGCAGGATTGGTTAACTTGTTAGTGGAGGGAACAGTCAAAGGTAAGAACTGCAGAGGAGACAGAGATTAGAAATATAAGAGGCAGATAATTGAGAACGTGAGTTGCAAGGGGTATGTTGAGATGAAAAGGTTAGCAGAAGATAGGAAGGGATGAAGGATTGCATCAAACCAGTTGAGAGACCGACGACAGCAAAAAAAAGGGGGTGGGGGTGGGGGTTATCAAAAAGTCTCCAAGAACAATGGAAGGAGGCAAAATCAGTACATCAACATTTATAATATTCATAACAATGGCCACATAAAAGTCATCTGGAAAATGTATGGTCAATTCATTAGTTATTTTTACATACATATGAAACTGGAATATTTGATATCTTAATTTAAGTGATCACATGTCATTTATAAATTGGAGTATTATTCCAGATATCCTGATGGGGCAACATTACTTATAATGTGCCAATATTTGAAATTCTTACAGTAGGCTGCTTAGTGGCAGAACTGGCTCCAACAATAGCTATCTGTGCAGAGCAACTATTTTTCTGACCTCCAACTGTCAACAGTCAGAAAATGTCAATCAGTAAATGGGGAGGGATAAGTAGTTTGATATCTGGAATGGATCACCATTTAATAAACATTTAGTCAGAACAAACTGCTGATAAGCAAATATACAGACTAGTAAAGCACATTTCCGTAAGCAAGTTCGTGGTATGATGTCCAGATTATTTAAAATTTTATAACTTGTGCAGTGCCCTAGAGTTAGCATTTTGAAGTTTGTGATACTAAAGATGTCTTTTCAAAACACTTGATACTGAACTAAGATCGGTCACTAACTGTTATTTAACATTTATTACTGTAGGTTTATCATTTTTTGCACTTCATCAAAAAAATGTATAACTTTAAGCAGAACGAAACATAGGAAAGCAGTAAACTTCCATATCACTAATGATCTCTATGTTTTGTGGTATTTTACTGTAAGACATCTGTAGTGAGATAAGAAATTGTGCAGACAAAATCAGCAGTATTTTATAGATAATTTTTCTCCTGTAAAACTTCCTTGCCAAACAACAAAAAAAGTCTGCTGCTACAAAACTTGAGTTGCATGTCCTCAATTCATGGGGAGAGGTTTGGGATTTAACTAAAAACTTTGATGTTTAATTTGGTGGTTAGGAATTGTGCAGCACCACCTCTCTTACCAAGCAAGCCTGAACCCAAACATTTCTTCCACCACCCGAATTTGAACCAGCTAACCCTCTTCTGGAGCCAAACATAAACACAGTGCCACAGTCACTTGAGTAAATGAGGTGTGTTACAGTACTTCAGCATTATGAAACTATCAGCAATATTTAACCCGCATCATTTGACTAAATAATAATACCCTTGCTTACCACAATCTTTTTCATTAACTGCAGCCTTTCATTTCAATATTTAGCATAATAATCGTGCAACTGAACATAGGATGATTCTTTGACTGTGTCATCAAAACTACAGTGGTGTACATGTTCTCTGGTCAGTCATCCAGAAGATCAAATAAATTTGTGCAACTGCATTTAAATTTTGCTAACAGGATAACCCAGGTTATTTCCAGAGCTTTAGGCAAACACTGAACCAATTCAGGAATAAATGTCAAAAAACAATGAGAATCATGCGAGTCCCATATCCATATAAACATTCTCAATTACATTAATTTATCTAGATTTCTAGATACCTATTATCATGAAGTCATCCTTAATGAAGAATGCACTTCTGACAATCTTTAATCTTAACCCGACTCTCAGGCCTCTGGAGCAAACTCCAATTAAAAGTACCAACACAATAAACCAGCAATACATACCTGGTGAATAGACACCGAATATGGCTTTTCAGTCGAAACAGTTATGCACAAAATATGAGTCTTTTTCTTTTTTACAAGTTTATTGACATGTACTAAAGCTAGAAGTTTCTCCTCAGTAGGTTGAAATAATTCCCTTTCTAGTAATCGCCGCAATGTAGCCATTATCTGTAACACAGCAAAGACAAATACTCAGTATATTTAAGAATTTTTTTTCATCAAACTCATTACTAAAATACCCATCATTTCAAAACGAATATTGGGGTTTTGAGTATTTGCAGAATTTTTTATGATTTGACTTAGTTATAAATGATACATCAAATGAAAGATCAAACCAAAACAGTTTCGTTGTATGCATGTGCATACGGTATTTCTTCCATCTTGTTAGAAAGTGCTAGTAGTGAAAAAGGGGACTGCTGAACAGAAAGGTTTTTATTTTACAGTTTGCAAGGTAGTTACAGATCAATGAGCAATCTGTATTAAGTTCCACTGCAGTCCTATAAGTGGTGTTTCTTATTTTGATGCACTAAAACAATAGCTCTTTCCTTATCTGCAAGATGATGAACCATAGAACTTTATTTGGCAGCAAGATGGTGTGCCACCCATTGGCATAACTCGGTATGCGATTGATTAAATGACCCAACCGCTGGATTGTCAGCCATGGGCATTGCACGACTTCCTAGTCCAACCGATTTTGATCTTTGGGAGTTCATAAAGGATCATGTGTATGTACATCCATTGCCAGCTGACCTGTCTGACTTAAGAAACAGAATTGGAGCAGGTATTGCATCAATTACTCTAGACACACTGATCAAGGTATGGGAAGAATTTGTCTATAAATTGGATGTGTGCCATGTGATGAATGGTGCTCACATTGAACACCTTTAGGTAAAAAAAAAAAAAAAAAAGTATAATTTGCTCTTTCATTTAATCTATCATTTATAATTGTAAGTCAAATAATAAAAATTCTGCAAAGCTTCAAACACTGATATTCATTTTGAAACCCCTTGTAAACTAACGCTATTTGGGTGAGATACTGAATTATTCTGCTTCATCTTTCAAAATAATTCCTTTATGTAGATAAAGAAAGATGACAATTCAATAATTTCAGCGTGAGGTATCTAATTATAAACACAGATGTCACCATACTTTATGCATGCAGCATGAAAAGTAAAAAATAAAGGCTAAGGGCGTATCAGAGATTCATAATACATTTATGATTATGCTAATGACCTTCTCAAGCTTTCAAATGTAACAGCACTACATTTAAAATACGAAATACACAAGGTGGTGATAATACAGGGTGTTTCACTTATGACGCGTCCGCGTGCACGGCAATAATCGCCCGGCCCAGCGGCGGCTCGCTTGCCGGCAACTCATACCACGCAGCGCTCGTGCTCAGAAACGCCTCTTACCTGTGTCGATGTCTTACCTTATAGCACGTGCTGGAAATGTTGGCCATCAGCTTCAATACATGCTTGACATCTTCTAAGGATGTTTTGGCTAACTCTCTGCAGTGTTTGTGAAGAAATATTATTAATTTTAGTTCTTATGTTTTCCTTAAGTTCCTCTTCCGTACGAGGATTTGAATCATAAACACGCTCTTTTAGGTAACCCCACAAAAAGAAATCACAAGGTGTCATGTCTGGAGAATGTGGAGGCCATAACCCACGACTGATAAGTTGATTTTCATTGTAAACATGCTTTAAAGCACGCATAGAATTTTCGGCTGTATGGGGAGTTGCACTGTCTTGTTGAAAATGACCGTAATTTCTTTCATCTTCTGTCAGCTGTTCAAAAAAGGTTTTTAAAATATTGTCCACATAGCGAGAAGATGTGATTGTTTCAGTAAAAAACACTGGCCCGATAATGTCCAAGGGACGGCCCACGCATTGTCAGAGCACGGTAGCATTGTCGGAAGTGGAACTTAGAGAAAACATAAAAAGTAAAATTAATAATATTTGTTCACAAACACTGCAGAGAGTTAGCCAAAACATCCTTAGAAGATGTCAAGCGTGTATTGAAGCTGATGGCTAACATTTCCAGCACGTGCTATAAGGTAAGATATCGACGCAGGCAAGAGGCGTTTCTAAGCACGGGCGCTGTGCGGTATGAGTTGGCGGCGAGCGAGCAGCCGCTGCACCGGGCGATTATTGCCGTGCACGCGGACGCGTCATAAATGAAACGCCCTGTACTTTAATGATACTGAACATTTGTTAAGAAAGACGTGGAAGATAAAAACAGAAAACTAAGTATCCACAAAAGCAATCACAATTATGTCACAGATTAACCAACATCAACAGTCAGTTTGTACTGAAGAAAAATGTTTCATAACAAAAGTTTTTCAGCTTCATTGCTACCCTACCCACTTACTCAGCTTTTTACTGCAGGTGCTTTTGTTGCACTTATGTGACAGTATCATAGTCTTGCACATACAGACTGCAAAATTAAGCTTGTTGGTAATACAATAATGTGAATATCTAAAAAAAACTGATCAGAATACCATACACAAAACAATTTTTATTGAAGCACTTATTAAATGCAATCTTAGATTTCTAAAGATTTTTCAGGCATATTGTTGAAAAATTAGAGGGAGGGCATTATATTATTTACAGTTTTAGAAGCTATGTCTAACAAAATGTAAAACTAAAAAGACTGGCCCAAAACAAAAGTGACAGAATTTTTGAATACCAAACTTGACAGTGTGAAACAAAAATCATCCCACTGTTGAATGTATGCAGATGCATTCTATATTTTGGTATCTGTCTACTTATCTGTTTTGCATTCAATATAACACATCACAAAGGAGCAAAGGAATTATGAAGCTGTGACAAACACATGGACGGATGGGAATGAGGAAATTATAAGCATTCCATTTTTGGAATTTTTGATACAGAACAACAAAATGAGAATCAAAAGAAGGGTAAAATTGAAAAGTGGGACAAAGAAAGGTAATCAATTAGTGCTGAGCCTTATTTCTATTTTCATCGCCTAACATTGTTTTGCATTAATTTTGATGCAAACTAACACCTATAAGTGTCAAAATCTCCAATGTTCAAAGAATTTATGGCATTTTATGAATTGATAAGAGACAAAGAGAAATTTAAATAAATGTTATAACAGGTAGCAAAGAAAATTTTTTATTTATTTTTTGTGATAGTTATCACAAGAGTCTTCTTCTTCTTCTTCCTGTCCAGTATTAGGCCTGGTGGCCTCTTACGGTCTCAATCCATCTTCTTGGTGGCCTTCCTACATCTATCCTGCCTCTAGGATAGTATTTGAGAATTTTCTGTGGGACCCGGTCCATCTTCATTCTTAGTACATGGTCTGCCCAAGATGTTCTGTAGGTTTCTACAGTTTAGAGAATTGGTTTTATCTTGAGTTCTTTAAGGATTTCATCAAATCTCTTTCTGTCTCTTAATGTGTAGCCAGCTGATCTCCTTACGAATCGCATCTCAGCCGCCGTTAGTCTCTGTTCATCACCTTTCCTCAGTTTCCAGGCCTCGCTGCCATACAATAGTGTAGGTTTAGCAAGGATATTACATAGCCTGATTTTTGTATGATGTTGAACAAGAGATGGTCTGTAGATGTTATTTATTATTCCTGTAACTTTCGTAAAATCTGTGAATTTTTGTTGCATATCGGTTTCTAGGGTGTAGCTGAGGTTGTAACCTAGGTATTTAAATTCTGCTACTTATTCTATGGATGTGTTGTCTATTGAGATTTTGGTTCTTTTGTGGTTTTTTCCAACAAAGGCCATAACCTTGGTTTTATTGAGGTAAATCTCCATGCCGTATTCTTTTGCTGTCATATGGAGGTTATATACCGATCTCTGAAGGTCATCTTCTGATTCAGCAAAAAACACTTGGCAAACAGTAATGTATCCAGGTTGGTCTGTCTGTCTATTTTTATTCTACCATGGGGTTTTTGTCACCAGTCACTAATGATTTTGTTTATATATGTGCTGAATAAAAGTGGAGATAGGCAACACCCTTGTCTCACTCCTCAATTAATGGGTTTCCATTCCAACAGCTGTTGTCCTGTTCTGACTGTGATTACATTGTGGCTGTAGATGTTTTGAATTGCTTTTGTGATCTGTGGTGGTGTGTTACTTTCCGCCAGAATTTGCCAAAGTTTTCTTCTGTCGATTGTATCAAAAGCATTTTTGAAATCAATAAATGCCAGGTGTGTTTCCAGATTAAACTCTTTCCTTTTCTCAATTAGCATCTTGAGTGTGAAACAGCCATCTGCACATGATCTACCCTTCTGAAACCCATTTTGTTCTTCTCCAAGAAGTGGTGCATAATTTTTTTTTTTGCAATCTTGATTTAATGATGCTGGAGTAAAGTTTATAACCAGCATTGAGCAAGCTTACAAGAGTGGTGGTAGTAAATATGGTTAAAACCAGTCGGGTAAATCTGAAGATGATACACTGGGTGGAAGAATTATTAAGAACTAGGAAGAAAAGAGTTGAGCTAGGAACCATAGTCAAAAGAGATGGAACTGAAGAATGCGATGAGGCAATTTATTGCTGTTTATTATCTAATGAATGATTGCATTGGTGGTTTAAAATTAGATTTTTTACTGATGACACACAATGTTTTATAATAGGTTTAATAAAAGATAAGACTGTAAACATTTACAGCTGATCTATTATCTAGTTGGGTATTCAACATGGGATGAAAATATATGCTAAAAGGAGTAATCTCATTAGTTACAAAAATAAAAAAAAATAAAGGTTTTATTCATAACATGGATGAGGAACTGCTTGTGCAATATAATATCTGGACATAAAATTTGATGATAAATGCAATTTGGCAGGACATATTGAGTAGGCAGAAGAGAGAGGCATCAAATATTTTTTTTCTTATGGCATGTTTTGTATATGAAAACGGAGATGCGCAGCTGCATACCATAGTAACAAATATAAATAATTCATCGCTGATGATGCCTCGATGAGAGGTGAAACGCGTACGACGCAAAATAAATAAATGAAACAGTTGCATTGGCGTTACATTTTCAACTAGAAACATTAAACTGATGTTCATCACTTGATTACATCATGGAAACTGCTAGAATCTGTTACTGAAAACCTCAACTCTAACAATAGCAACAAGAATATCAAAAATCCTTGGATACATTTATGCAATTACGTTGCATTTACATCAAGATTGGGAGAACAGTTGACTTATGAAAGCAAACTGTGTTTTCTTAAACTTTCTACAATCAAGGCTCATGTTTCTAGCCTTAATAATCTTAAACACCATATGAAGATACGTATAGCTGGAAAAAAGTAAAAGGAGGGTGTACTCGTGGGAAAAAAGAATTCAAAGCCTTTTACAAGTGTGAGCCAAATTTGATAGTTTTCATAAAGAAATCCATTCTTGCATCACGCATTTCGGTGCATAACACCATGATATAGCTTGCAGTAATACCTATTATAATAGTTAAACATCAGTACAACTTTTGGATAGTTAACTTTTAATGGGTAATTTAAACATGCGTTAAATTTGCAGAAATGTAACACTTTAACGATTATCGAAGATAAACTTTTTGATTAACTGTGCCCACCTGTATGAATCAGGTGGGAAAGAGGTGGTGGTGGGGGGGGGGGGGGGGGGGGGGGAGTTGACCAACGATAACTGTGGTAAGGTATAATCTCTAAAACAGCCAAATTAAAATAAAATGAACAAATTTTATTTTATAATAAAATATAGAAAACATATTTTGGGCCTTTTTTTAAAAAAAAAAAAAAAAATATGTATGTATAACAATGTGACAGGTTTACAGCTGGGGTCTGGATGAAGGTAGAGGCTAGGGTAAGGCCCGGTGTTTAGCTATGTCCACACTTGTTCAACTTTTGGTCATCATAGGCATGCGTCATATTGCACGGGGGAGAGACTCGGAAGGCATGCGTCAGGGGCATGCCCGAGATCCTCAGTTCGTTCAGCAAACCAGGAGGCACGGCGTATTGCAAGCGTTTCCAGGTGTAGTGGATTCTCGTGCATCTCCGCTTGCAATATGTCGCTCATTCTAGTAAGCTTACACAATATCGCGACACTTTTGTAACATTATTTCTTAGGTTTTTTGGTTATTCATTTAAGTGACGTAATTATAATCAGTATTTAGTAATTTTTCACATCATTTAAAATCAATTCAAGCTTATTTTAATTAATATTTTGCATTGATTGATTGTTGTGAAAAATTTTGACAATGTAGGATTGTTTGTTTTGCAGAGATTCTTGAACAAAAATTTGGCACAGGGCGCGTAATATTTAGTGTGCAGTTGTACAGTATATTCACGTAGGTAATATTTAATCTCGTTTAACGTATGGGTTCAAGCTTCATCATATACTTAGTATACCAATAGACAGATTTAAGCAGCACTAAGTATCATATTATTCAGTTATACTAAGTATCATATTATTCAGTAACAGTAAATAACATTTGTCGTAATAAGCAGTCAGATGCATTTACGCATGTATGTGAAAGTATTAATGAACATTCTGAATAAACGAGTCATTTGTACAGTAGCAGCTGTTATCTATTTAAAAAATTCAGGAAGTTCAGATTATTCATTGGAATGGAAAATTTTCTGT
This sequence comes from Vandiemenella viatica, assembly GCA_031002005.1. Classification (NCBI taxonomy): domain Eukaryota; kingdom Metazoa; phylum Arthropoda; class Insecta; order Orthoptera; family Morabidae; genus Vandiemenella; species Vandiemenella viatica. Next base: position 16,932,043 of record CM061919.1, read on the forward strand.
TAAACGATGTCAACTGTATGGTTACATCATGACAGCTGCGAAAACTGCAACATTTTTTATGATGTCAAATATAGATTCAAATCTGTCATACGTGGTTTAACACAATGAACAAGTAATTAACTCAATCAACATCTTGTTAACACCTTATAATCTTAATTTACTTATTGCTACACACGATTTTCTTGGATCAAGAACAGTTCGTTCTAATATGTTAGAGATACACGCAAGGTCATATCCAGGATCCGAACTTGGGGAGGGGGGGCGCAACATCTGAATAGGGGATGGGGAACTCGTATTTTTTTCGAGGAAGTGGGGTGGGGGACTGAAACATGCCGATTTCTTACAAAATAAAGCTCAAACCTATAGAGGAAACTATTATTATTATTGATTCACATAGTAATCCAAGGACCAACTAAGCAGTTAATCAAGATCGTAACTCAATTATAGATTTTTATGTAAACATTAATCATCTCCGATTCTCAGAAAAACTTTCAATAACTTTATTTATCAATATCTCACGGTGTACTTTCACGAAATTTCGATGCACACTCATCAGGCATAATCTAGTCAATCTTTCCTCTCCCATAGTGCTCCTGAGCCAGTTCTTCACTCGTCGAAGTGTACTGAAGGCAACTTGATTTTTCTTCTAAGGGGGAGGGGGCAGCAGCCCCCCTCTCCCTGCCCCTCGCTGGATACGCCCATGTGTACACGGGTAGGTAATACGCAGGTTTCTTTCTTCCAGAAACCAAATTTATTGAAAGTGTGCTATACTCAGCAACATTTTCCAGATACATCTCGAGCTGAAAATGTTCATGTTATATCACTAGCAAGCAGTTATCTCGCCATGGTATACCGCCTGTCGGTCACATAAAATATGAATTCATCTCGTCTCCGGGAAGCATTCAAAGAATGTCTTCAAGGAATTCTTCGAAGTGGGGTGAAGCCAATGTCGTTTGCGGTAATTCCACGCCAAGTTACAGGAATAGCAGTTCCTGTGCTGGCATCTTCACTATCCAAAGATCCCACTGGGCAGTAAAACCTTGTACAATCCGGCTGCATACGAATGAAATTGTGCAAATATAAGACTATGTCCACAACCGTGTTTTTAACTTTGATTTCAGTTAGCTTTCGGAAAACGAAAGCAAGAGGGCTTACGGCTTTTTTAACCGTGAGCCTTGCTCTAACAGCCTATAATTGGAAATCCTTTTTGGCGATCCTTCATCCAAATCAAATTTATATGGTTTACTTAGATGAGATGTCAAACGAAAGACATCATCGGTAACCACCGGTATTTCGCTAATATAATATTGGATCATCTATCTAGCTGCGGCTACACCAGAACACTGAGGGGCATGCCTCATGAGGCATGAATGTGGACACTAAAAGGCATGCCTCCTGAGGCGTGCCTTTAGGGCATGCGTCAAGATGAACATATTGCAAGAGGAACGGGCAAGAGGAAAAGGCAAGTTGAAAGGGAAGAGGCATAAGTGAGGACATAGCTATCAGGATATGTTGGTAGGCTAGTACCCATCAGTGGAGTTTGAAAGGGGTAGTAGTGTAAGGAAAAACTCTTGACAGCTCTCACTGTAAAACCGGTATTGAGATTGTTAGAGTAGTGTGTGCTGGCATGGGTTGCCACTGAATGGCAGTATAAACTGTTTGAATTTAGCCGTTCACCCTGATGGACAGGCCAGAAACTGTGCCGTAAAGGCAGATAATCTAGTAAATGAGGTTAACAGTAGCGCAAGTGCATGTTCGTGAGATTGGGTGGTCTGCTGAAGCATATGCAGGGGCCAGTGGGTAGGATTTTTGGAAGGAGGATGTGCATTTCAGGAAAGGAATGTAGAAAGTCATGTCCACGGCAGAGGATCTGATTAATGGACTCTAGACCATTAAAGAACTGGGTGATGAATATTGGGATGTGGTAAGTTTCAGAAGATGCATAATGGAAGCAGTAGAAATGGTGGGTGGTAGCACGAGAGATTTGCTTTTATAAAAGATCGGGGGGGGGGGGGGGGGGGAAGCAGCAGGAAATGTGGGCTTCTGTTTTTGGGAATACCTGGAAAGCAATTCATGATCAGAAGAGATACGTCAGCTGGAGATTGCAAGGCTGTGAGAAAGGGAACATTTTGCATGGAAGGGATGGGAACAATGGAGGTACTGGTATAAATTTATTGGCTTGATGTTCACAGAAGTTTAGAGGGCACCTTGTCATAGGGAAGGTCCACATCAAGAAAGGTGACACTTGTGTGGGAATAAATCCAGATGAAGATTGAAAAACTAAAGGGAATTGAGAAATTCTATGGTTTTTCCTTGTGGGTCCTTCTTCATGAATTGTTGCTTCAGATTGCACAGGAAGAGTTTCGAATAAGACCGGGCCACACGGGTGCTCATGACACTGCTGTCCATTTTGTGATAAACTCACTGTAAAACACTCTCTCTCAACACTCACTCCCCAAAATGTCATCCTGTTGACAAAGGACAAGACACAAAAATTACTATATCATGTGTGTTTTTGTCTTTTCTGTATGTTCGCACCCCACATCGATCATTTATATGTAAGTGGTGGCTCATTTCCCTATCCTAATTTGAAATTTCTTTTCACTATTTAGTGCCTTTCACTTCATATAATACACAAGACTATTTTTTAAACAGATCCAAAACATATTTTTTATGCTTAGTTAAAAAAAGAATTTTTTCATCTTATTTTACTTTGACTGGTCATTACAGAGATCATACTTTCCCACAAAAACCTATGATCAACTCCCCCTCCTTCCACTGTCATTGCAATCCTCACTCTTTCAACCTGGTTCATCTGGGTAATATGTAGATTGGGATACCGCTGCAACAACGTAACTGACGCACACGATATTGCTGATACCCAATTTCCAAACTGTATCTATCACTGTTAGTGTGGTCCAGGCTGCGTTCCAACCTAAACGCAAACGGTTATTGACGAAATCTTTTTTATTATCATCATTTTTTTTCATATGAATGATTTTAATAGCAATTTCAGCCACACAGGGAAATATAGGAAAATGGAATGAAATAAAAATCAATGCAATCGTGACTAATAGACTGAAGAATAGCTTCTACAGCCTTTTTCATGAAACCGATAGTGTTTCTGGGGCAAGTCTTACTGACTATCACTCAATAATTAGTAACTCCAAAACACAAATGACATTTGTTGAATCACGAAGGCTGAACACATCACACACGGAAAGACTGACGTCATAGATACCAGGTGCTATTTGTGTGTACAACGCTGTAGTCGGAAGTGTTTACATCGCGAAGCAGTAAGTGACTGTAGCGGTATCCCAATCTAGATATTACCAGTCATGGGGTACATCTTGATATGTACCTATCTGATCCCTTTGCCATATTTCTCACCTCTAATATGATTAAAGTTTTTTATTGGAATACTGTAAGTGTGTTCATGTTTTTGTGTTCGTTGTGGTCCTCTTGCCATCATACATAGTAGGTGATGGGTTATTTTCTCTTTCCTTCCTTATTTTCTATTCAAATATCAGGGTTTTACACAAATAAGTCCTTCTGAATTCATAAAACAGTGCATAAGCCGTATTCTATCCTCACAAACAACCATAAGTTTAGCTCATCATTCTATAATTACCAACTTCTATTTACCCTCTCAATTAGCAGTACTGTAATATATTTTCAGACACCTGGCATATCTCAACAAAAGATCTAATTACATTTTCTATAGTAAAATGATACAGTCTTGTGAATCATCAAAATTGTATTCTTTACCTTTCCTGGCATTTTTATTGCTTCCTATATAATTCTGCCCAGACATTACCTTTCACTACCCTCCATTACTTTCACTGAATGCTGATAAAAAAAAATAAAAAAAATTGTGATATTTAAATTTGTTGAATCATTTGCAAAAAATAGCAGCTACAATACTTTCGCGAAAATTCCTCCCACTAAAATTTCGGGTAATATCAAGATGGGGATACTGCTGCGGCGTCGTGTGGTAAACACACAGATTATGTGGTATACATGACATCATTGTGACTTATGGTCCAGGCTGCACTAAAACATAAACTCAAATGATGATTGACAAAATCATATTTTATAAATATGCGTTTCGGTCGTAATGCAGCCTGGACCAAAGTGAAACGTAACCTTAACGCACGATATTGCAGATATCCAGTTTTCAGATCATATCTATTGCTGTTACTGCGTTGGTACGTGCAGACTGAAGACGTCACAATGTCGTCATATATACCACGTGATCTGTGTGTTAACTACCCGAGGCCGCAGCGGTATCCCTATCTTGATATTACCCAAAATTTCTAATGTACATTTAAAAATTCCTACCAGTCAACATATTTTCCATAAAATCATCCCAACTTCTCTCCTCAACATTGCTAGCTTCAGCTATAATCATATTAGTTGTTTTATTTCACTCTGTTCTTACTTACTTACTCTTTATGAGTTTACTTCAGTTTCTTCACCTAAATATGCTTCAACAGTCAAGTGGGTTGAAACTTACTATTACCATCATCTCATTCAGCTGTTTTAATGTATCCACATATTTCCTTCCATATGCCAAATTTCTGCAGGAGTTGTTTCAAACAGGATTACTGGAGATCGTGATTCCGCCAGGAGTTTTCACCATAATACTACAATGGTCAAACGCAAGACCCCACTAGAAATTCTTTCCGAAGTACATATAACGGTTTTATGCTGGTCCAGGCTGTATTACAGCCTAATTTCTGCTTGAAAATAATGGTCCAGACTGTATTACAACGGAATTACTGCTTGAAAATAATATGTCTTGCGACTGACTACAGCAGTATTCCAACGATATTACTGAATGTTGTTGTAGCGGAATCGCAATCTCCAGTAGACCCGTTTCAAACAGCCATCAGTTTTGTATTTTTATTTTACTATCTGCCTCAATGCTCTCCTAATTTCCCTTTCCTGTTTCTAAAACTCCATTCAGATAAATGTTCCCTTGTTACGCTTACTACATAATCTTTTCTGAATCCATCACCAAGTTAGCAAGGAAGTATGAAGCATGTTTTGTTCTTAGTATTCCCTTTATAACACATCCTATCCTGATACCCAAGTGTATTCACCTTTCTATTTTGTAATATCATTCCAATTTTCTGAGCCAGTCAAAGGATTATACAAAGTAATTTTGTTTCTACTCTTAGAGTTTACACAAGTTCCAGTATATCTTGTCACTTCATATTTTGTTTCTCCCCTCTTATCCTTACTCTGAATTAATATTCTGCAGCTTTGATTAACAAAACTTGTACAATGTTTGTTTTAAAAGCACAGAAAGTATTCCATCACTGTGACAGTGCTAACAACACTTCAAGAATGGGAAAGTATATGCTCCACTTTTGTTATACAGTTTTAAATGAGGAGAAATATACTGCTGTTTACAACACAAAGAATTAAACCAGATACAGAACTGAGGTCTATTAGAAATCGCGATTCCGCTACAACAACATCACTAATGATGTCATAATACTGTTGTGGTTAGCCGCAAGCAGTAGTTCCATTGTAATACAGCCTGGGGCATTATTTTCAAGCAGAAATTAGATTTTAATGCATCATGGACCATCACGACACTGTTAAATGTATTTCGGAAAGTATTTCTACCAGCGTCTACCATTGCAATATTATGACACCAATTCCTGGCAGAATGGCCATCTCCAGTAATCCCCAGACGTGATACTACAGAATTTTTTAATATACAACTATAGCGTAATTTGTTCTGGTAAATAAACACAGTCTGTGGTAGAAGCCTTCCCATTTAATTCAATCTCTGATAGCATGTCAAAAGTAAAAAGGCAGTGGGTTGCTTTTATAAAAACCATTTATTTATGTGAAAAACAGGTTAATTCTAGATCGCAATACAGCTGCAACTATTTTCTGCCTCACAGACAATGTTTTAACCACAAATTGCTGCTGGTACTTATGACGTCATTATTTCCAGGTGTGACATTCAGTAAGACCCTCCGTACATTTCTATATCGAGATACCCGAATTTGCCTGCAAATCATGAATCTCACAAACTGTGTAAGTATAGAAATAAGAGGTTTTTGTGAAGAATAATTGTGATATTCCCGTTTCTGTTTTTATAAATCCTAGTTTTCAGCACTGAAGGTATTGTTAATTACAATTAAGCCGAAACGTTTTCTGACAAAGATCGCAATGCCACTACAAAACTGTGAACAATACTGTTGTTGCTACTGGGAATATATCAAAATAAACCATTTTATTTTCTCAGCAAAAGCAGTATATCTCCTCTACAGTTTCAACATGGCAAGACAAATCCACCATTAACCCATGGAAAATATTTGTCTGGCATTAGTTTCTTCTGACTTTTTGCAACAGAAAGAAACTGCAATGTCAAGAACAGATAATGTAGTTTATGATGTTTTATTGACAAAAAAAACCTGCTCTTTCAACTGTAGATTATTTTACTGATACTTGTAGCTATGTGTACAAGTTTTGGTATCTGGATATAGAAATATTCGGAAAGGCTTAAATCTAGATACTGTTACCAGAACTATTTATATGAAATTTTTAATTCTTGTCACATAAATTTATGGAAGTATCATATTTCCTTTGTCCTCGCCTGACGAAACCTCTATTTTCCGTGCAGATCCTGTTAGTAACATATGTAGCTGCCCTCACAATGAATGTGTCACCCAGCAACTGAGTGACATCATAAACAACATTGGCGGAAGTGTTTACATCATTTGGGCTGAGTGACTGTAAATGGTGGTAGTGGTATCGCAATCTAGAATTAGCCATGAAAACAACCAGATGTTTACACAACTCTAAAGCATTAAATGATAAATCAAAATTTCATATTTCTTACTAAGACTTTCAAAAATAGCTAGATTTTATAATTCATATTTTTGAAGGGCATTACTGGAAATCACAATTCCGCAAGGAACTGGCGTCATAATACTGCAGTAGTCAACTGCCAAACACCACAGGAAATACTTTCCGAAGTACATTTAATGGTGTCATGATGGTTCAGGATGTATTACAATGGAATTACTGTCTTGCAATTAACTACAGCATTATTATGAATGTTGTAGCGGAATCGCGATCTCCAGTAGACCTTTTTGAAGAATCACAAGATTATGAAGGCTGCAGCTTATTTAGCTCAAGAAAATTCGGGATTACTGGAGATCGCGATTCCACCAGGAGTTGTCATCATAACACTGCAGTGGTCAAACGCAATACTCCACTAGAAATTCTTTCCGAAGTACATTTAACAGTTTCATGCTGGTCCAGGCTGTATTACAACGGAATTGGTGCTTGAAAATAATACGTCTTGCTACTGACAACAGCAGTATTCCAACGATATTACTGAATGTTGTTGTAGCGGAATCGCGATCTCCAGTAGACCCGAAAATTCAATGTCAGAATAATATTTTGACAAGGGGCACTCACATGAAACAGGAACAACATATAACACAATATGTCATTGCTTCTTGCAATTCACACAATGCTTTTTAAGAATTGTTATTTGATTAAGGTAAAGTCATTCTAAAACACACAAAAAAAACATATTTCATGAAGTCAAATCAATCAAACACAAACACACACATGGAATAATTTAGGGACAAACTGACTTCGTCAATTTACAGGTTAGGTTACTCATGTTCTCTTGGAAATAAAATGAATGCAAGTTTTGGTTTGTGGAATAGTACAAAATGTAATTCTTGAAACCTGTGATATAACAAGAAATATGTTGTCCTAAATAATCAGTGCCCACTATACAACATCGACTGCAGACGACTTAAGCCGAAGTAAACAACTTACTGTATGCAATTGACTGTAATTTGCAGAATGAGGTCGGACGTGTAAAAGAAATGCAGTATTTATTCAGAATAAAATTAAACTGGAGTATCAGTCCATTGATGATCTTCAAGCAAATATTTCTGCCTAATCTGTATTAATTACAACCTAAGTTATGAGGTTTCTTATCTTTAAATGCCACACATTCTGAAATAAAAAATATCTCATCTTTCCTGATAATTAGATGAAGCATTCAAACGACAAGGAAAAGATAAGTAAAAAAAACTGAGTTCATCGTAAACTGCTTATCACTTGCAACACTGCAACCAGCAACATCAATTTAAAAATACTGAAACAAAAAATTAAGAAAAAAAAAAGGTAAACAAAATATCGACAAATTAGTCGATATCAAAATCGACAAGCCGACACAGAAACGCCCAATTCATTTGTAACGTAATGTGATTATTAACTAATTATGTACTGAAAGGCTTTCCTACTTGAAAAACGCTTTGATTACACTCGTTAGAACATGCGCACACACATAACTATTTCATAAATCACCATTTACAGCAAATAAAAATACAGCAGCTTTGGCAAAGTTGTTTAATAGGTCCAACAAACCTCAGGGCGGCGGTGACTCAAGTACTTAATAATTTAAAAAAATAAAGAGAGGTTGCAAGAGAGGATAGATTTTTCAGTTACCAAATTTCTGACATGACTTTTCAAATACACTCTAACATCTTGTACAATCTGTTTTCCATTTCCAGTATTTGTCATTCATTTAGCTTGTTTTGGAGGCTGTTAATTGAAGAAAACAAGTAAAGTTTTTCTTAACAGTATGTTTGTGATGAAGAAATTCCTGCTTCCGCTGAATAATGATAACTCGTTCATTAAAGAAGGTGATAAGTCTTTTAGGTTTCAGAAAAGAATGGAAAGGAAACTACGAAAAGGGTTACTTAGATTCATGGATAAAAATTCAGAGAGTTGTTGCTTTGATCCAGCCCACAGAATTAAGCAACAGTCTGGAAATAATGAATAATAAATTTTACTACTATCGTTAATTGAGAAGGAGCTCATGCTCCGGTGGGAGTTTCCCTACATGCATTAAACTGACACATATTCTTACCTTAAAATCCCTAATAATGTGAGTTATTATACTATCCATTAGCTTCTTAGCTTCCCCAATTACAAATGAAAACCTTCCTATTCCTTTATGGCTGAAATCAATCGCCAATTAATTATCATGGTCCTCTCTTCTCTTCCGCATGCTGTTTCTAAATCTTCCACAAATACGGTATTTATCCATGCTTCATCGCCAGTTATTGATCCACAAAAACTCGAAAATATTTAATTTCTTTAGTGCGATAAAGGAATTAATTTAATTTTCAACTGCAGAGTGACTATACAGATATTTCTGCTGGTATACATACAATCGAAATACAACTCTACTCTCATTAATGTTGCCCTCAAATTTTATATTTATTTGTGATACGCAGTAGAGCAGCCCGCTTCCTGGTTTTATTCATGTATATGATGAAATTTTTACACACACTTCTCCCACCTTTACGTCTGGCAAAGCATAATTTGCTAATGTGAAATACCTGGGGTCGTTTGTTCGCATTCTACGTTTAAGTCCAGGAGGAAAGAAGCTATAGTCCTACGTCATATTTTGGAAGCTCATCAGTTCACCATCTACATCTACGACAAGCCACTTACATACGCATTCAACATCGGCGCGGTAACCTCCAGCCTGTGAAACTGGACCAATTGCCATTTATTGTGCATTTCTCCACCAGTACTGTACTCATTGAAAATTCTTCCAAAGTACGGTAGTCGCAGATGCACAGTTTCATGTCTATGCTATTTCAAACAACAGCTTGAGCTTCTCCGCATTGGCAGACTCGCAGAAGACGATGCCGATCTCCTTTCTGTCGTCAACGGTGATTTGCATGAAGCAAGTTTAAGTACGTGGTACCACCGCCACCACCCATTCCTATAACACCTCAAAAGAAAAACACATACCTTCCATCATGACATCTAATCAAAGGTTAGAATTTCTACACGATCAAGTAATGAATCATTCTGGTACAAAAGCTACTATCACGTTGGTATCAGAACATTTCTTGATGACTAACGTGGGAAAAAAAAACTTCTGCACTTGGGTTCAAACCTTCGAGACTGTCAGCTCAAGAAAATTACATGTCACACAAACTCACCAGTGACCAACTTTATAACGCCATCTTCCCGATTCCACCACATCCATCTGGACATAATCCGACCACTGCGAAGTGCTGGGAAGAACCGTTACTGTCTGACAGCTATCACACGATTAGTCGTTGGCTAGAGAACGTCACCGATGCTTTCGTACCATTCTGGATTTCGCGAATTGGATCACCCCTGAGCATCACCACAGACCAAGGATGTCTGGTTCGAATCTCAGTGGTTTCGAAACCTGAAGATTCTGACTGGCACACTAAGATCCTGCGCCAGCAAGTGGCACCCGTGCTATAACGTCATGGAGCAGAGATTTCACCACCAGTTTAAGGCAGCTATCATGTGTCATCCTGTCATGTCCTGGATGAAAGCCCAACCAATCAACCAGCTCCGCACAAGTAGTGCCCATAAAAAAAGTCCTCGGCGCTTCCTCTGACGAATTGATCTACCTAGGACGAATTCGTCTCTTGGTGAACTACTGTGTGATGCGACAAGGGAATGACTTGACAACTACGTCAGTAAATGCACCGACTACATCCAAATATCACTCACAAAAAATGGTCAACGTTCTACATACGTAGAATACAAAATAATAGCAGGACTGTAATTGATAATTTTTATGGATATTTCACAGTACAGTAATTACAACATACTTCCATTAATAAATGGTATCTCAGATCATGATACCCAGCTGTTATGTATCAAGTCCAAAAACACTTTAAACAGGTAAAGAAAAGTTGGGTGTATAGAAGAAATATTAAAGAAAACAATATAAAACATTTCATAGATTCCTTAAATAATCTACAATGGTCAGAAGTGTACAATGCACAGGGTGTTGATGCAAAATTTGATTCCTTTCTCAATATATTTCTAACACTTTTCGAAGGAAGTTTCAAAAAAAAAAAAAGGAAAGTTGTCAATACTCCAAACTGGGTAAGGGATGGATAACAAAGGGTATTAGAGTATCTTGTAAAACAAAAAGGGACCTGTACTTAAAGGTAAGAGACTCAGCTAATTATAAACTTTATTCTAAAAAACTAATAAATGTAATAGGAAAGGCCAAGAACAGGTATATATCAGAGAAAATGGAAAATTAAGGCAATAAGACGAAAAATATTTGGAATATGATAAAAACTGAAACAGGAAAATCTGTAAATCACTCTGAAGACATAAAAATAGAACAAAATGGATCTGTTCATAGTGAAGTAGGGGAAGTTTGTGAAATATTTAACAAATATTTTACTTCAATTGTAGAGAAATTAGCCATAGGAAAGCGATCCCAATATAGTGCCCTAAGGCTTCTTCAGACGGCTTTCCCAAATAGATTTGTGGAGATGCAATTGCCACCAGTAACAGTCTCAGAAATAAATAAACTCATGAAACAATTAAAACATAAAAATTCTTCCAGCTATGACAATATTTCAAGTAAATTACTGAAAAGATGTTCATATTGTATCAATCGCGTACTTGCCCACATTTGTAATGAATCCTTAATGCAAGGTGTATTTCCAAATAGACTAAAATATTCAGTTGTAAAACCGTTGTTTAAAAAAGGAGAAGCAACATGTGTAGCTAACTATCGTCTCATTTCATTACTTTCAGGATTCTCAAATATTTTGGAAAAATTCATGTATTGTAGAGTAATAAAACATGTTACACAAAATAATATCTTCACTAACTCACAATTTAGGTTCCAAAAAGTATCATCTGTAGAAATAACTATATATTCATTTTTAAATAACACATTTGAGGAACTGAATAAAAAAAATTAGCCCTGTAGGAATATTTTGTGATCTTGCAAAAGCATTTGACTGTGTAAATCATGAATTACTTTTGAAGAAAATGGAATACTATGGTACTTATGGTTTAAATCATACATGGAAAGTGGAATGCAACAAGTTTCCATTTTTGATTCTAAAATAAGTAAAGGTACTTCATCAGACTGGTAGGAAATAAAACATGGAAGTCCACAAGGTTCTGTCCTAGGACCCCTCCTCTTTCTGTTGTACATCAATGACCTACCTGACATAGTTAAGAGTGTTTTATTTGCAGATGACACCAGCCTGACTGTGAGAAAAACACTAAATAACAATCTAGAATTTAATGTAAATGAAGTACTTAGTGATGTAGCAAATTGGTTTAAGGCAAATTCATTAAAATTAAATTTTGAAAAAACGCATCTTATTAGGTTTAAAACAAAAAATTATGCACAGCCAGATTTACAAGTAAGCTATAAAAATAACACAATATTAGAAACAAAGAGTATAAAATTCCTTAGTATTAAAATAGATGAGAAACTCTATTGGCGCAAACATATCACTACACTACTGAAGAAGTTAAGTGGTACCATTTTTGCATTACGAACACAGCAGATTTAGAATTAATAAAACAGGTGTACTCCTCATATTTTCATTCAGTGATGTCATATGGCATATTTTTTGGGGGAAACTCTTCACAAAGAAAAAAAGTTTTCAAAATACAGAAAAGAGCTACGTATTAGGATGTTTTGTAGGATAAAACCAAGAACTTCTTGCAGACAACTTTTTAAAAAACTCAATATTCTTACAATGACTTCTCAGTATATATATTCTCGCATGTGCTTTGTCATAGATCATTTTAACCTGTTTACTTCTAATTCACAGGTACACAATTTCAATACAAGAAATAGAAATAACTTGCACAAAACACAAACATCTCTGTCATTAATACAAAAAGGAGTTAATTATTCTGGAATACATCTGTTTCATAAACTTCCCAAGAGTATAAAACAGTTGCAGATAATAAAGATATATTTAAATAAAAACTGAGAGATTATCTTATTGGCAACTCCTCCTACTCTATTCAAGAATTTGAACAAAATAATTGATTGTATTCAACATGATTCTTGAAAAATTCAGTTGTAAAAATTAATGTTTATTTTTATTCTCTCTATTTGTCTTTGTAACATATAATTGTTTTTACAATGATTATGACTCATATTATATGTATGTGTATTAACCATGACACGTTTCACATCCCAGAGGTCCTTCCTCAGCAGGGATCCATGAAACAAGATTGATAAATAAATAAATAAAATAAAATTCAAGGACTTGGAAATGTTCACCCATGTGCATCTATGAGATTATTCAGTACGTGGGGCCCTTCAGTCTCCATATACTGATGAACAACGAGTTTTTTGTCGCTTCGAAAGGACTATATCAATTCTGAACAAAAACAATCTTGTGCGCATGCCATAGCCCAGGTGAAATCTGCTTTCATTCCAAACAACAATGCTCCTACTGCCCAACGCAAAACCACGTCTGACCTCTCTGACGTCACAAGAAACCCTGCGGTGGCGACATCAACCGAACATTCTGTGCGAAACATCACCTTGGCTACTTGATCTGGCCAACAAGTAAAATTCCGGAACTATCTTCGGCCTTAGCCATATAAACTTCATGGGATGGGAGGGGGGGGGGGGATGGCTGTTGTTACTTAACTACTACTTTCCGGCTGCCAGGAAGCAGCGCGCCCGGTATTACGTTTTTGCCACCATGTATCAGTAAAAGCAATGTGCAACTATTATAACGCTCTGATACAACATTGAACAGTGTGCACATTCATATTGTTTATGTGAGTCAATGTCATAAACTGCAGTTCACCACTTGACTCTGGGTTGCCAACCCTACGAGACAGAAAAACAGTAGTTTCCCCGAAAAAAAAACCAGTAGAAAACAGTATTATGATTATTTGAAAACATGAAATTTACTGTTTGCACATTTTTTATGGAAAGAAAACAAGTGAAGAAAATATAGATATACTGTTTCCAAAAATACAATTTATAAGGTATTTTTACAGTCATATGTTTTATTTAAGAAATTATGTACAATGAATAACAAACATTTAAAAAATCAAAGTGAAATTATATTTTGTCTTCATCATCAATTATTTCATCTTGAAAGTTTTCTGATTTTCAAGTGAAAATCGTACATATTTTTATTAAATTTCTTCATGTGCTTTTCTGTGGTATTAAATGAGTAACATTCAGTTACTTCAGATTTTGTATGTAATGTTCCATTTATACTTGTTGTTGGTAATTTATTGCGTATTTTGGTTTTCATGATATTTATAGCTGAAAACAATCTTTCCACAGTTGCGCTGCTGTGAGGTAGGTACAAAAGTTTCTTTACAAATTCACACAGCACAGGAAATGATTGAGACCCATCTCCATTTTTCAGTTCTTTTACACATGTCCAAAAGTTGTTAACATCGGGGATTTCGTTTTGGTCAAAAGGAAAGTTGACATTTCTTAAAACTCGCCATTCTCTGTCCAGCTCAGTTATATCATCTGGAAAAATCTTTGGGAAGAAATAAAGTAAATCCGCAATCGAAGGGAAATTCTTCTTCATCTCGGTATCCAAAATTGCTTTGGGATTTAGCACCTTCAAACATTTTAAAGCACGGCAATGTCTGTCATTAAAAGGAAACCTTTAGTAAAACTCCTTACATTTCATGTAGAAATTTTTAAGCTTTTCTTCATCCATTTCTCCGATTTCTTGCTTTCTTCTGATCAGGTTTGATACCATTCCACCGACATATATCTCGTATAGTGGTAAATATTTCTGTTCATCTGTGAAATCAAGGTTCAATATTTTTGTTTCTTTTCTTTCTGAAATATTTCTTGTTTCACGTTTTTCTGTTTCCGTGAGGTCTAAATATTCTGTTTGTACAAAACATTCCAGAATAGTTGTGTATGCAGTCAATATTTTGTCATATAGCAAATATAATTTTGGTGTTTCAGACTGCATTTCTTTGTTGAGCTCTGTAAATATAGGCAACACAAACTTCAAAAACTGTAGATACAATTCTGTCGTTGGTTCGAGAGCCATAGATAGAATTGCTTGTGCCGAAAGTAAGCAATCGACATGAACTGCAGCTTGGAAATATAATTTTACCGAGGGCAATTGTTCTAAAAGCCTGTTTACTACCTCAATGAGTGACAACCATCTTGTTTGGCTAGGGTGAAGTAATTTCTGTGGCTTGACATTTGTAAAAGCTTGAAATGTTTTAAAATCTGCAATATGTTTGGGAGAATTTTGTATATAGTTAAATACTTCTCTACAAAAGTCCTCAACGCCTGTCGGCAGTTTTTCGCATGCGTATGAAGCGCATAAACTAAAAGAATGACAAATGCATTTAACAGAAAAAGGTGCGGTATGTCATTTTTTAACAAAGTGATCATTGAATGATTACCTCCAAACATAACATTGGCACCGTCAGAGGCAAAACCAAGCATGTTTAATTTGTATGGTATGCCTTTGTTGAGAAAATATTCGATGATTTTGTTGTACAGTGCTATTGCTGTTCCATCTAAGATTGGAATTAAAGTCAGAAATCTATCTTCAACATTGAAATTTGAATGTACCATTCTTACTACAAGCGCCAAATGTTTGATTGTACACTTGTCGGTGCTTTCGTCAACAATTAATGAAAAGTAATTGTTTTGTAGCAGCTCTACTAGATTTTCTTCTGCTGTTTGTCCTGTAACATTTACAACAATCGCTCTAGCTTTCGTCCGACTCATTGATAATTCTTCCGAAATTTTGGAATCAGGACACACTGCACAAATTAATTTAGTCAAATGAGATGCGATATTAAAAGACAGGTTATGTTCAGCAATAAAGCAGGCTATTTTTACTTCACCAGTTTTGGCCGTTACTTTTGGGTCCTGTGTCTTGGTAGTTAACACTAGCATCGATGTTAGTTTTGGTTGTTTTTTTAACATTGTACAATTGTTGAGGTGTTTTATAGAGGATTTGTGGCGTAGCAATTCATGTATGCCACATTTTCGGTCACATTGACACACGGAACAGAAAAAATAGGTCTCACCTTTGGCGCTTTTCTTTATCCAGTCACTGAATCTGTCATCTTTTAACCACGAATTTATAAACTTTTGCTCGTATTTTACACTTCTCTTCCTAGGTGGAGTTTTTTCAGAAGATGAATCACTGCTCATTGTACCGAGATACTGTTGCGATATTATAATTTAAACGTCGTCACGATTACACATTACTTCACTCGCTTGAGACAAAGAAGTGACTGAAAGATGAAACAATTTCCTCCCTCGATTTGCTGCAACCTCAGGTACTGCCATCTGCCGCTGCCATCAAAAGCCTCCGTGCTAGTGATATTTTCAGTACCAAATGTTATCGCTAGGTTGTTATCAAATAATATTTGCAAATGGCGCTAAAATATACAAAAACAGTAAAAATTCGGAACGAAACAGAAAACAGGGTTGTCATTGAAAAAACAGCAAATCTACTGTTAAAACAGTAGGGTTGGCAACAGTGTCTTGACTATTCAATGTTTCAATCGAAAATCATTTCATATAAAAATTCGCTAGCATGTGAAGATGTTAAATGTAGAGTTAGTCACGATTTGAAGTACAATAAACTAGGATATGATTTCTGTGGCATCACTAAGTAGTGAAGTCATTGGGCTATGTTAACAGCAGAAATTAGATTTGTTAGTAAATGATTTTATATAACAGGAGAAATAAAAATATTACATATAATTTTATTTCTTTTTTTTATAGTACCCACCACACGACGATTAAAAATGTATTTCAGCAGCACATATAGAATTATAAAACATGCCTTTTACAAAGTTTTCTCAGTAAATTATTATGCTTAAGTTTTCATTGTAGCAGACATTCTGCTATATATTCTACAGGAACCATTTAGCCGTTCACGTATATAATGGCATGATCTTGATTGAAATTGCACATATTATAGTACATAACTTACCGACAGTTACACCAGTAGTGTTTACAGTCTACGTGAAGAGGGACAATGTGTGCCAACAAGGGAGCGTCCATAAACTACGTGGATCGGTTTAGGGAGGGAAGTAGGGGTTGCCTGGAAAGCTACGCTGGGCTACTTGGGAGGGTAAGGGGTGGGGGGTTCCGAACCCGGCCACGTAGCTTTTCATTCAAATTATTTGGCACAGTTAAAATAAGGTACAAAACACACGACAGCGTGTGGATATTTATTTCCGTCACTTAATTATCTCAGTATGTAATTTGCGATAGTCTAACAAGAGAAAATGGTACAAAAAGTCTTTTGAAATCAATATGGAAAAAGGGGGTGTACAGGTTTGGGAGAGACTATATAAGCTTTTTCCTACCAAAAGTCAACCTCTCCTTAACGTGGTGAACCATGTTTTCAAGGACGAGGATCTGGCGACTGAAAGTTTCCCGATATAAGGAGTCACCCACTGCTTGCTAACGGCCTCCGAAAGGAGGGCGGAAGAGTGGGGAGTGGTTCAGGGCAGGGCCGGATTAAGACAGCGCGAGGCCCGTAGAATTTGCTACCCCCTGCTACGTGGTTAATCCAGTACTGGTTCAGGGCACCCTCTTTCCCTTAGGGTTGGAAACGGCCCCTAAAGGTGGATGAATCAAAAATGATCAACGGCACTGGGATACAGAAGGCAATGGGAAACTACTGCATTAAAGACCCAAAGGTTATCCCTAGGACATGTAATCCTCTCAAATTACATATACCAGCATGATGGCTTCTTCCTTGGAAAAATATTCCGGAGGTAAAATAGTTCCCCAATCGGATCTCTGGGTAGGGACTACTCAGGGAGTAATCAGATTGCATACACATTCTAGGAGTCGGAGCGTGGAATGTTAGAAGTCTGAATAGGGCTCATAGATTAGAAAACTTAAATGAGAGATGGAACTACTTATGTTAGATGTTGTTGGATTAGTGAGATTAAATGGAAGGACGCGCAGGATTTGTGGTTTGGGGAACACAGTATAATTAGCACACAAGCTGTCAATGGAATCACTGGTGTAGGATTTGTAATGAATAAGAGTGTACGCAAACGAGTGAGTTATTATGAACAGCTTAGCGCCAGGATTTTTCTCATGATGTTAGAAACTAAGCCCACACCAACCACGTTAGTACAAGTACATATGCCAACGTCACAGGAAGATGACGAAGAAATAGAGAAAATATACGCCAAAATTGAAGAATTAATGCAAGTTCTAGACTGTAAAGAGTAGGGGAGCCCGGGGCAGGTTTTCGCGCTTTTTTAAAATGTATTTTTCTAATTTTTATGTAGTAACTTAACCTTGTAAAACTTGTACCATACCACTCAGTGGAACTTGTTCTACAACATAAAATCAGGCAAATCAATTAATTATGCATAGATTTTTTTTAAAAACTTTGTTAATTTCCGTTATGTCACGGGCGAAAATGTACCCCATGACCGGGGCATGTTTTCTCATACCTTATTATTGAAGGGGCAAGTTTTCGCATGTACTTAAATAACTAAATCTGGGCAAATACACAACAATATTTTTCAAAGTAATGTATTTATTGATTAAAAATCACAAAAATCGAAATATTAAGTCTAATTAGACAATTAAATGTACATTATCATCTTTATAACTCATAATCATTGTCACTGTCACAATTTATACATACAAAGAACAAAGGATTTCCCTTGATGCACAACTCGTGTGCCCATATCTTACAGCGGGTACACTTTACCCATTCGTCCCCAGACTTAGATTTACTAAATAGTTCTAGGCAATATATACAAGCACAATCATCTTCCTCTTCATCACTTGTTTCTGTGTTTGCTTTCTTAGACTTTGTTGATTTGTGTGTTTTCTTGCCAAATAAACTTTTATTAACATTTCTCTTGAGTTTTTTCCCCTTTTCATTTTCTGTTTGTTTCCTCTTCTTCGAAGTCTCTTGCTCTGATCTAAGTTGTTCCTTGACAGGAGTGTCAGTCAATATTGCAGACTTCCTAGTTTTCCTTCCCCGTGTCGCCCCTTTTCTCGGATCTGCTTTTTGTAGTGGTCTTACAACTTCTGGAGAGGGGACAGTGGACTGAGCTTGAGCTTCAACATATGGTTGTGTTTCCTGTCGTAGTGTGTCTGTCTCGGGCACTGCAGGCACCGAGGATGTTTGAACTGGCGCAGGTCTGTCCGTGAAATATGCAGGGATAAAGTCAGCATCCGTAAAAATGTCTGGATTTAATGGGAAAATACCAGACACCCTGAAGCCTGCCATGATGTTGTTTGGAGTTAGAGCCAGGGGTGTTGCAGTAGCCAAAATGGAAGGTATATCATAAATGTTCATTGGCCTCTTGTGTGTGCATATCCATGCATCACATGCTGTGTTAATATGTTTTTTTCAGTGGCCCATACACGCTGCGGTCTAAGGGTTGCAGCTTGTGGCTACAGTGTGGAGGGAAAGAGAGTAGTTTAACGCCATTATCTTTGACATAATCCAAGACTTCGGCTGATAAATGTGAGTCGTGATTATCTAATAAGAGAATACAAGGATGGTCCCGTGAACAACGAACGAAAGAAATAAAGTGCTTACGCAAAATTCATAAATGTTTTCTCAGTCATCCATCCAGATGGGTTTGCATCCCCTGCACTGTCAATAGGGCCATCACGTATGAAGTGCTCGTGAAAGTGGACCCGAGGAAATACAAAAAAGGGTGGAATACTTTTCCCAGCTGCACTCACAGCAAACGCGACAGTTACGAGACTACCTCGTTCTGCAGACGTTAACTTTCCAATCTGTTTAAAACCACGTCACCCCACAATTCGTTCTGGCCTTTGGACTGTGGTGACGCCTGTCTCATCCATGTTCCATATGTCATTCGCCCCTACATTCAACCTCTTTAACACGGTTGTTAAGTTGTCAAACAAACATTTTAACATTTGTTTTGTTGAAGCTCGTAGCCCTGGACATACTGGTGGCTTGTGGGGTCCTGATAGAGAGTTTTCTGTGCCTTTTGAGGAATGATGTGAACCAATCTGCGCCTGCCATTTGGTTTTCTGACCAAGACGGTGGAACTTTCCAATTGCATGCTAACGCATAGGTGAACGCAAATCTTCTGACTTCCTTAGGTGTTAACCCAAAATATATGTCAGATGCCTTCATTAGATACTCCACCAGCATGTTCTCTTCGGAAGGTTCGAACACCTAAACAGGCAAAACAAAATGCCACAATTAAATAACGTAATAATTTTGTAAAAAAAAAAAAAAAAAAAAAAAAAAAAAAAACCTGGCCATTTTGCGAAATAGTAGAGCTATAATTTGTTTAATTTACCTTACTGGATTATTAACATCAGGCTAAAAATATTATTTGACCACTATTGGCTACAGCTAAACAGATTTTAAGATTTTCATGTAGGCCTACTTACAATCCATTTCCGGGCTTAGCCAAACTGTGACCAAGGGGCAGTAGGCAGTTCTGGAAGTAAAGCTGGGGCAGGTGAAGATGGTCCCAGAACTGAAGCCGGAGCAGAAGATGGCCCTTGGACTGAAGCTGGAGCAGAAGACGGCCCTGGGACTGATGCTGTAGTAGAAGACAGCCCCTCATTTATAATTTCAGAAGGCTCAGCACTTGTAATGCCAGGAACCACACTTGATGGGCCAGGAGCAGGAAATGCAGTTGATGCACCATGAGTTGTTGCATCGAAAGGCACAACATGCGATAGTTCAGGAGTTACATGGGTGGAAGCCACTGAAGTCAGTGTAGGGACGGTGTTTCCAGAGGTTAACCTTCGACAATAGTTTGCCAGAGTACGATCACACAATCCAAACTCTGTCGCTACACTTCTCATGCTCCTCCCCTCCTTCACTTTATTCACTGCTTCAACCATAGTCTGTATGGTGTACTTGCCTCTTTCAGACTTCTTCTTGTAGTGCCTCACCATGACTGATCTAAAAAAATAGGCAAGTATTGTAAATTGCTACATTAGAACTTTTTAAAACTGTTAGAGGCTTTAGGCCTCAGGTTATGTCAGTGACATTAATTTATATTAGGAAATATATATAACTTTTATTGTGAGGAAGCCTTTTTTATGTGAAACGACTAGATTTAAGTACAGCACAAAGGTAACATTACGTTAAGAATACTTAGGTTTGCCATATTAAATAAACATCATAACTTTATACACACAATGGGGCACATTTTCGATGAACCGGGGCACGTTTTCGATGCGAAAATGTGCCCCGCTCACAACTCGAAAACATGCCCCGTCGCCATGTTTTTACTTCTACCTAACATTAGTCGCTGAAAGTAGTGACTTTTTGAACAAACTACCACATCGCCATGTGCAGGTAATTGTGCTTGTTCCATATATCACATCAGAAAAAAGATCATCTCAAAGCATATATGTTTATTTTAAGGTTGAATAAAGTCTTAAAAATTTACTTACTTGAACAAAAAACGGCGATGTGAACAACAATCAAACTGAAACTGCCGGAATGGACGAATAGAGGCGCTGCAGTCAAACAAGTTGGGTTGGTGCTTCGATCTAGCGGTGCCTTATTGAACTAAGTCGTAATCGAAAACGTGCCCCGTGCGAAAATCTGCCCCGGTCTCCCCTACCCAGGAGCAGACATAGACTCTGACCATAATTCGATAGTAATGTAATGCAGGCTGGAATTCAAGCGATTAAGGAAGCAATATAAGCAGAACAGACTGGAAATGAATAAACTGAAACAGACTAGCAGGAGAGAAAATTTTGCAGAAATTGTAGACTTGGGTCTAGCAAGTAACTCTGAAGGAAGCTCAACCGAGGACGAATGGAATGCATTGAAGAGAGAAATAATTGAAGATGGTAAAGAAACATTAGGCTTTATCGAACAAGCCGCCCGAAAACCTTGGATCACAGAAGAAATTTTGGAGTTAATTGATCAGAAGAGAAGGCTCAAAAATGCTCAAGAAGAAACAGGAAAAGAGCACTACAGGCAATTTAGAAATCAAATAAACAGGAAATGCAAAAAAGCAAAAGAAAAAATGGCTACAAGAAAAGTGTGAAGAAATAGGAATGGAAATGGTCGCAGGTAAAGTAGATAATGCATATAAGAAGATCAAACAGAATTTTGGAGAAATGAAAAAGAGTGGTATAAACATTAAAGCCGCCGATGAGATACTCCTTTTAAGCTCATACAATTGAGCTAGCCAAGCATGGAATACATTGAGAAACAGTATGATGGGGACGACTTGAACAATAGCGTAATGGAAAAGGAAGGTGATGTCGACATTGATGACTTAGGAGATTCTGTTTTGAGGACAGAATTTGATAAAGCTATGAATGACTTGAAAGCAAATAAGGCAGCTGGAATTGATGAGATTCCTGCAGAACTTCTTAAATCCCAAGGAGAAGAAGGAATCGAAAGATTATTCAAGCTGATATCAAAAAAGTTATGAAACAGGAGAAATTTCAAATGATTTTAATAAAAATATCATCTTCACACTTCTGAAGTTGACAAATGTGAGAATTATCGCACCATTAGTCTAACATCACATGCTTCGAAATTAGAGGCCAGAAGGCCAGAATAATATACAGAAGGATGGAAAGGGTAGTAAGAAGAGATAGTAGGTGAAGATCAGTTTGGGTTTAGGAAAAATCGCGGTACAAGGTAAGTAATTCTGGCACTAAGATTAATACCTGAAGGGCGGATCAAGAAAAGCAAAGATACTTTGATGGCATTTGTTAATTTAGAAAAAGCTTTCGATAATATTAGGTGGGACAAGATGTTCAAAATTTTAAAGAAGTCAGGTCTAAAATATCGAGATAGAAGAATACTTTATAAACTATATAAGAATCAAGTGGCTATAATAAAAGTAGAGAACCATGAGAGACATGCATCAGTTCAAAAGGGTATGAGACAAGGTTGTAGTCAATCCCCGTTAATATTCAACTTGTATGTAGAAGAAGCAATGTAGAAAGTCAAAGAAAAATTTCCATGTGGCATAAGTGTTCAGGGAGAAAAAATCAGTATGCTACGATTTGCTGATGACATTGTCTTGTCAGCAGAACAGGCTAAGCATATTGAGAAGTATTGAATGGCATGAACAAAATACTGAAGGAAGATTTTGGACTGATTATAAATCAAAGCAAAACAAAAGTGATAAAATGTAGCGGAAATGATACCAATCACAGTAGTTTAAATATAAAAATAGGATCGGATGAAATAAGAGAAGTAAGTGAATTCTGCTACTTGGGAAGCAAATTTACAACCGATGGCCAAAGTAGGAATGATGTTAAAAGCAGAATAACACTAGCAAAAAGAGCCTCCAGGAAAAAGATAAATCTTTTATTGTCAAACAGTGATACAGAATCAGAGAAGCAAGTAACTTAATAAAAGCAAAATAAATTAAACGCGTCAAATAGTGTAAAAATATCCATTTACAATACTGCTGCACTTAAAATAAGTATTTACCAAGCGCTGGATTTCACTACCTGCCACAGGATCCTAAATACGAGGTTCTATGTACCGAAGACTGACCTCACATGTTAATTTTAGGTTCCTAGCACCACGCCGTTGATTATATATACGTTGTTAGCGAAATGAATGTTCGTTCTGTGTATGATTGAAGATCTATCTTCTGTGAGGAACATAAACTCGACATCCCAGTCTCAGGGGCGTAGCCAGGATTTTGTTAAAAAAAAGGGGGGAATACATATATATTCTATTAATTAATTAATTTATTAATGGACTACATATATTGCAATACTAATATATTATTATTATTCCACTAATGGTAATTTTTTGTTACTTCATCTGCAATTTTACCACAATTTTCTTGTAAAAAATTTTCTGTGTACACTAAGTGTACCTGTATGCATACCTTTTCTATAACCCTAAAATACTCTTCAAGGTCAGAAAGAACAACAATTAACCAGGACGGATCGAGAGAAAAGTTAACAAAAAAGACCTGGCCCAATGTGGAGGACACGAGGAGTTTAGATGGTTCTCTATCATAGTTGACCTCAGCCATGTTTTAACACGGCGCAGTGTAGGGAAGGATTCTCTATGTTGTTTGTTGTACAAAGCTGAGCCAAGGAAATTATGATTGTGCTTTTAGTCGCAGAAAATGATATTTCCGCCTCATTTAAGTCTTTCGCAAGGTCTAGTTCTCCAAGATTTTCTGTTGTCATACCCTTGTCCTCCCATAGTTTATACCATAGATCGACTTCATAATCAAAAAATTTTAAGTTGTAGTATTGGCAGAATCTTTGTGTATGTGTGTTTAAAAAAAAAAACAAAAAAAATACTAACTTTAACTGGCTAGGGATTGCAATCCAGGAATGCGGATCGCGAATCATTTGACAGTCTGGCGGATCCAGCACAAAATTAAGCGGATTCGCAATCCGTAAAATGGGATGAAAACATGTTTCAGTCTTCGTCACCTTGTCCTCCTGTCGTCACTTTCCGGTCCGACTCATTCTCTACCGATTGTATCGCCCCGTTTACATGTACCCGTCAAGTTGACATTTGACTCACAGCAACAAATACGTTTTTATGTCGTCCTTCGTGATCATAAGTAAATACATTAACGTTTTTATAAGAACTCCAGTTTGTTTTTGTTGTGTGCATTACTGTAATTTGAGTTATGTCGTGCTATTGTAAAACTAGCTCCCAGATCATACACATAAAAAAGATACTGAGTTGTTTCTGAGGAGAAGTAGAAACAATAAAAAAAAGAAGGTTACAAGTATTGCCAGCTATTTCAAAATCTATTGAATAAATAATGTCTTAAAATTTTTTGTCATAAACTGTACTTCATCGTATTTAAGATATTTCTTTTCATAATTGTATTTCAACTTCCTAATTCTGCTAATCCTATAAGATCTATGGTAACAAAGTTTTCAAATACTGTAAAAGTTGACATAATTGTTCAGGTTGAATATTTAAAGAAACAATGGCGAAGATTTTCGTTGGGTGTTTGATGAGTGGACGTCCCAAAAATCTCTTACATTTGAACGTTTATGTTCACCGCAAAGAAACACATTTTGATGTCAGCTTGCTTAGAATGCTCCGGACTTTGAAATAGGTTCCAATGGCGGCTGCAATTCTGGTACATGTGTTCAAAATATTTTAGCTCTCCATGTCCGCGTTGCTGCGATGATCTTTTATGTCAGACATTACTCTATTAATATGATCCCTGCATGTATACAAGTCGAACGTCTTTGATTGTAACGCAGTGGCAACAGGTTCCAATAATCCTGAGTATCCAATTCGATGCATATATCGGTAGCAGCCCAGTGTAGGTGGTAAGCACCCTTCCTAGTCACATCATTCCCTTCTATAGAAAAATTTGAAAGTCCATTGACAATGTCTTCAAAATGCTCGTTAAAAATAGCAAAACTTGTATATTTTTGAGACCAGCGGTTCTCATAAAAAGCTGAAATATTTGGAACGTGCTTTCTCCATAAAAAAGATTTCTCGTAAAAAGTTGATTATGTACTCTATGGTGCTAATTGTGTTCCGTATTTCTGTAATTTGATTTAAATTATTTACAACCAGGTTAAGTCTGTGGCTTGCGCAATGAAAATAAAAGGCTTTCTTATATTTCTCTTTTAATTTTTTTTAAATCCCACCAATATCATCCGCCAATGTAGAACACCCTTCATATTCTTGGCTAACACACCTGTCAGGTCCATGTCCTTCGTTTTTATAAATCCTGTCAGTTTCTCATGCTATAATTTGTCATTCAGCACCATCAGTTCTACGAATCCGAGAAATATTTTGCGGATTGTATTTTTATCTTCGTCATAAAAACTGATTTTTATGGAAAGCTGTTCTTTCCCAGCTATGTCACACAACTCATCTGCCAATACAATATAAGCATAAGCCTTATTTGCAGCCTGCATAATTTCACTTCCTTCTGGTGAGCAGTATTCATCATTACAGCCACCTGTATTTTTTTCCGAGTTCTTAGCATCGTTAGCTGCTTATTGAGGATAATGTGATGAAACATGTTTTTGTAGTAATCCTGGATATTTTTGAAGTGACAGAAAATTGGAGTAACAAATTAATTAGAATACGCTACCTGGGACACGTATGTCTGCAAGCAATCATGATTAAATTTTTATTTCAAATTAGTGGCTTTAGCTTCTACAAAAAAGTTGTAATTTTCAGGCAGGTACCCAGCAACGTTTTAGCATCTCTCTCCAACACCATTGTACATAATTCATAAGACTGAAATTAATATGAAGCTGTGCCTGTGGGCTTTAACACCGTATGTAGCAGTACAGATACGACCACAGAATGAGTGAAACAACTTGACCGTTGGATCGACCCAACTCTTATCTGGGCAAATCCGGGAACCTAAGACAAATATACTGTAAATTCAAAAGTAATAAATATTTTATCACAAATTAGCTCTTATACTATCCACTTTTTCACAATCGCTTAATGGTAATAAAAATAAATAAAATACAAACGAATACAGTTAACTATAGTTATTAAATAAAAGTCGTCATTTTTGTGGGTACTGCATGTAATACTACTAATAGCCGTCTGGTTGAGCGATTTCTTATTTTTCTTTCCGTCGGCCGCGGGCATCTATGTTCGCGGCGGAATAAAGGTCAGTTGGCGTAATTCAGACATCCACTGGCCTATGCAATATTTGCGTGCCTTGTTCCACAAGGAAGCTATATATGTGTATTCCTTTTTTTTTATGAGTAACTATTATTGTCACGCTCAAGTCCGCAACGGTTAGGTTTGCGTGCTTAAACATTGCAGCGAGTTAAGCTTATTATTAAACTGTCGGCGAGTTATGCCAAGTTTGGAGACGATTAAAATAAGAACTAAATTACGTGTGAAGAGATTACAGCTCAGATCCGGATTGCATCTTGCTGGAAGTAACAGACGGTGTTCGCGTTGCAGCCTGGCCATGCGAGTAGATCCTGCATTCATAAGGTGAGTGGATTTCTGATTTGCGCTATTACTGGCCGAATCGCTGCTGCCGAATTTCGGGTGTCTGTGGTCGGCGGAAGTGGAGAGAAATCGCTCACCAATTAATTAACCACGGTTACGTTCCCTGCGGGAAGTCACTATTTATACGTGGCTTTCCCAAGATAGATTATCCATCATCTATTTTTTGGTCCTCCCGGGGTCGGATATGACACGATCAGTTTGATTAATATAATCTCTGTATAAGCCAGTTACGCTATACTTCAATCATATTTTACAATATGGCTTTCGGGACAAATGTTGATTCTGTAGAATTCAAACGGAAGCTAGCATTATTAACTTCAAAGTCGGATATGATTTTTGAGAGAGTTAATAAATTGTATAAGATTTCTATGAACATCTCTTCGTTTGATTCCCGGACCAATGAAAGTTTTATGACTGATTCTGAAACAATTGATGACCTTCAGATCAAGTTTGAATCTATGATAGATCAGATTAATGATTTACATTTGACTAAAGATCCTGAATATACACCTGATTATACCCCATTAACTGCATTTGAGGATTTGTACTCGCGTATTAAACGAACTCGCTACAAAATTAGTGCCTCTACCGTTACATTGTCATCGCGTCCGAGTGACCGTGAACACATTAAATTACCTCCTATAGATATTCCTAGCTTTGATGGTAGTATGGAGAAATGGCCAGTATTTTATGAATCTTTCAAAGCTAATATTCATGATAACGACCAGTTAACTAACTCACAGCGTGTGCAATATCTTGTAAGTAAACTAACAGATAATGCATTGAAGTTAACTGCAGGTATTGTACCTACAGCGGAAACATACCAAATAATGTGGGAAAGTCTAGTAAATCGATACCAAGACAAACGCCTGTTAGGTACTCACTATTTAAATATCATTTTGGATATAAAGCCTAGCAACAATAATCCAAACAGCTTGGATACATTTATAGAGAAATATTCAGCAGCAGTTGCAGCTTTGAAACAATTAGGCATTCATGATCTTACAGATTTTATTTTATTTCAATGTGCATTGCGTAAGATCGATGCTCAAATTGTACAAGCCTTTGAAATGTCAGTACGCGATAAAGAAATGCCCACTTACAACGAATTAACTTTATTCGTGAAAGATCAGGTTAAAATTTCTAAACGTTCAAGCAATATGAACAGTGCAAGTTCGGGATTATATTCTCGCGCTTCAGATAACATGAACAAGCGACTGAATGAAAATGTGACACGCGGGCGTACTTCCAAAGCATTTGTTTCTAAAGAAGATAACGCAATAGTCAGAGACAATATGGCAACTAAGCTTATCTCTGGATCCTGTGTTTATTGCCAGCAAACAGATCATACATTACTCTATAATTGCTCCCACTTCAAATCTTTGGGTTCACCACAGAATAGATATGAATTTGTAAAATCAAAAAGAGGTTGTGTGAACTGCCTGGGAATTTCTCACACTGTTTCCAACTGCAAATCGTCGTCTGTTTGTAAGTTATGCAAGAAACGACACCACACTCTCTTACATTTTGATAGGAAAAATACGCAGACTCATTCCACTCGTCTCAATACGAGTGAGAATTGCGCGTTGCAAGCCATTTCCAACAACAATGTAAAAACAGACCGCGCCAAAACTAGCTTACCTTGCGGTATTGATATCGACACCAACTGTTCTGGTCCAGGGCTCGCATCATCGGCTCATGTAAATAAGGCTTCACATAATGAATCTCCGCTTTCCTTGAGCGTTAGTGTAAAGACTAATTTTCATATATTACTTTCTACAGCTCAAGTATATGCCAAGTCCACTGATAATAATTATCAAATAATTAGGTGTCTAATTGATAATGGATCACAAAATCATTTAATTACCATCGATTGTTGTAAGTCATTGAACCTACAGATAATTCCATTAAATAATTCCTATGTGAAGGGTATAGGTTCGAGTTCGCGACCGATTTATGGTTATGTGAATATCGAAGTACAATCCCGTGTATTTAAAAGTAACAAATATAACATTCAAGCTCTAGTTGTTGATTCTATTACAGACCAATTACCTTCTCATTTTATAGAAAAGTGTGACATGTCATATTTGGACAACCTACCTTTAGCTGATTTAACATGGAATATTCCTGGTAAAATTGATCTTGTGTTGGGTGCTCAGCTTTTTCCATATATTTATTTCGGAGATAGAGTTGAATCAGGTACTATGGCACCTCCTGCTTTACTGACCGCCTTCGGTTATGTGTTGATGGGAGAATATTCTAGTATTCATACTCACCCTACATCTTTTACTGCTCTAGCACTCAATGAATTGGTGCAAAAATTTTGGGAATTAGAGGAGATATCTCACAAAAAATTCCTAAGCCCTGAGAATACAGAGTGTGAGAATTTATATACTTTATCATGTGAGTAGGAACAGTGAAGGGTAGATATACTGTGGCTTTACCGTTCCTTTCAGATCCTAATGAGCTTGGCAATTCTCGTTTCAATGCTTTACGCCGATTTATGGCGCTCGAAAGGAAATTTAAACTATGTCCCACACTCCGAGAGAGCTATAATAAAGTTATTGAGGAATATATTACAAATGGTTACTTAACAGAAGTTCGTGAATCAGGAGGTTAGCGATGACGGGTATTATATTCCCCATCATGCAGTCATCCGCCCTGATAAACCCATGCCTCGCATTGTACTTGATGCAAGTGCTAAAACTCATACTGGTTTGTCATTAAATGACATTTTGCATACCGGTCCTAATTTACAGGCCGATTTATTCTTGCTTTTATTAAACTTTCGGTTATTCCCGATTGCTATTACAGCGGATATCAAGCAAATGTATTTGCAGATTGGTGTTGTTAATGACCATCGCAGATTTTTGCGAATATTATTTCGTTTTGATGATAGCGAAATAGTTCGGACATTTCATTTTAACCGTATTCCTTTTGGGTTAAAATCGAGTCCTTTTCTAGCTATGCGCACTTTGCGACAGCTGGCGGCTGAAGCGAGTTCTCAGTTTCCTGAAGCCTCTGAAGTCGTCGAGACTAAAATGTATATGGACGATTTGGTTCATTCTGTTCCTGATGAGGAAACAGCTTTTCGTTTATCCCGAGAACTAATCTCATTATTGAAGTCTGGAACTTTTGATTTAGTAAAATGGTCCAGCAATTCTTCTGGGTTACTCGATAGTCTTCCTGATTCTCATCGAAGCCCAGTAAACTTTTCAGAAGGAAACGTAGTGACGTCAGCTAAGGTTCTGGGGCTATCATGGAAACCTTCAGACGACGTTTTCTACTTCACCACGACCCAAGTTTGCGAAAAGTGCACGAAGCGGAACATATTATCTGTAGTGGCTCGTTTGTTTGATGTTTTGGGTCTGGTTGCTCCGGTTATTTTGTTAGCCAAGTTGTTAATTAAAGAACTGTGGCTAAGTAAAATTGATTGGGATGATACCCCGCCCGAGAGTGTGTTACGCCGATTTGCGGCGCTCACTCAAGAATTACCTCTTCTTTCCACTATGGAAATCCCTCGTCATGTAGGTGCATCAAAGGACTGCAAGGTCAATATTGTTGCCTTTTGTGACGCAAGTATGAACGGTTATGGTTCTGTTATATATTTACATACTACTGATGCGTCTGGCATATCTGTTCGACTATTATGTGCTAAGTCCAAGGTTTCACCTACCAAAATAACGACACTTGCGCGTCTCGAGTTATGCGCCGCGCTTCTGATGTCGAAATTAGTTAAATTAGTTAATGAAACCTATCGAGATCGAGTCCATATAGTAGGCACCTATGCCTTTTCAGACTCTACGGTAGCTTTGTCCTGGATTCATTCTTCCCCGCATCGTTGGTCTGTTTTTGTGAGTAATAGGGTCGCTCAATGTCAAGAGAACCTTGCTCCGCAAAACTTCTTTCATGTTGCGGGAATCGAAAATCCAAGTGACTGCCTCTCTCGAGGTATGTTACCGTCACAATTAGTTTCTCATAGCTTGTGGTGGAATGGACCGTCTTGGATGCATCGTCCCACTTCTGAGTGGCCCATTAAAACGTTTTCTCCGGGTGATTGTAAGGAATTACCGGAACACAAGACGAATGTTTTCACCATTACTACCACTCAACCTGAACCTTCCGTGCTGTATGGTTTATCTCAGCGCGTGTCTTCTTGGGACAAATTATTGAGAGTTGTGATTTACATTTTTAGATTCATAAAGAAGATTACCCCTTCTGGTGGGGTAAAGAATTTGTTCTTTGCTGAAAGGGCAATAATTCGTGCGGTACAAGATGTGCACTTTGCAGTAGATATTGCTCTTCTAAAAAAGAATAACTTGCCTTCCAAGAAGCTGCGGAATTTGTCAGTATTTCTTGATGAAGAAGGTATTTTACGAATTGGTGGACGACTGTCTGAGTCGGACTTACCCTTCGAAGCTAAACATCCAGCGCTACTTCCCAAGCATGACCATGTTTTGCATCTTATTATCAGACATTACCATGTTTTGAATTGTCATGCAGGGGCTGGTCTGTTAATATCGATTTTGCGGCATCGCTACTGGATTTTAGCTGCGAGGATTGTTGTTCGGTCCATGGTACGTAAATGTAATTTTTGTTTTAGAGTTAACCCTATTCATCCTACTCCTAAGATGGCAGATTTGCCTCCATGTCGCACACATGAAGCTAAGGCTTTCGTTCATACTGGAGTAGATTACGCAGGTCCGATTCCTATAACCCTTACACGACGCCGTGGTCAACACTCTCAAAAGGCGTACATTTGTCTTTTTGTGTGCCTAGTCACTAAGGCTATACACATAGAGTTGGTCTCAGACTTAACGTCTGATACATACTTAGCCGCATTCAAGCGCTTTATTGCAAGACGAGGACCTGTTTCTTGTCTATATTCAGACAATGGTACTAATTTTGTAGGTGCCAAGGCTCAGTTAGAAGAGTTGAACAAAGCTCTAAAACCTGAATTAAGTAGTCGCCGTATCGAGTGGAAAATGATTCCTCCGCGTGCTCCGCATTTCGGAGCATTGTGGGAGTCTAATATAAAGAGTTTGAAGACCCATTTATTTAGAGTGATTGGAAATCAACTTCTCACTTATGAAGAACTGCAAACGGTTCTAGTTCAGATTGAATGCGTTATGAATTCGCGACCTTTAAATGTAGTGTCGTCGGATCCATACCCAGAAGTTATTACTCCTGCACATTTTTTGATGTCAACTCCCCTACAGTACTTACCGGCAGCTGACATGTCTTGTTCGAATCTAAACCATCGTAAGAAGTTGTTAGATCAGATGGTCCAGTCATTCTGGAAAAAATGGCGACTTGAATATTTGCACACCCTGCAAGTTAGACATAAATGGTCGACACCGGATAACCCTGTTCAAGTGGGTACAGTTGTAATCGTGGGGCAGGATGATTCTCCCCCTTTGAACTGGCCCTTAGGGGTGATTATTAAAACTTATCCTGGTTCAGACAATGTCACTCGGGTGGCGATGGTGAAGACACGATTCGGCACTTTCAAGCGTCCAGTGGTTAAACTTTATCCCATACCAACACAATAATATTTTTTGTATCATTCCTTTTAATGGAATCAAATTTATTAATAGCCTTTTAATTTAATCTTGCGTCAATCCTACTCTCAACCCCTATCTTCATTATTGCTTTGAATCAGAAAAATTACTTTAATTTTTATGTCACAACTTAGAATATCCCATAATGTGAGGGAAAATTATTTTTATTTTTGAAAGTCCTAAGAACTTTCAAGGGGGGGAGCATGGTTGAGCGATTTCTTATTTTTCTTTCCGTCGGCCGCGGGCATCTATGCTCGCGGCGGAATAAAGGTCAGTTGGCGTAATTCAGACATCCACTGGCCTATGCAATATTTGCGTGCCTTGTTCCACAAGGAAGCTATATATGTCTATTCCTTTTTTTTATGAGTAACTATTATTGTCACGCTCAAGTCCGCAACGGTTAGGTTTGCGTGCTTAAACATTGCAGCGAGTTAAGCTTATTATTAAACTGTCGGCGAGTTATGCCAAGTTTGGAGACGATTAAAATAAGAACTAAATTACGTGTGAAGAGATTACAGCTCAGATCCGGATTGCATCTTGCTGGAAGTAACAGACGGTGTTCGCGTTGCAGCCTGGCCATGCGAGTAGATCCTGCATTCATAAGGTGAGTGGATTTCTGATTTGCGCTATTACTGGCCGAATCGCTGCTGCCGAATTTCGGGTGTCTGTGGTCGGCGGAAGTGGAGAGAAATCGCTCACCAATTAATTAATCACGGTTACGTTCCCTGCGGGAAGTCACTATTTATACGTGGCTTTCCCAAGATAGATTATCCATCATCTACCGTCTTTAGCCTTACTGGCTCGCGCGCAGTTAAGACGGGGGTTCCGAACGCGGCTGCAGCGTCCGACGCAATCCCTAGGTAGCAAACAAAAACTGCATACGTGTTGTCGCCTGTGGTCGGGGGTGTTCGGAACTTCGCAACAGGTCAGCCGTGCAGTTCGCTCTTAATCGTACCTTAAGAGCTACTTGAAGCAACATATCTGATATTTCTGCTGCGATCATGAAGTTCTGTTGGAAGAGGAAGATGATGATGATGATATTTTGCTATTGAATAGCACCAACAAAAGAAGAAAGCTCGTAATGCCTTTGTACAAAAACATAGCAGAAGAAGGGACTTATTCAGTACTAATTAAAAAACATATTTTGAGTAACAAAGCAATATTCAGGAGCTATTGTCGTTTAAATAAGAGACAGTTTAATTTTGTACTCAATTTTATTTGTGACAAAATTAAACCACAATTTTTAAGAGCTGCTGTAAGTGCAGAAGAAATATTATTCTTAACTTTAAGTTAAGTCTACAAATTTGTAAATTTAACATTTTCTTTAGTCTTCTGGATTTTCAGATCTGTCGTGTCTGGAGAAGCAAGGCTGACAACAGAGTCACCTGACATATATTTCATTGTTCCATTTGTAAAAAGTACTTCGTGATGTCGTGCTGCATTGCTAGGACCTGGCGTGTCGTGTACATTTTCTGATGATAAAGATCTTGGTGTTGAAGGAGCGCTACCATTTCTTGAACTTTGATTAGGATGAGACCTCGCTGCCATTATTTCATAATCGGAAATCATTACGCCGATATTTTTTTTGGCTTCTGCCTTATAGACTGGTGGCAAACTTCTTAAAACTTCTGCAATATGACTGCAAAATAATTCATCATTCTTCTTTTTAATAATACTTTTCAATAAATTTTGCCTCCTATCGTCCCTTTCTTTCCACATTTTTATAAGTTCATCGTCACTGTAACTTCTTTGGTGTCTTTGTTTTCGATACTGCACTGGTAGTTTCTCTTTAACGTGGGATATATCACTTGTTTCATAATTTTCTTCTGTATCGGTATTCAGCAAATTGTCATTCTGTAATACCGAATGTTTCATACCAAGAATTTACTCTTCAGTTTCCGGTGTATTTTCTGTATTCTCTTCAATTTCTATTGCTGGAATATTCGATCCACCGAATCTGTGCTGAGAAACGCCGTCAAGGAGCGACAGCTGTAGGTGTCTCTTGTTCTTAGAATTTTTTGGGGCAGCAGAGCCTGTTCCTAATTTATTTCTCTTTTTGAATCTCTGGTAACTATCTCAGATAAATTTCCATTTCTTCTTGTGGTCATTACCTGCAAATAGAAAATATATGAGTAAAGTGTTTCGTCTTGTTCCAGATATTTGGCTACAGGCGAAAGCTACCAGTCTCTATCATTTGCTTATCGTATATCACGATCGTACATATCACGTATTGTGAAACATGTGCTTAGGGTTCTAAGACTGAAACTGATGCCAATATTGATGGCTTCTCCTACGCAAAGTGATTTCAAACATATCGAACAAGAATTTTGGTAGAAATGGAATATACCTAATTGTGTAGGTGGTATAGATGGCAAACATGTTAGTGTAAGAGCGCCAGATAACACAGGTTCACTGTTTTTTAACTACAAAAATTACGTTTCAATTGTTTCGTTGGCTATCGTGGATGCAAATTACAAATTCATAGCAGTTGATGTCAGTGCTTGTGGAAAAGAATCTGATACCGGCATATTTAAAAACATCAACCATGGGAAAAAAATAGCAACAAAGACATTTAATACCCCCCCACCAAAATGTTTTCCAGGCTCAATTGTGGTGTTACCCCATTTTTTGATTGGAGACGAAGCGTTTGCTCTGAGTGAATATATGATGAAGCCATATTCAAAAAGAGTGGCACGATTAGAGAGAGAAAAACAAATTTATAACTATAGATTATGCTATGGACGACGAGTGACGGAAAATGCTTTTAGGCTAATAAGGCAAGTGTTCAGAGATTTTTATACTCCCGTTTCTGTTTCTCCAGATGTGGTTGATGATCTAATATTGTCAGCGTGTTGCTTACACAATTTATTACGTGAAAGTTACCTTGAAGAAAAAAATACTCCATTTTATAGTTACATTAATAATGAAGCTAGAAGCCAGGATAATGTGTTAAGCTTTTCTCGGTTTGGAGGATTTTTAAACAGCCAGGGATTTGAGATTAGAGACAAACTGAAAGATTTCTTCTGCAGTGAATGCGGTTCAGTGATGTGGCAAGAGGAATTAATTAATAATGTATCATAAAGACCGATTTATAACAAATAATAAGTAAAATATGTACTCTTGGCGGACATTTTAGTAAAATCTATTGATTCATTGTTTCGCTCATTATGTATGATGAATAATGTAATGTTATATGTATGAACATTTGACATTTAAATATATTTATAAGTAAAAGCACAACCTTAAAATATTTACTTGTTTTATTTAGCTCTTGTGCTACAGTCTTACAAACATTCTCTTTAGTTAAGACAGAGCGGTATTCAGTGTGACCTGCATCATAAATCACTGGATATTTTTGCACAGAATTTATTAAATTTTCTTCTTCGTTATCAGAAAAACTCATTGTCACCAATTAAATGTTTTCCTTCTGTGTGCGGCTGGCGACACTACTGGTTCTTGCGCAGTAGCGCGGTCAGCGTAGCCGGCAGGGCTCAGCTACCGGCGACGCTGTTGCCGTGTTCCGAACGCATTTCGTAGAAAACCATAGAAACCAGTGATGACGCCTGTGGTCGGCCTTGAAGGTCGGCCGTCTGCTACCTGCTGTCTGTGGACTGCAGTCGTGTTCGGAACAGCGCACCGTGCGTACCGCGTTGTGCCGCCTCACCCTCGCTAACGTCTGTTTCCCGCAGATAGCAGTAGCAAGCAAGGGCGTAGCCAGGATTTTGTTCAGGGAGGGGGGGGGGGGGCAGGTCACCATTCGCTGCCGAGACGCAGGCCGAGTAACATCGACCTGCTGCGGACGTCATATTGAACCGTCAGCGAACGCCCGACCTGCTCAAGTTCAGGCGCTCCAAGCATGTCGTCGGACGCAGCCAACAAGAAGACTGCGGCTGCCAAGAAGAGGAGATTAGGCGGGAAGCCGCCGCCAGAGACCCTCTCTCAAGGAACTCTCGACGAGCCGATGGAGGAAGCTAAGCAGGATTCGCCGACGCCACGACCAGTCGACGCTGTCGTATTTGAGGGGCCTACACGCCCAATCCTGATCAACTACGGCGGCAACTATTGCAGTCTGCTAATCCAGCTGCAAAAGGTCGCGGAGCTGCCTATCTTCTGTTGGCCTGTGGATGAAGGTGTGATGATCCACCTTTCCAACAAACGGGACTTTTGCGCGGTGGTGATGGCCCTCAAGGAACGGTCCGCCATCTGCAAAAGCTACTTCCCAGACTGGGGGATGACCGTACCGAATGCCACTGTGCGGACAAAGCTGGATGCCTCTGTGCAGACAGAGCCGGATGCCCCAATGCAGATGGAGCTGGATGCCTCTGAGCGGACAGTGCTGGATGCCTCTGTGCAGACGGTGCGGAAGCCCAAAACCAAGTCGCCCTCCCGCAAACTGGCCCAGTGTTTCAAGTGTCAAAACTTCTGGCACTGTGCCAGCGAATGCACCAACCAAGCTAGGTGCGTTCGTTGCGGGGGCGGCCATCGATTAGCGGACTGCGAACGCGACCGCGATGACCCAGTCTGCTGCAACTGCGGCTCCAAGCACGCCGCGTCTTACCGTGGCTGCAGAGCGTGGAAGGAGCAAACCAAGAAGCTCCCTCAGCGGCGCCAAGCGCCGCACTCGCAGCCCGCTAAGAACCGGCAGCAGACCAGCGCTCCTGCTGCGGAGGCCATCCCGCAGCAGACAGCCGCGCCGAGAAGAAAGAAGAAGAACCCACCACGCCAGCGCCAAGGGCTCCATAAGCGGGCCGCTGCGGGAAGTCACACCAGCGGTACTCCGACGGCTGCCGACATGTCCCGTGAGGAAGGGACTTCGCGCCGAGGGAGCGAGAGAAGCAACCCAGCCCACCGACACCAGACCAGCAACACGGAAGAAGCGAAGGACAGCCCATCAAGCGAGCAGGCCCACACATCAGAAGAATCCCTTGCAGACACCGACAGGAGCTACGAGCCACCCGCAGCCCTGGCGCTGCAACCATGCCGAGCAACATGAAAACCAGCTGGGGATGATTGTCCAGCTGCTAACGCAGCTGATAACGACAATGATCCCCAGCCGAAATATGAACCCTATGGGGGTTTTAACCTAAGGGCAATTTTTCCCCATAACGAGTAATTAAAAAGAGTCACCAAAAAAAAAACCCATCCCAAACACAGACACACATGGTAGAGCTACTTAAGGTAGCGGGGCCACACAAACATGCCGTTGAGGCAGTGACACACAAAAAAAAAAAAAAAAAAAAAAAAAAAAAAAAAAAAAAAAAAAAGAAAACGGCTGCCGACAAGCAGTCACGCCAGGCCGCAAAGACAACACGCCACGGAAGAGAGGCTTGCTGTCGTCACACCTGCGCTCGCCAAGACACCGAGCACCAGGAGGACAGACTGCAGCCTCTCATCCAGCTCCTCACGGAACTGCTAACGCGACTTCCGACAAGGGAAGTCGCGCCAATAGCGCACCCGAGAGCAAAAGCTGCTCTCTCCTAAGACCTTTCCACCTGCGCGAAGACCACCGGTCATCGCCATAAGAAGATTCCATCTTCTGCCAACCGAGACGACAGACCGACAGTGAGGCAAAACCCAACTATTGTCGAGGAGTAAATGCCGAAAGGCAACAAACTCCAAAAAAACTCAACTCCAATATGGCTGGAGCTGATATTGGCTCTGCTGCGGAGGGGGGGGGGGGGCAGGCAAGATAACACTGATAATATGCATGCTACAAAAGCATTTATTACTGGAATACGTTTATATTAATTAATTAATAAATATTACAATTACACTAATAGTAATTTTTCGAACAACCTCATCTGCAATGTTATAATAATTTTCTTATAAAAATTTTCTGTGTAGACCAAGCATATGCAGACAGTTTAGATGGTTCTCTAGCATCGTTGACATCAGCCATGTTTTAACAAGGCGCAGTATAGAGAAGGACTCTGTTTGTTGCTTGTTGTACAAGGCTGAGCCAAGGAAATTAGGATTGTGTTTTGTTTTTGTTTGTTTTTTTCGCACAAAGGATATTACCGCCTCATTTAACTCTTTCATAATGTCTAGTTCTCCAAGATTTTATATTGTCATACCCTTTTCCTTCCATAGTTTATCCCATAGTTCGACTTCACAAGGGACCGTGCACAAACTACGTGGCTCGGTCCAGGGGGGGGGGGGTTGGCTGGAAGGCTACGCTGGGCTACGTGGGGGGAGGGGAGGGGGCTCCGAGCCAGACCACGTAGCTTTCTTTTCATAACATTTTTCGCTATTAAAATGAGGAACAGAACTCACAACAGCATGTGAATTTTTATTTTCCTCAGTTAATTATCTCCGTATGTAATTTACAATAGTCTGACAAGAGAAAACAGTACAAAATATCTTCTGTAATCAAAAGGGAAAAAAGCTACGTGCTACGTGGGGAAGGGGGGGGGGGGCGGTAGAGGCAAAAGCCACGTAGGGCTACGTGGGGGGGGGGGGGGGTTCACAGTAGGCCAAAATGGAGCTACGTGGTTTGTGCACGCTCCCTAATTAAAAGAATTTTAGTTATAGTATTTTTAAATCAACCAATAACATACTCAAACTTTAACTAGAATGTAACTGTGGATTTCAATCCAACAATGCGGGATCCTGCATCATTTGGCAGTCTGGCGGATCCAGCACCTAATTAAGTGGATCCGCAATCCGTAAAATGGGGTGAAGACATGTTTCAGTCTTCGTCACCTTGCCTCCTTGTCGTCACTTTCCGGTCCGACTCGTTCTCTACCGCAGCAGTTCACAATTTTTTTTTTTTTTTGGCACGGAACCCTAATTGATAATACATTTTTTGGTGGATCCCCATTTTTATAAGCGTAAGCTGAAAAACCAGTCTCGCATGGGTAAGCCGTCACAAACGGATACACAACCATGATATTATTCTCATGGCGCGGTTATGACTCTTTTCAACAAACGATTTATTTAATTCTCGAAAGGAAACGGAACCATTTAGGAACCACTGCTCTACCGGTTGTATCGCCCCGTTTACCTGTAACCGTCAAGTTGACATTTGACTCACGGCAACAAATGTCTTCCTTAGTGATCATAAGTAAATGTATTCGGTTTTACGTTTTTATAAGAACTTTAGTTTGTTTTTGTTGTATACATTACTGTAATTTGAGTTATCTCGCCCTATTGTAAACCTATGTCCCAGATCGTACACACAAAAAAGGCACAATTAGAGTAGTTTCTGTGGACGAAGTAGAAACAATACGAAAGGAATGTTACTACTATTGACAGCTATTTCAAAATGCGTTAAAATGCTTTTGTCATAAACTGTGCTTCATCGTATATGAGATATTTCTTTTCAAAAAGTGGATTTCAGTTTCCTAATTCTGCTAATTCTATAAGATATATGATAACAAAGTTTTCAAATACCGTAAAGGTTGACATAATTGTTCAGTTTGAATATTTCAAGAAACAAAGGTAAACATTTTCGTTGTGTGTTTGATTAGTGAACGTCCCAAAAATTCATCTATATTTAAACGTTTATGTTCATCGCAAAGAAACACATTTTAATATCAGCTTGCTTAGAATACGAGGTTCCTGAATCATGGATCATTGCATCAGTTTGATCAAAGAACGACTGACAAGCTTTGGTGTTGCTGTTGAAACTGATGTTATCAGCAACAGACCTGACGGGACAAGCGTCAGGAAAACGTTCTGCCTTGGTATCTGCAATTGTACTTTTCATACAGCACACAATTGGCAGTTGTCGACGTTTTGTACCCCTCCCACCCAAAAAAAGAAAACTACTGAAAGAAATTGAACGCACAGAATCAACTTTGACTCGGACGAAGACCACGAAGACCTGGATGCCACAATTGAAGCACAAATCGTGACCGTAACACTGGTTCATCCACATACTGAGGTGATTCCCAGATTTAATTATCTCAAAAAAAGTGCAGAAAGTTAATTTTTCCAAAAACGAGGAGGTAGAAAGGGTTTTCTCGGCTGCTGGCTATATATGTAATTCTTTGCAAATAAAGTAATAGTTTCAGTGCTTATTACATAAGTAGATTATTTTTCAAACTGACATGATTTACTATAAGGCATGTAATACAATTTGAAACTGAATACTCACCTTAATTGATTATTTACTAAATAACTAGAGATAGATTGAAAACAAAACGTGTAAAAGCGCAATATATAATCCAAAAACACTGCTCCAGAGACACTATAAAGGAATTTACACAAGGTATGAGAACAGATCCCTTTCCTTTTATATACTCAGCAGGGTGATTGGAACTACGTTGTTGGACAGATACAATGCGCCGGACTTTCAAATCGGTTCCAATGGCAGCTGCAGTTCTGGTACATGTGTTTAAAATATTTTAGCTCTCCGTGTCTGCGATGATCTTTTATGACAGACATTACTCTATTAATATGATCCATATACACTCCTGGAAATTGAAATAAGAACACATTGACGCCGGTGTGTAAGACCCACCATACTTGCTCCGGACACTACGAGAGGGCTGTACAAGCAATGATCAAACGCACGGCACAGCGGACACACCAGGAACAGCAGTGTGGCCGTCGAAGGGCGCTAGCTGCGCAGCGGTTGGGCACCGCCGCAGTCAGTGTCAGCCAGTTTGCCGTGGCATACGGAGCTCCATCTCAGTATTTAACACTGGTAGCATGCCGCGACAGCGTGTATGTGAACCGTATGTGCAGTTGACGGACTTTGAGCGAGGGCGTATAGTGGGCATGCGGGAGGCCGGGTGGACGTACCGCCGAATTGCTCAACATGTGGGGCGCGAGGTCTCCACAGTACATCGATGTTGTCGCCAGTGGTCGGCGGAAGGTGCACGTGCCCGTCGACCTGGGTCCGGACAGCAGCGACGCACGGACGCACGCCAAGACCGTCGCATCCTATGCAGTGCCGTAGGGGACCGCACCGCCACTTCCTGGCAAATTAGGGACACTGTTGCTCCTGGGGTATCAGAGAGGACCATTCGCAACCGTCTCCATGAAGCTGGGCTACGGTCCCTCGCACCGTTAGGTCGTCTTCCGCTCACGCCCCAACATCGTGCAGCCCGCCTCCAGTGGTGTCGCGACAGGCGTGTATGGAGGGACGAATGGAGACGTGTCGTCTTCAGTGATGAGAGTCGCTTCTGCCTTGGTGCCAATGATGGTCGTATGCGTGTTTGGCGCCGTGCAGGTGAGCGCCACAATCAGGACTGCTTACGACCGAGGCACACAGGGCCAACACCCGGCATCATGGTGTGGGGAGCGATCTCCTACACTGGCCGTACACCTCTGGTGTTCGTTGAGGGGACACTGAACAGTGCACAGTACATTCAAACCGTCATCGAACCCATCGTTCTACCATTCCTAGACCGGCAAGGGAACATGCTGTTCCAACAGGACAATGCACGTCCACATGTATCCCGTGCCACCCAACGTGCTCTAGAAGGTGTAAGTCAACTACCCTGGCCAGCGAGATCTCCTGATCTGTCCCCCATTGAGCATGTTTGGGACTGGATGAAACGTCGTCTCACGCGGTCTGCACGTCCAGCACGAACGCTGGTCCAGCTGTGGCGCCAGGTGGAAATGGCTTGGCATGCCGTTCCACAGGACTACATCCAGCACCTCTACGATCGTCTCCATGGGAGAATTGCAGCCTGGAATTGCTGCGAAAGGAGGATATACACGGTACTAGTGCCGACATTGTGCATGCTCTGTTGCCTGTGTCTATGTGCCTATGGTTCTGTCTGTGTGATCATGTGTTGTATCTGACCCCAGGAATGTGTATATAAAGTTTCCCATTCCTGGGACAATGAA
This sequence comes from Vandiemenella viatica, assembly GCA_031002005.1. Lineage (NCBI taxonomy): Eukaryota > Metazoa > Arthropoda > Insecta > Orthoptera > Morabidae > Vandiemenella > Vandiemenella viatica. The sequence goes on from CM061919.1 coordinate 16,974,167, forward strand.
TTCACGGTGTTCTTATTTCAATTTCCAGGAGTGTATGTATACATGTCGATCGTCTTTGATTGTAATGCAGTGGCAACAGGTTCCCGTAATCCTGAGTATTCAATCCAACGCATATAATGAATTCTGACTTCATAGCAACGCACTGTAATTGGTAAGCACCTTTCCTTGCCGCATCATTCCCTTCTCTAGAAACATTCGAAAGTCCATCGACAATGTCTTCAAAATTATCGTTAAAATGGCAAAACACGTATATTATTGAGAGCAGCGGGTCCCATATACAAGCTAAAATATTTGGCACGTACTTTCTCCATAAAAAGGTTTCTTGTAAAAAGTTTATGATGTACTATACGGTACTAATTGTGTTCCATATTTCTGTAATTTGATTTAAATTATTTACAACCAGGTTAAGTCTGTGGATTGCGCAATGAAAATACAAGGCTTTTTTTTATATTTCTCTTTAAAAAAATTTGAATACCACCGATATCACCCGCTAATGTAGAACACCCTTCATATCCTTGGCTTACACACCTGGCAGGTCCATGTCCTTCGTTTTCTAAAAACCTGTCAATTTTTTATGCTATGACTTGTCAATCAACGCCATCAGTTCTACGAATTCGAGAAATTTTTCGCGGATTGTATTTTTATCTACGTCATAAAAACTGATTTTTAGGGAAAGCTGTTCTTTACCAGATATGTCACACGTCTCATCTGCCAATACAATATAAGTCTTCTTTGCGGCCTGCATAATTTCACTTTTAATAACTAAGCCGCACAGCGCAATGGTTTCGTTTTGAATCTGTGGGGAGATATAACTACATCACATTTTTCTTAACCTAATAATAATAATTGATAAAATTGCGATGGAGCAGCCCTCCCTGCACACTCGTATTTCTCCTTTCCTCATCAAACCTATTTTTGCCCTCTACTAATTTTTACTTCAAATTCTTTCAGTGCTTCTGGTAAATTATTCATTACTTCTCGTGGCAATTTATTCCAGCCCTTACACCACTTCCTAAGAAAGAAAATTTTGCCACACCCTTTTCCCTGAAATAAAGTGCCAGCTTGTGGTCATGGTCAACCTTGCCCTTCCAAGCACCTCTCTTAATTTTCTCACCAATATCTTTCCATGATTCATCTCCTGTATAGGCCTTGTACACTCCGATGAATTTCTTCACCCTCCTTCTATCCTCCAATGAATCCCACTCCAATTCCTTTATCATATTAATTACCGATTGTGTTTTGCGGTAATTTCCAAAGACAAATCTGGCAGCCCTCCTTTGCACCAATTCCTGTATTTGGTACCCAAATTGTGGGTCCCAAACTACGCCAACATATTTCAGCAGTGGTCTGGCCAGAGTTTTGTAACCCAATTCCCTTACTTCTCTAGTGCATCCCCTCAACACTCTTTCCAACAGGTGAAGGCTTTTGAACCACTTTCCTATTACCTGTCCAATGTGTCCTTCCCAGTTAAGTCTGGTATCAAATGTTACTCTAAGGTATTTCATTTCGAGTCTTCAATAAGTAGCTCCTTCCCCACTTTAAAATCATAATTAGCCTTTAGCTATTTAACTATGTTCCTAATAATCTGGTTCTTCTTTGGATTTATCTTCATCCCAATTTTTCAATGTGCTGTTTCAAAACAAGGACACTTTAATCAATTCTTAGTTTCAACAGGTTTTCCTGAACACCTTATGTTGCTCTTCGTAAAGGCAAGTCAATTGTACGGTGTACCACAGAAAATAATCTAAGATATTATAGATGACACGATTTATCGATTGTATTCTACTTCCTTCTGACGGAAACGGCCGGTATTTTTTTTTTCTGAGAAGATCTTAGCATCGTTACCTGATGATTGATGATAATGTGATGAAACATGTTTTGCTGTGTTCATAGATATTTTTAGCTACAGAAAGTTCGAGTAACAAATTAATTAGAATATACTAGCAGAGTCACGCAATTCTGCAAGCAACAATTATTAAATTTTCATTTAAAATTAGTGGCTTTAGCATATACAGAAAAAATTTAATTTTCAGGAAGGTACCCAGCAGTGTTTTAGCATCTCTCTCCAACACCATTGTACTTAATTCATGACTGAAGTTAATATGAAGTTGGGCCTGTGGGCTGTAACACCGTATAAAGCAGTATAGATATTAGCATAGAATATGTGAAACAACTTGACTGTTGGACCGACCCAACTCTTATTCAGGTGAATCCGGGCACTTGGGACAAATATACTGTAAATTCAAGAGTAATAACTATTTTATCACAAAATTAGCTCTTACACTACCGACTTTTTCATAATCGCTTAGTGGTAATAAAAATAAACAAAATACAAACGAATGCAACTAACTATAGTTATTAAATAAAAGTCTTACTTTTGGGGCGTACTGTATGTAATACTATTAAGAGCCGTCGTTAGCCTTACGGTAAATACAAATTAATTACTTTTTTTAAAAAAAAAAACTTCCTTATATCCACTGTTATAAAAAATAAATTACTAGCGTGCGCTCCGGCGATGTCACAGTATAAACGATCCGATGCATTGTGGGCGTGTCGGGTCAGCCTGCAGTCTAACGGTATTTAGGCACACGGCAAAGGTCCTCACTACTTGGCTCTAGCGCAGTTAAGACTGAGGTGTCTTTGTTCGAGTTGGCTCACGCGGCATAGCGGGACAGCGAAAAATGTCGCCTTGAAATACAATTATACGGTGCCAAAATTTTTTTGTGTGATAGCAAATGTGCAGCTCAGTCAGATTCCAATTGTATCACCTCTATCACCCCCACAACCATCACTTTAAACTCCAATCAACGAATCTATAGAATCGCCAAATGACATGGTTAACTCAATACATTATACCTAAGTAAGGAGTAAGTTCTCGTTAAGAATGGCAACAAAACATTGAATAGCAATAAAAAATTTAGTATAAAATTGGTGCCGATTCTTTCAGAGCTTCGCCTAATGCGTCAAAAACATCTGGATCTGTTCAAAAATATAATTGTTTTTGACACTCGAAAAAGGTATTGCACGCTAGTAGACGAATCTCAAATTGCTAGAAATCTTGAAGTCACAGCATCTTTCAGTAATTGAAATCGCCTCCCGAAATTGAATGTGCACTGGCTCAATTAATGATTTTAGGAACTCTACCGTTATCATTCTCGTAACATTTGTTTATTGTATCCTCGATGGCTTCATACATATGTCTTCCATGAGTTTCTCACCATACTGTAAGGTCCGGTCAAACAGAGCGCGGGCAACGGGCGCGTGCGGGGAAGTCTGCACGTAGCGGGCACTGTATTTCGTTGTATTGCATCAATCCTGTCACAGCGGTAAGCGCGGGCAGCGATCAGTTTGTGAGTGCACACAGTTATCGCGCGATCACGTCGAGGTGGCGAATGTCGAAATAGAGAAATTAATTAATTTGATGAGCGAAAAAATTTATTTCATTCACGCCACCCCGACTAAAAAAACAACAGGAAAAGTGAAACTTGGATTGAGATTGCGGCGAAAATGAAAGAAACCTGCAATTGCTAACTGAATTACTATTTATTTATTTAAAAGCATTTTATTTCATTTATCATTATTTATTTGTTACATTCATTTTGTTGCAACTTATTATTATTACATGCACTTTTGACACATGACATATAATTCTGTTTATTTATGTAAGCCGGAGAGTAGTAAGCATGTATGTTTACGATATGTTTAAATATCAATTAGAAAATTAAAATAAACGACGAACTGATCGGTCACTTGAACTTGATCTCCGTTTTTTCGGGGTTGTACTTGAGAACGCCGTTCTGGACAGGTTTGGACTATCTGACATTTCATCACTTGTGATATCTGCAGCACTATAACATCAAAGATAACTGGGAGAGCAACATACCGGTACTGCTTTTACAAATAATAAAAAGAAAAGAAAAAAACGCCGCTTCTGGGCTAATATGCCAATATCATTTTCAACGACACGTGGCGCTCTACTAAGCCGTTTATTAAATATTTTGTTTCATCGTCTGTCGGGAAAGGGCGCATTAAATAAGTCTGCAGTGCGAAACATTCGTCGCCTACAAAAACTTGAGGGACGGGGTATCCATACTAGGCAATGGTTTCGAAGATAGAATGGTTTCACAGTGAACGAATTCACAATAAATGGAGGAATTTTGAATGATGCTAGTGTCGCTGTGCCGGCCGTAGCTGTCAATATCAACTACAAGGAACTTTAAAATCTGGATCAACAACTGCCAGTAGAATGGGAAAAAATGTAACAGAAATAGCTTGAGCCTATGTTGTTAGGACATTTTATTTTCACGTGTTTTCAGTTCACACTTCCAATGCAATTCGGAAAGTGCCAAGGTTCTCTTAACTCTCCTCAGAGTTTTTCACACATCAATCGGTCGGAACAGGCCCGCCGTAAGCGGGCGTGTAAGGCGTGCAACGCACGCGGGTGGCACTTGCAGGGGGGCGGCAAATCGGGTAATCGACTGTCACCACAGGGACATTGGCAGAGCTACCTTTTTTTTTTTTTTTTAGCACAACTGTGGCGTCGGTGACACTTGGGGTGGTGGCAATAATGGGGGCGGCAAAATAATGTTCGAAGGGGCGGCAAACTCACATTTTTTTGATCCGACTCGGAAAATTCCTGGATCCACTACTGGCTGTAGTTAGACAGGGGGCGGCATAATTGGTTGCACAAGGGCGTTCAAAAAGCTAGCGGCGGGCCTGGGTCAGAACAGGTAAATACGAAGGCTGTAAAATTCCCAGTTACTTCCTTCACTTTGCTGGAGACAGTTGTATGATGACCGCGAATGAAAAGGCGATAGTTTGGTGCGAGTCACCTCCGGCCAAACACCCAATCGTTTCGCGTGACGTTTGTTCTATAATCTATATATTGGATTGCCTTGTACAGCCCGCGCTGTTTGACATCGTCAGAACACGGCGAGCATCCCTTGTCTCGCACGCGCATGCTGCCCGCGCTCTGTTTGACCGGACTAAATACAATTTCGATATCCACCAAATCACTTTTCATTTAGGTTTCTAGTATACAGTGTGATGCATCCAATGAAAGTTGCAGCTGCTCGATCACGTGAAATGTCCACCGTGGTTTCACGAAAAGACAGTGGCTGGAAAGTTTGCCGCGCAATTTGGGCTGGGTTGCGTTGCCACGCGCGGCGGCCGCGCTATCAACAGAAATGGTTCGCGCGGCAAATAACCGGTTTGGCGCGCTCGAACATGCCTCGCGCGGCAACCGCACATAGTCGATACGCAACTTAAGCAGCACCGTGCGTGGCACGTTGTGCCGCCTCGCCTTCGCTAACTTCTGTTTCCCGCAGATAGCAGTAGCAAGCAGGTTTAAATCACGCGAACTGAATTAATTTTTGAAAGTTGTTTAACATTGTTTACTCTTCGGTTCGGCAAAACTTTTATCGAGTGCATACCCGCGTCCTGCTAGGGGGGGGGGCAGCTGCCCCCCCACCCCTGCCCGTACCTGGCTACGCCCTTGGTAGCAAGTAGGTTTAAATTGAGCGAAGCGAATTAATTTTTGAAAGTTGCTTAACATTGTTTACTCTTCGGTTCGGCAGAACTCCGATCGAGCGCATACCCGCGTCCCGCTAGGGGGGGAGGCAGCTGCCATCCCCCCTGCTCGTACCTGGCTACGCCCTTGCCCAGTCTATTAAGGAACATCTTCAGTATATTTGATACAGAGGCTATCATTAATATAAATATTTTTCTCGTTAAAAGTACGAAAGCATATGCTTATTTATTTCATCGTGATCAAATTTGCATATTCACATTCAGTACAATGTAAAGCTTATTTACATCAACTGATAGTTTAAGTACTCCCTGAAGTTAGGATTTCGCTGGCGAAATAGGCACTTCCGAGTATGGTAAGCACACACTCTACAAAATCTGTTCACCATCGACCGACGAGACCATCATCGAACACGTGGATCAATTCGGACCGACGAGTAAAGCTGGCAGTGTTGCTGGTTTTACGCACCATTTCTGTGTCATCATAATTCCTTAAATTCGAAATTAATATTATTTTTTCGACAGTATATACTCTTACCTTACCTGGTGCAGAAGACGTCTGACAATGTGTGGATCATCGAAGTTCCCAAATCGCAAGGGAAAGTGATATCTTGCCGCTTAGTAATGTATTTTCAATTTTACAAGCGTGGAAACATTCCAGAAGCGCAGCAGCAAAGAAACGTTCAGGGACAGCTAGAAACGTCTGGAAAAGGGAAACTTGTCACCGGCATTTTTGTGTTTATGGTTTTACGACTCGTCGACGTCATTAGAGGCGTGAAAGGACTGGGGATAAGGAACGGGAAGGAATTCAGCTATGGCCTTTTGAAGGAACCATCCCGGAATTTACCTTATCTCGGGAAATCATAGGAACTCAACCAACAACGCGATTAGAGACACCAATTATCGTCAGTTAAGAGTAGTTGTGCAAGTTATTATTATTATTACACCGCGATTCACTGAAAGTGGGTGGCGGAGTGTACATTACACCTACCCTAGTGAGTAACCGTTTGTGCGTAGGTAGGGGTATGGCAGGAGGCGCCGGTGGTATATTTTAAGGAACCATCCCCGCATTCGCCTGGAGCGATCTGGGAAAACAATGGAAAACCAATTTCAGGATGACTGGAATGGTTTATCGAGATTCGACGTTTTATCGCTCGAAAATCCTTCCTATTCCATTCCCTAATCGCTCGTGGAGAAAATGAGTATAGAAATTAATCGGTTCTGGCCCTGATTTCTCTTATTTTCTCTGTAATTCCTAGATATCAATGTTGCTGCTAGCAATATGTGTTTGCTGTCATCCTGAAATAGATCAGTCATGAATTTTTCAATTAGCTTCTGCCCAGAGCAACGCCTTCGGTGTTCCAGATCTTTCCAACCTAACACTTTCCCTCCAGCTATATATTATACCTGTCACAAATCGGGCGGCTCTTCTTTGGACCTTTCTATTGCCTCCATTAACCCCATTTGATACTGAACAACAATATTCTAAGCGAGGACGCACCAAAGTTTGAATGCAATCGATTTAACTTGCGGTGTACACGGTTTAAAATTACGACTTAGAAATCGGAGCATATGATTTGCTTTCCCAATTTTCTTCTCAATATATTCATTCCACAACAAATTATTACGAATTGTTAACCTAGGTACTACGTGGAGTCTACCGTTCTAAAGACAGTGCCATTAATTGTATATTCAGAGTTAAATGGTGTCACCTTTTTATTTATATACATGATTTGGCATTTTTTTTTTATTATTATTATTTTTTTATTTTTTTTAGCGTTTAACTCCAGCTGCCAGTCTTTACACCACGTGATTATTTTCGTAACATCGGCTTGTAATAAAGCGCAGTAGTCCTGGGTTGTTATTTCACGACAAATAATAATAGCATCATTGGGAAATAGTCATTTACTCAGTACCGGATTAGCCACGTAGCAGGAGTTAGCAAATGCTACACGCCCCGCCGTGCCTAGGATTCTCGGGAGCCTCCCCGTCAGACCCCCTTTTTTTCTGTTTTAAGTTCTACTACTGCCCCGAACGGCGAAAACCAAGGGCCCCTTCTTCACATTTGCTACTGGCCCCGCACTGGTTTAATCCGGCCCTGCTATTACCCACCTTATTACGTGGCGCAAATCGTTAATGTATATAAGAAACAACACTATGGCACTAACGGGTCCCATTTCTGTTGCAAATATAGTTAAATCTATGAATGCAAATCCAGCAATGCAGGAAAATTCTGTATCTTTGCAATTCGTAGCGTCATGTAGGGCATCAACTGTGGGGAAGCCGTTTGCTGAAAGATTTTTGATATGACTCGTAGTTTACATGAAGAATTAAATCATCGTATGGCATTGTTGGCCATTAGACCCCAAAGTATTGTTCGGCCACCTGATGACAAAGTTTTCGATTCGCCGTGCAGTGCGGGTTTAGGGGACCTACAACGTAATGGGGAAACCGAGCCACGGACGCGTTCTGGCGTTCTTCACATTATGCAGCAAGCTATGCCGGAGGGGAAGGTCGGGTTGAGGGCCTTTGAAAATCCCAGCCAAGACCGGGATTCGAATGGAGCTTACTTTCTCCAGTCAGACGCCTTATCCACTAAGGCAATACATGGCTCTCAAATACCAAAAATAACCTATTCATTTACCAGATTAATAAGAGGCTCTTATGAGGTTATGCCATCACATATTAAAATTTTTAATAAGGCTTTCACAACAGAAAATGTGGCAGAGGTTCCGTAATTTATCGCTGGCACCGACAAAATTATGAAAGATCTCGTGTCTGTCATCGAGGAATTTACTAAACTGTATAGGAACATGTAAGCGGATATACCGCACGATATTCTCACTCGGCTCTAGGCGTGCAAAGAAAAAGTACCAATTGATAGGAAGATAGTCCTTGCAACTCCAGTGTTTAAGAACGGGAACGTTAATGATCCTCAAACCTATAGGCCGATCGCGTTAACTTTAATATTTTTCAGAATTTTTGAACATATTATCTATTGAAAAGTCATGCACATATATATATATATATATATATATATATATATATATATATATATATATATTTATGAATGGGAGCTATTAAACTCAAACCAGCACGGATCCAGAAGAGGCCCATACCGCAAGACACAACTTACAAATTTAATCCACGACTAATGTCATTTTACTGATTGGTAATTTCGGCTTAACTTATGTTAGTCAGATTTTAAGAAAAGTTTTCAATACAGTACTGTGCCTCATACTAGTTTATTGGTAAACTTCATGACTATAGTATGTAAATACAAATATGCAACTTGGTTGATTTACTACTCTTTTGAAAATTGCAACGCCCTGAAGTAACGGCCTGAATCACTCCAAAATCGGAGGATTTACACAACAATGGAACTATAAGTGATTGCAGACATATGGTGTGCAAGTAGGCCCAGCAGCGCTCACTTATGTGAGACCCGACAGGTCAGTGTTACATCAAGCTCAGTCTGTCCAGAGCCGTCAAATGTAGTGAAAATGAGCAAGCGCGTGCCGACATGTCTCATCGACCTCAAAGGGCGCAATACCAGCATGTGCGTCAATTCTAACGTGGCAGAATGACTGGTATCCTGGAAACTGATTTGTCGTACCGTGACATTGCGGCTCGTACAAGGCACGCTGCTGCGACAGTGATGCGTACGCGGTACCAGTGGATAGAAGAGGGTCGTACACAGCGACTAGCGGGCACTGGATCACACAACGTGACCACAGCGCGGCATGATCGCCATCTTCTCCGCACGACCGTAATCTACGAAACAACTTCGTCGACAGTATTGGCTTGATATTAAAGCACAATAACGGGTATAGACATGTCTGCGTCTACAGTTCGACATCATCTACTGACGGACGGACTTGTGGCACGAGTGCTGTTGCGTCGGCTTCTATTGACAAGAAACCACCAATACCATAAACTGCAATTGGAACGTGAACTTAGTCACTGGTGCGCTGAGTGGCAAAGTATAATGTTTTTGGACGAGTCTCGCTTCAACTTGTCCTACAGTGAAAGCCGCGTACGTGTTAGATGGTACCATGGTAAATGCAGTCGTGCAGACTGCAATGCTGAGCGGCGTAGAGGACAAACGCCAAGTGTGATCTGATGTCGCCTCCCACGTATTGATGGCAATCCTAACTGCAACCGCATCATCAGGGAGTTTTTTAAAGCCCGAGGCACTGCCCCTCCCGAAGACAGCTGTACATGCCATATTTAAGCAGGACAATACCAGGCCACATGTGGCTAGGAATGAACAAACCTTCTTCGAAGAACGACAGGTACCACTGCATCTATGACGAGCACGTTTGCCTGACATGTCGCCCATCGAACATGTCTGGGATATTATCGGTCGGCAACTTGTGCGTTACAGGCCTTCTGCAACCTCTGTCGATGCTTCGTGGACGCGCCTACAAACCGCGTGGCAGTGTGTTGCCCATCAGCATATCCAGGCTCTTATTGATTCTATACCACGACTTCTAAAAGCTCTGATTGCAGCACGTGGCGGGCTTCACACCATACTGAATTCTCATGATCAGTGCATGTATATAACATTTCTATAATTCTTATCATTTGTGTATCGTCATTTCTCTAATATGTGGTGTAAGCTATCTATTAAATTTTGTAAATGCGTGACAAAATTTTATTCTTAGAACCACGAGTTAGATTGGATAGAATATTATTGCATTTCATTTTTAAAGTTAGTTTTTATGTTAGTTCAAATTAGAAAGCAGTTTTACAGTTTTTAAGAAAGTATTTTCAATATTTTCAATTTCATCAGTTTTCGGCATTCGCTTGGAGTGGAAGTTCGTATCTAAATTATTTATTTTCAGCTAAAGCATTAAAGTTAGGATAATTTTAATGATAACTAAAGTTAACGTTTATTTAAAGATCTAGCGATTGGTAAAATTTCAGAAAGATAGAATTATTTTTATTGTCAAGGTCAGATTAGCCAATGTTAGGACTTCAGATGTGCGATTTGATATCTGACGAGCTTCCCATCAGCCACCCTTGTGAAAGAGGTAAAATATTTGTTCCCACGCTTCGCGTGAGAACAGTTGCTAGGAATATTCGAGAAGCAGGAAGTGCTATGTGAATATAGAACCGTGCGTGCAGTTGTTCGGCTCAGTCGTACGGAAGCAGTCTGCGCGATAACATGTAGCTTAGTAGGCCGGAAAGTTTTATATCTAGCACATCAGTGAAAGTTTTATTTTGGAAGGATTCCACTTGTTTTATTCAAGTTAATCATAATATCGTGTTAAAATAGTATTTCTCCAAGTGAGGCCTCGGGATTGTCTAAGTTAACTATACTTTTGAACAATGGGAGCGCGTGACGAACTTTTATTGGCTTTCTTCAACTAGAGATTTAATTCTTTGAACTATTGGGGTGTGGTCTGGCTCGACTGGTTAATCGACCTTGTAAAACATTACTTTGGAAAAGTCGTCTGATTGCCTGTACAGTTTTTGGCTTTGTGAAATTGGAAGAATATAATTATTTAATTGGCAATGAACTATTTATTGAACTTTACCTTTCCATAGTTTTAGGGTTAAAATCTATGTGGCGACTGTATAATTCTATCTAAGCCAAAACTGTTACATCCAAGGCTACACACGGTCAGAGTTAAAACAACGTGTTTATGCTCCACCCCAAGCATAAGCTTTTCGTCTTACAGTGGAATAAATTTTATTTTGATCACATGTCTCCAATATGTGGAATAAATTTCATTGTAATCACATGTCTCCTTCTTGGTGTTGCAATGTTCACCAGCAGTAGTGTGTAAAACAGTGTGTAGTTCTCGACGATGAATGTTCGCCACACACCAAAGTGAACTCCGGCGTTTCCGATGTATACACCACCGATTTGTGCGACATTATGGAGACAAAATAAGACTATTTTTCGATCATATTATTTATCATTTATCGCGCAATTAAAGCTCAGGGTGATTGGGCTTTGTTACAAGCAGATGTGAAAATGCTGGCCTGGAGGCAAAGACAATATGCAATTAATGATACGGTCCTTAGGAAGGCAGATTCCGCTAAATAACTAAATGTAGTAATTTACAACAATGTTTTGTGGCATGAAATAATTGAGAAGGCAACTGTGGAAAGCAAACCATATACTCTGTTTCCCAGTTCTTAATTTAAAACAGTGTATGCCGGATCGAACTCGATAGCTTACAAAGCGTTAGTGCAACCTCTCTTGCAATATTGTTCCCCAACCAAAAACAATGGCCTGGAAAGACCTGGAACATCTTAGGCGTTGCTCTCGCGATAAGCTAACTGGAAAGTTCATGACAGATTTATTTCATCATGAAAGCAAACATATTGTATTACCATCAACATTTATTTTCAGAAATGACCGAGGAAGAGAAATTACGACCAAAACCGATTCTTTTCGAATAATGGACCCAGCCTGAACGGCTGTTTTGTTGGGATGCTGAGCAAGGTAAAAAGTGCAAGGCAATTCGCATAACAAACAAAAATAATCCGTTTGTTCAGAGATACAAAGTAATCAGTTCAGTTATTGATATGGCCGATTCCCTGAAGTATTTGTTCGCAACAGTACAAAACAACATGAAAAGGGACTTACACATTGATTCAGTCGTAGGATGATTTTATTTAATGCTGCGATTCATAGGTCGAATATTGAAAATTTGTAATGCACAAACAAAGGAGACACTGTGGAAAACTCTCGTGTGTCCACATTCTGACTACTGCTGCGCCGTTTGGGACCCGTTTCGTAGGGAGCTGATTTACAGTACAGATAAGAGCTGCTCGATTCGTGACTGCTCGCTACAGTCCTTATGAAAGCGTCACAGAATTGATTCGTAGATTGAACATGGGATACTCTGGTAGACAGACGACGTAGGTTTCGTTTGCACCTATTGGTAAACATGCGTACAACCACTTTCATTTTTGAGTACAATTCAATGTTCGTCCACCAACCTATTTGGGCTGCAATGACAGGATGCCACACTGATGCTTATATGAATGCTTTCTTTCCTCGTGCTATTCGGAATTGGAATGCACGGAGTAGAGATTAATTCTGGCGCAAAGCACCCTCTGCCACCCATAAATTTCTGAATTTCAGAGTATATGTGTAGATGTAGAAGATTTACTTTGCCAGTACAGATCTTTCGGGAATTTTCTGTGCGGAGTTGGTTACATCTGGTCACGGATAGTCAGTTTAGCAGTGGATATTTAAAGCATTTTTGGGTCTTTCGACAGAATGATCTGTGATTTTTGGCTGACTTTAGAATCTGGCGGGGACAATAACTTAGGGAAAATTTTGGCGGGATATAGCTAGCCAATCAGGGTGATTGACATAACGAAGGAAAGGGGTCAATGTCTTTAAAGATAGAAAACCTGGGTGTTTGGAAATCTGTTGCATGTGAGAAACGAAAGCAAGCGGAGCTGGAAAGTCTACAGGGTGCAAGTGACGGTAGGAAGCAGGGTTGGAAGGCTGTTGGTTTGAGGAGACTCTACCGAGTGGACTTGAGACACTCGTTTTAGTAAAGGCGATTATTTATCATTGCTATAAGCCTTAGCAAATGAAGACTATCATGTTTCACGTTTAACACACAAACGTATCAGACGATAATAAATTCTCATTCCGCCCTCATACACGAATGAGTTCAAATCTCGTACATGTGTGAATGTTTGTATTATCATGTCTCATTCTGAAGCTGTCGTGAGTCTTATTTTACAGTTATGCCGACAGAAGAGGTCGAGACATAGCAGCAGAAAGAGCTTTACAAGGGATAGTTTTCCTTGCATTCCTTCGATTCCGTGTCAGGATGGAGGTTATTGCCGACGACAGAGGGCCTTCCAAGTTCATCAAAACTCCCGGCACCTGCAAACAACACCAACCGGAGTTGAGCCGTTGGTTTTCTCGATTTCAGTTAGGCATGATAAATACTCTTGCGCGACAAAAAACATATCGTGAGTGATCAGCAGTCACGGTTTAGCACAAAATCCTTCAGTTGAATCTCACTTTTCGCCAAATTACACTGTTGATGTGATTTTATTGTTGCGAAACGTATTTATTAATTTAGTTCACTGTTATTGTTGCCACGTTAGACAACCTAATCTCCTAGAATAAAGAATTAAATCATGGTCAAACAGGCTCACCAGAACTAACAGATCCACACATTTATTGAAGGCGATGCCAGCGTGATTAAAGGAAATACATTTAGAGGAGTTCTCACTACAAGGGAGCGTCCATAAACTACGTGACTCGGTCGTCAAGAAAGGGGTGCGGGGTTCTGAGACAAGCCACGTAGCTTTTCATTCATATTATTTGTCACAGTTAAAATAAGGTACTGAACACACATCTTGTAAATATTTATTCCTGTCATTTAAGTATCCCAGTACGTAATTTACAAAAGTCTGACAAGAGAAAACAGTACAAAATTTCTTTTTAAATCGATATTGAAAGAAGCTACATGCCACGTGGTAGGGGGGAAGCAAAAGCCACGTCAGACCGCATGGGGGGAGGGGTGTTCAGAGTTGCCAAGCTACGTAGTTTATGGACGCTCCCAAGTGATTTGTTAAGTGCGTCTTAGCTAAAACCTCTTGCGTTAGTGTTTATCCTTGGTTCTAACAGATTTTCAAATATTTTAGATCATTCCACTGTTATCGTAGACGCGAATAACATGTACACCCAACTTTCTAATTATTATTCCTGCATTACTGAAAATCATTATTCTTCCTTTAGCTGCACCACTCACCATGCTTCTCAGTTCACTTGAAAACTTGGTTGGTAATGGATGCCTCTATCTGACCTGCTTGTGCCGTAGCTCCAACTAAATCTCTCGATATAAAGGGCAATAAACCGTCTTAATTGGTGATGTTTAAATGCTAATTTTATTCACAACACATTACATATAATCATTTATTGAGTTATAGCTATTGCACTCACTAGTCACGTTGTTTAAGCGTTTGCCTAATCGCCCCTATCTAATTTCTGGATCTATGGAAAATGAATGTGTTGTATTGTATTTCACGAGTACCAGTAGATTGAAGGAGAAATTCTATCTAGGGAGCCTAATTTTACTGCGCAATATTCAGTACTGTAATTATTAACCGGCAAATTTTTAGCCCCCTAAAGCAGTAATTTTAGAAGCTGCAGCTTACACTGCTATTGATCTTTAACCTACATATATAACAAGTAATTAAAGATGTGCCAGTTAATGAAACATGGCACTAAGGTTCAATGGGAAACAATCAGTATGTTACAATTTCCTGGTAATATTCTGCTACTCACAGATATGGATATACAGGACTTATGATGACAGTATACTAAAGATAAAAATAGGGAACAGAAATGTTGAAATAAATTCGGTCAATTATCAGGTAAAATTACAATTGATGGCAATAGCACGGATATTAGTAGCAGATTAGTACTAGCACACACAACCGTCTCGAAAATAGAAATCTTCCAGTATCAAATAATGTCCCATAACTATGAAAGAAGGTTCTGAAACTATAAGTACGGAGCAGAACACTTTAGAGAACTGGACTTTGGAATATCACAGAAAGAAAAAGAAGCCTTAGAGCTTTATGCGTCGTTAATGTTGTGGTCATTAGAAGGGTAAAGGACTGGGAGCAAGGAACGGAAATTCGACCACAGCCTTTTAAAGGAATCCTGGAAATCACCAGGAGAGAGTTCGAGAAACTGTGGAAAATCAAATCTGGACACCTGGAAGGGAATTCCTACATGGGTTTTCCCAGGCCTTATCGTTAAGGTTCATCCTCTGGGATAGAAAGAATTAAAAAAAAAAAAAAGTTTTCAAGATCGATAATAAAGGACGATGAAAATTAAGTGGACAGATACAACATTATGTGAACATGTTCTAGGAATAGCAACAATAAACATGATGGGTCATATTTTAAGACATGCCGAACTTGTTAATCTGATGGTGAATTAAATAACTGAACAGAATGACTTTTCGGGAAACCAAAGATGCTTATATGGAAAAGCAGCTGAGGACACGGGGAATAATGGGAAGGAGTCACAAAACACATCGAGGATGAAACAAAAAATAGTTTACCGTTTGCCTGCCCTTTCCGTAATTCTTTAGTTCTGTACATTTAACCAGACTTATATTAGTTTCACCTACCTGTTATAGTATGTTGAATATGTTGCAGTCGACTTCCCAGTGTCAGATTTACTTGAAATTTTACACACATTCTCTGTCACGGTTACAGTACAAGGGCGTTTCGGATGCTCTCTTTATAGCTTCGAAGTACTCCCTTCGGGCATCTACACATTTGCTCCAGAGATTTTTCCCAGGCACTCTAGGCGCATCGGAAGACCCCTATAAGAACCTAGTTCAGAGCGGTCGTCCCAGAAACCTGTATCACCACACTGCCATCAAAACAATGTCCTCTGAGACTGTCTGAGCTACGACGGAACTGCAAGGAAACTGGGGCAGAGTTATCAGGTTGGCTTCGCCAGGAACTCACGGACGTGGATGGGAGCACCTAGTTAGTGGCATTCTCCTTTCGCATTCGGAGACTCCTTTTTCTCAGTATATTGAGAACATACACGCAATAGGCAGTATTGATGGTCTATCCTAGAGATATAAACTCATTGTGAACCACACCCTTACCGTCTAAAACGGCAACCAGAATTGTTTTCTCTTTAACTTTCTCATTCTTGCCTTCTTCTGTTTGGGCGACCGTGGAATGTGCTACAAGGCACACTGGAGTTTTGTTTCCGGGTCGTACCCAAATGCCCATCTTTTATCCCCGTTAACATTATCTACCGTAATAAATCAGGCACAGTGAGAACTAATTTCGAAAAAAATCATTCACAATCATCACTCGATAGGTCCTTAGCTCGTCCGTCAACACTTCGTGGATCAGTTTGGCGCACACCTTTGCATGTTGAGATTGTCCATGACGATAGTGTGCACAGAGGCTATTTGAATGTTCAGTGTCTATTCAATCATTCAAAGGTCAGATCTCTACATATCATGCACAAGAGTCACATTTTCGTCTGTGTGGCTGGTTGATGGCCATCCAGAGCGGGGATTGTCGGTCAGCTCTTCTCGGCCCTCAAACATCTTTAAAAATTGTGAAGACGTTAGAGCAGAGTCCCTGTAGGCTTGCTGCGTCAACTAATTGGTAAAAAGTTTGCCTAGTTTGGCGCAGAACTTGGACGTGTACCGTTATTTGATCGCTTGCTCCATCGCGTGTCGTGACGAGGTTCACAAAATCAACGATGCTGACGCAACCACTGCTTGGACGCGTTGTGAAGGCAAGCATCAACTATATCCATGCCCATTCCCGTATCTATCCCATATGGTCCGAACGCGCTGCAAATACAGTCGCTTCACAATAAAATCACTTGCATTACTCCATGAACTCACCCTGTATGTGCAGATCATTTTCTTTTCAAATGTGAGAGTAAGGCAGTGCATTCGAAAAGTCGAATCGTAAGCAGCACGACCGTACTCCCCTCCCCCCCACCTTTACTCTAATAGGCTCAACACATTTTTGTACCGTAATATCTTTAGTCTGTAAGACACTATATGCATCAGTTCTTTGTTACTCACAGAGATCAGCAAGCTTGATTTACGCATTAAATTTTACTTTGTTCCTCTCCTTAGTTTGGAAATTGTTGACATTCAAATTTACACAATGACGACACTCACTGATGATTAGGGTTCGGATCTTCATGACCAAAAAAAATAGAGAAATATGCAGGCAAATATGACCTTAAAAATTGGTAAATGACCTAAAAATGACAATATATGACCAAACATTTAAATTTACTATACATCAAAACATGCACAATTATACATCATTTATTTTATCTAGCAGTGTCGTTTTCATGTAGACAGCATAATTTGCTTCCGTGCACTCGCTGCACTATTGGGAAATTAAATTTTAAATCGTTTTTTAAAGTCAGTTTAATTTCAGATAATTTACAGAATAGAACTCTTTCATCTGTACTAAAATACTCCTCTCTAAATTCCCTTACGTAACTTCGCACTTTCAGACAATTTTATTTTCGGCATGGCGGTAGGTCTGCTCACTGATCCACTGCAGATTTAACGATGAATAAGGATATTTCATTGATATATTGATAGACGCGGATCGACACTGTCATACTTCTGCTGCATTGTCAAGATTAAAAGGGGGCGGGGCGAATATTACGTTTAGAGGGTGACAACAATGATTAACTTTAATTCTTGACTGGTGATCTCTGACCACGGTGAATAGTTGTTTTTCCCCCCTAGCAAAAGTACAGTTCTGTGAATAATTATGTTAATTTCTTCTCATCTATATCTAGTGAATTCGCGGTACTATTAAAAAAACTACCAGATTTTTCCTCAAAATATGACCCTAAATATTATCGAAATATGACCAAACCTAGGAAAATGGTCTGAATATGCATTTATATGCTGTATAAAATACAATCAGAAACACTGAATCAGTGTTTATTCAGCTCAAAAAGAAGGCAGGAAAAAAATATGATTTGTCCTAAAGACCCAAACCGTACTGACGATCATCAAAACTGTGCGAGTACTTCCCGTAGTCGTACAAAAATTTAATTTGTACACAGATATGGTTTCCCCCTAAATCATGAGTCTAAAATTGGTGATTTTTCGTGCATTTATGCCATGTCCATCCCAGACGTGAGTACACTTTGTGCATCAATAGTTTTGACCTGGATGACATTACAACCCACAGATTTTCAATATAAATGGATCTTAGTCAGCTTAACCAATGAGTTAAATTTTAGTTATTCCCCTCATTACTTTTAAAGTTAGTGATATTCAATGTTTTTAACCAATTGCAGCCCTCACTTGTCGATCATCTTCAAAATTTTAGAGTACTTTCGTCATTCTAGAAAGAGGTAATTTTGTTCTAGTGTTTGGCAGTGTCCTCCATCTATCGTCTAGCTGTGTAATGCATGTATCGAAGGTAACGGTGGAAATTTCGAACACCTGTAACATGAAATTGAATAAATGTTTTCCCCCCAACTCTGCATTGCGTCCTTTTATTTCATGTACAGTACCTCTGCTAATAATTTGCCATGATGTTTCAGATCATAGGTTTCTATATAATTCTGAATAGTTTTGATGTTTGTAACTCTGCATATGGTATATCCAGTAGATAAAGAGAAATGACAACTTAAAAATAAAAAGACAAATTTAGTTAAAACATGAGCTGGATCCAGTAAAGGAAATCAAATCTCAACAAAAACGATTCTTTTTAAAATAGGGCCAAGTTACCAATACACAACAGCTGAGAATTCGGTCTTTGTGGTGACAAGACCTTAAACCTCTTTAAAGTTTGAAATGTCCTAGAGAAAATCATAACATTAAATCTTCCAGTTTAGTAAAAAAAAAAAGGCATGCTTAATGGTTGAGTTAAACTTTTATATCTGTAAACAGAATTGGCTCCCCCTACTGCAAGAATTGTTTTTTAGGGATTGTTATTTTTAGCAGAAAGAAGCACACAGACAAGTAAAGCAAGTGGAAAAACAGCATAACCAGTGGCGGCCCTAGGGCGGTGCGACCGCACCGGGCGCCGTTATATGGGGGGCGCCGAAAATGCAGCGAGAGATCGTCTGCGCAAAAAATGAATTCTGTAATAATTAATATATTATTTTAACACACATCATGTAGAAGATTTTATGAAAGTAAGAGTTTCAGCTTGATGCATAGTCGTATGGTATCATAGAATAGAGTCAATTAGAGTTGCTACTAGAGTCAGTTCGAGTTATTCAAATCATGAAAGTTACAACTCGTTCCAAAGTTAGCACCCTCCCGTGCCGCGTTGCGCCTCTCCCGCACCTGTTTCATGCCTTCTCGGCTGTAGTCTGGGAAGTTCATGCATGGGGCGAGATTCAACCTATTTCTCTCTTTCTACCATATTAAACCTTCGGTGATCACAATTAACGTTGGTATCATAAATATTTACAAAGCTTATCAGTCTTTTACAGACAGGACATGTCGCTAAAGTAAAAAAAAATAAAACTGTATGGCGCACAATACTTAAAAGAAAACAAAATCAAGACGAAATTGAGAACGCTTCAAAATTGCTGTTTTTTCTTTTTTTAAGTCGCCTGAATCGTCGTCACCAAAACTAGTTCAACACGAGACGGAAGAAAATTTTTAATGGAAGTTATTCAAATGAGGCTTATGATGAAAGCAGCATTTGCGAGAAGATATATCTATGGCTAGAACGTCGTCTGCTGTTCAAAATATTACAAATGGGTATACAAGACATGCCACCACAGTCGCCTTTTCAAAGTACAAATTATGACAATATTTCAAAATTGTCGCCCATTGACTCTGCTGACAGAGATGAAATAATTATTGAAGCAACGAAAAAATCCAATATAAAAAAATCATGGACGTCGTTTACCAAATACTTATTTTTAAAAACACCAAATGAAGAAACTTATAAAAGTAGATAGTTCCTTTATTCTAAATCTGCGGATAAAGTATATTGTTCATATGTTGTTTATATAACAGAAGGTCTCATTTTTATTTGGGAAAGAAGGATTGGATGAATGGATTTACTTATCAGAGCGTCTCAAAACTCACGAAACTTCATCAGATCACAGTCACACAATGCTCAGTTGGATAGAAGTGTTAATTCCATTAAATAACTAGACAAGCATTTGTATATACAGACTGAAGACGAAAAATCACAGTGGGTTGCAATCCTCTAATGAATGATATCTTGTTCAGACGAAGCTTTGGATCTGAAATAGTAAATAATTCTAATGATGGTAACTTCCAGGGTATATTGCAACTGCTAGGAAAATATTACCTTGTGGTGATGGAACATCTCCGTCGTATTGCTAATAACGAGAATAATATCTTATTAGATTGGCAAAAGTATTCAAAACGAATGAAGTTCGTAATAAAATTTTGACTATAGTTAGGTTATCTAAATATTTTTCCATCATACTGAATTGAACTCTTGATGTAAGTCACGTCGAACAATTATCTTTGACTTTGATTTTTGCTGACACTAATGAAGACGAAGTATTACGCTTGCAATCCGGAAAGTGACTCTGCCCAGTTTAGCATTGAGGCCTAAAACAGACGAGGCGTTTTGCGCCGCGCGGCGGTCGAGTCGACGCATGGTCCAATGTAATTAAATGGGGCAAAACACACGATGCCGCGCGGCCCCGGCCGCCGCGCGCGGCGCATGGTTTCCCCGCGACTTACGCGCGGCGCCGCCTCGTCTGTTTTGAACTCGCGGCGTGGAGGCGGCGCGGCGACACAGCCAACTGAAGAAAATAAATCAGAAATTAATTTTTCTACCCTTTTTGTATCATTACACTTTAGTGTTCAAATGTAAAACACTTAATATGCCATTACATTAAATACTCACAATGAGAATTCGAATTTAATTTTTTACTTTTCTTGAAATTATTTCCTGATTTCATATTATTTTAATAATACACCTTTTTAGAACTCCAAATTTAATATTTTTCTATTGATCCAGCACCGAAACTTTATCTTACGTTTTAACTTAATCTGTACCTTTGAACCGTAATATACAATCTGAGTGTTTGATCGTTTCCAAAGAATGTGAGAATCCTATTTTTTATGACTTCTCATATTTTTGATTTTACTAGGGAAAAATGAATTCACCAGCACCGATGTCGTCGTTTTTTCTTGTGCTAAATAAATAAAGAATTAAAATTTAATTACTCTATTTTTACTTTTCTAATAACTTCCTGATCTGATTTTATACCGGTACTTTTATACATTGAAATTTGTTTTCTATTGATCCAACAATGAATTTTATCTAAACTTTGATCTAAATCGCATTATTATCAATAGATTTGAATCTTAAAATACAGTTGGAATGGTTGGTTGACTCCAAGAAATGTGACGAGTTGCCATAACATGAACGATATATAATAAATAAAATGATTTCTTCTAACTTTAAAGCAATGACCAGGCTTTCTTCTGGATGTATGCTGCTTCTCATCACGGTTGTTTCTTTAAGCAGCTCTTGTCTTACAGCGGTAAGCAACTCATTGAAAGAGGACTAAAACATCCCCGTAAATTTTAAAAAAAACTTTTCTTCATTCCTTTTCAATTGGGGCCACAGGGTATAAAAGAAAACCTTTTTCACTCCGTTCTGATAATATTGGATGAATCCAATAGCGCCTATTTTTTCTTCTCCTGTTCCATCTTCGGTACAGCAACCATAGAAGCATTACATTCTCGTCTTCTATATCCATTGTTCCACAAACAACTGAGCTATACGCGACAAATAGCGAGTCCGCGTGGCGCCCGCCGCGCGGCCGGAAGTCGCTCCGTCTGTTTTAGGCCTGATACTTAACAAAAGTTCGATTTGGATATGAACGATTGTCGAGACCAAAGATATGACAGTCGATCCAATTTGGTAGGAGGAACAAATGTGGCAAAAGCAAAATTCTGAACCAGTATCGTCAATCATTTTTTAATTAAAGTAACTGTCATTAAATTTGGTAATAGCTAGTGCCGCCAAAATATCAGTTAAATCGGTTTTCTTGTCCGGATTTATTTGAAGAATATTTGTGTTATTCTCTCGATTAAAAAAACGATGGGAAGTGATATTCAAGCACTCAGGACTACCGCCAAACAATTTGCGAAACTCGTTTCAAGAATAGAGTTTCCAGCATCCCTACAGTTCGTTATCACTACTCTTCAGTTCGTGACGCCTTACTGAAACGAATTATTCAGTTGCAGCAACGGATACCTTGTCACTTAGCCAGATCATGGATCAATTTGAGATAATAATTACATTGGTGACTTGGTATAATACATTGTTTCAAAGGCTATGCAGACGAAAGTGGATTTATGAAAATCTTCACATGTGTTGAAAAACAGCTCGGGGGTGGAAGAGGATATTCTCTACCGCCCCGAAATTGTTACTGACCTGTTGAAATTTGTTTTGACAGCTTCGTTATAATGTCCTCTTCACGTTTTCCATCCTCCTTTCTCCGAAAAGTCGCCACGAATTAAATTAAAAATGCCGAAATGTGAGAGTGCAGCGCAGCTATTAGATGCCTTAGGCGCTCAAAACATATGAAATTTTTTTTGAAATGATGGTTAAAACTTTTTTATAATATTTTATTGCCATTTTAGCTACATTTCGTTGTTAAAAGCCGCACGAAATTAACAAATAGAAAATTTCTATCCGAGATGCAGTACAAAATGGCTCGCCATCTTAGAATCGATACAAGCGATGAGAGATAATCGATTGCTACTGTTGTAAACAAATGCGTCGTTCCTGATATAGATGCTGCAGAACGGATTTCCCGTAAACTTTTTACTCTTGGTCCAGTCCGAATTTCAACCTAACCACGATCACTATAACAGAACTAATCTGTTTATGTTAATATGATCCCTGTACCAATAATCTTTGTGCCGTTTTTGCATTGTTGCTACCATTTCGCGGATGCGTAACGTCTCACATTTCGGCATTTTTAATTTAATTCGCGGCTACTTTTCCGAGAAAGGAGGGTTCAAAACGTGAAGAGGGCATTATAACTAAGCAGCTAAAACAAATTTCAACAGGTCAGTACCAGTTTCGGGGCGGTGGAAAATATTCCCTTCCACCCCAGCTCGGAATTTGAGCTCTGATAACTGGCAGTTGGAGAAATTGATTCCCAGAGTGGAAAATTTCCTATTATTAACCAAGTCAGATGACTAAGAAAGTAAAGATTTTTTGAGTATAGCCATAAATGAAATAGCAACAAATCCAAAAGAATTGTTTACAAACAACATGTTTTTGCATATCATCGATAGAATAAAGAATGCGTTGGTCACTCTATTAGCACAACTTTCCAAGGGCGTAGCAGGATTAGCTTCACAGTGGGGAAAAAACAATGAAAAATACTTGTTGAAAATGGTTTTACCTGGTGGGGGGAGGGGGAATAAATGCATTTAACCTGTTTAAGAATTAGTTCGTGAGGGTTCTGGGAAAATTTTGGTAAGTTTATTTTTCGGTATTAAGAGTGGGAATTTTTATTTTCATATATTTTCTATTTTTAAATATTTTAAAAAATTATTAAAAACTGCGAATTTGACGTGTAAGTGAAGTGAGCATTGTGTTCGCCACAGTAGCTCAAATAAACCTTTTCAAACATATAGTATTCCTTTTTACTGTTGTTTCTCATTCATACCGCTGCTATCCTATACTAATTTTTCGGAGGTTTGAGTTATTATCATATATAAAGATTATCTTTTGCCCGCGGCTTTGCTCATTCATAAAGAATTCATATACATATTCATATCCGAATCGCACGGGAACTGCTATTTGGTATAACAGTAGATGACCAATACATTATTCCAAGCAGTTCAGTAGTTTCGACGTGAAATAGAAAAATATCCGAACTAACAAACTTTTACATTTATGACATTAGTAGGATATAAAAACTGTATGTTATCTTCAATCTATCTATATGGGCAACTTAATAAACCATTGGAGTGGATAAGAAAGTCATTTGCTGGGTAGAAGAATTTTTAAAAGGTAGAAAACAGAAAGTTAGGGTAGGAAATGTAGTATCAAAAGAAGTTGAAGTAAAAATGGGTGTGCCACAGGGTAGCGTATTGGGACAATTGCTATTCATTATTCTAATGAATAATTGTGTTGATTGTTTACTATCTGAAATTAGATTGTTTGCAGATGACATAATGCTGTATAAAAGAATCAAAACGATAGAGGATTGTAAACAGTTGCAGGGTGATCTGGACAGGATATCTGAATTGGGTTGGTAAACATGGAATGAAGATAAATGCAAAGAAGAGTCAGCTTATTAGATACACAAATAAAAAACAAAAGGTTAATTATGAATATAACGTGTGGGAAAGAATTGCTTGCTGAAGACTTGAAATGTAAATATCTTGGAATTACTTTTGATAATAAACTTAACTGGGCAGGACACATAGGACAGGTGGTAGGAAAAGGTTTCAAAGTTCTGCACTTGTTGGAGAGAGTGATGAGGGGATGTACGAGAGAAGTCAAGGAATTGGGTTACAAAACTTTGGTCAGACCATTGCTCGAATATGGTAGTATAGTATGGGACCCTCATTTTACATATCAAATACAGAAGTTGGAGAGGGTGCAAAGAAGGGCTGCTAGATTTGTTTCTGGAAATTATCGCAGAATGCAATTCAGTGACGGATATGACAAAGGAGCTGGAATGGGATTCATTGCAAGACAGGAGGAGGATGAGGAGGGTCATGGGAGTGTACAGGGCATATACTGGCGATGAGGCATGGAAAGATATTGCAATAGGTATGAAAAGTAGTGCATGGAACGGGAAAAGATGACCATGACCACAAGCTGGCACTCGATTTCAGGCACAAGGGTGTAGGAAGATTCTCTTTTTTAGGTAAGGGTGTCAGGGATTGGAATGAGTTACCAAGAGAAATGATGAATAATTTACCGAAAACTTTGAAAGAATTTAAAGATAAAATTTGTAGAGGGCAAATGTAGGTAGGTGCAGGATAGGGGAAGATAGGCTGTGTAGGGAAATTGCCACCGGAGCCTCTGCTCCATTGCAATTAAATTAAATTAAATAAATTAAATTAATCACTAATAAGAGATTGCTCATTTGGGGCGCCACAATGAGATCTCGCACCACATGAAAAACTTGCTACGGCCGCCTCTGAGCATAACTTGTATTTTTTAATAACAAAGCCTGAATTTAACCATGTGGGATCTTGGCCTTGTAATTGTTTCTTACAAGAAATAGCCATGTTAACGAAAAGTTCAGAAGACTGTACTAGTGGGAACCATTCAGACAACTAAGTATGGTGGAAGACATGTTCATCTCAAAACAAGAAAATTGTATACTAAAATACAGATGCGAGGTAAGGAGGCTGAAAAGGTTAGCAAGGCAAAAGGAAATGCAAAAAAAAAGAGAGTTAAAATCAGCAAGTTTCATTCTCAAATATATATATTGTAGCTGGAGGGGAAACTAGAAATTTCTACAGATATTTTAGAAAACTGAAAGCAAGAGAGCATTCAAACAATCATAGATAAGAATACAGAGATGTTACTAGTGACATGAAACTTGCAGAAATATTAAGCAACTAATTTCATGAAACCATTACAGATTGACATACAGCAATAGTGGTGGAAATGTCAGGACAGGAGTTTTTCCACGTAAGTAGAAACGACTAGACTAGAAAATTGGAAATATATCATACTATTATGGAACTGTAAAAGGGGGAGTAAAAAATTGGTTAAGGGGATTATATAGCTATTATGTGAATTACCACAAATGTGTTCAATATAGGTAAATAAGACATCATACTATACTCAGAAATAAATTTAATTTGGAGCTGGGCTGCATGCAAGTAGAATGAATTTATGCCACATTCACTACCAGTTCATAAATGAGGGAACACATGACTTAAGAACCACATAGGTATTGGCTTGACACTGACAGTAGTTTACAGTTCACTTGATATCCAATAACATCAGAGCTGTTTATGAGGAAACTCCTTCAAAATAGCAACACAAGTAGAGGAGAGGTTATTCATATGAATTTCAATTGGTTATGTGCAAGCTATTCTAGATGACTTGATGCCCAAGATGATGGTATAGCACTGGATCGCTTCAATTCATATGACAATATAGGCCTTAAAACTGTGGTGAATAAGATTAAAACCAACTGGTTAAATCAGAATGTCTTGTTGGGTTATCTTACGAAGGCGGAAGCAGAGAGCCAGGGTAGAAACTGTAGTATCAGAAAAGTTGAAAATGAGGAGTGAACAAGGTAGTGTATTGAGAGGATTGTTGTTCATTGCGCTAAAGCAGCAATTCCACAACTTCTTATGCCCATAGACCCCTTCTTGGAACAAAAACATGATCACGGATGCTCAAGCGAAATTATATAACTGCTTAAAAGAAAAATTACTAATTTAATTTTGATGTCTTGAATGATAAATGGTGACATAAAAAAAGTATAAATTAAACATTGATACTTACTGCAGTAGTTATTGAAAGTATAACTTCTGTTTTAAAATATAAAAACATTTTTTTCACTGATATTGGCGAGCCTGATGGGATGACACAAGATCATTTGTGCTCGACTCTGTAAGTAACAAGTCTCCACCAACACTAATTTCCAGTTGATTTCTTTTCTTACTAATGAGGGGCATAACTGCACTAAATCCAAATTCTACTTAATAGGTCATGGGAAAACAATCAAAAGCTTCTTTACAGTGACCCATAATGCAGAATATAAAATTGTATCTGTGTTTGTAATATTCCAGAGTGTGAACAAATTTCAGAATAAGAAATAAAGGAGAGTGACTTTTAGTGGATGGCGGCAATGTAATTTTAAGTGTTGCTGAATTAGTGTGGAAGTGTGTCAAAGGTGAGGATGTTCCTGCTAAGGAAACTTCAAAAATAATTAGTCAAGGGGAAGTGATAATGCTGTTAAATGTTACTGATAATTTTTTGAAACAAAAGAGGCACACTCCACACAATTGCTGCTAGTACAAAATATACATAATAGTGCTTCAAAAAAGATTCATGAAATTTTTTGCCAAAAGCAAATGACAAGATTTTTCAAGAATTAACTATATAACAGTAAGTGACAAATGTTAATAAAAGAAAATTATGTACTGTAGTGCACAAAATAGAACAGCCATATTTTCGGTTTAATTAATACAATTTTTATTTTAAATATGTTACTATTTATTACTATACTGTGAAAATAACATTGAATTTAAACGATTTTTGCATGTTGCAGATAGGTATTCTTTTTTCCATCTATCTATTCTCAGATCAGTCACAGCCATGGTCTCGACCCCTGATGGACAATCAAATTTAAGCACATAACTGCAATGAAGTCTTCATGGGGTGTTGTAAACACATGATATTTCGACAAATAGCCCCATTGTCTTCCCCAAATACAAAAACATCTGTACTGGTCAACTGACCGACAGCTACGGAGACAGCTCAGGTGCCGCAATTCAACGGATTTGTTCGTGGCCCGCGTCTGGTGGCTGGCAGCCAGTGGGCATGGTTGTAGATCTTCACTGCAGGCCATGAACCCTAATATGGAGCTGTCTATGGCAGCAGCTGGACAGAGGTACCACGCTCTTTGTAGAGTTTCACTAAGGCTATTTTCCACACCTCGCATGGTCAATTGAAGGTATCGGCCAACCAAATTTTTACTGCATCAAATAAAGCAGTTGGAGGGCAAAGAGATTTGTTTGCAGAACTTATCATAGAACATGAGTAACATGATAGAGGAGCCAAGTCGGGAGTAATACGAACATGGAGCGCTTGGTGTGTGTAAGGCATTTATTGGCAATGAGGCCTGGATGGTTATTAGGAGAAAAATTAGTATTACATGGAAGGGAAAAGAGAATTATGATCACAAACTATACTTGATTTCAGGTATAAGGGATGGATAAAGTTATCATTTTTACAAATAGCTGTTGGAAACTGAATTAATGATTGATTCTGAACAGTCTGGCTGAAATGAAAAAAATTGAAGCAAAATTCTGCTTTGTATAAAAGTACTGGAGAAATTGCTGCCAGGTTAAGAGCTCCACAACAATTAATAAAAAAAATAATAACAAATCTTACTGCAAAAGATAAACACCAAAATTGGTGAAGGTAGCTTACCCATATATATATATATATATATGGAGAAGAACATGCTAAAAAACTGCTGAGTAGTTTATACCATTGAAACTATATGTAACTATTGTTTATATGATTTTAGCTTAGTCTGCAATACACTAGTAACTCTGGAAGTTTGCAAAAACTAAAGACCCCTTCAGAATTTGGCAAATGCCAGAGCCAAAATTCAGTGTGTCAGAATATTATTATATTTAATGAATAAAACATTGACAACTCGGCTACATGTTAATTCTAACAAACATTTTTAGATAGCAAAACTTAATCTGGGAACAATAATCTGTGTAAAAAAGAAATGCATCAATAATAACAGTTGGCAGACTTACCACCTTGGGACATGGACACTTAGGATTCTGCAGTTTTCTTATATCTAAGAAACTGATATTTGACCATATATTTCCAAAACCCTACTAAACAGTGTAATTCATTAAATCTATAACAGTATTCAAAGGTGGGAGTCACACAAGTCTCACATTCAAAGCTAGATGTCTGTATCTGAGAGGCAGGATATATGCTAATACTCAACAGTTCCACCAGAAACCCTAGAACAGAATGTTGGTAAAACCTGGGTGAAGTTCTTTAAAAACTTTGCAAGCCCTTACCCTATTCCTTGGCTATTCTGCTACTATTAACAGACAAAACCATTGGTTTTTTTATGCTGATGCGAAGAAATATTCAATACATGTTCTTGGAAATTACTGATTAAAAATTCTACTTCCTCAATGCTGGTTCCTGTAACTCCATTCTCATGGAGCATCCCTCCCCTTTTCCCATCTTAATGGCTTATCAACATTGACTTCAGTGGATAGGAGGAGGAGGGAGGAATTCGGCCACGTAGTCCTGGAATGCTTTTAAGAAACCATGGAAAACCAAAATCTGGATGTAAGGCACACCAGGCTCAAAATCACTTTATTGTAACAATGTTTCTCACGTAGAATTAATGCTCAATTAACATTACCTTCGTATATGCTAAAATCAAAATAAAACAAAGGCACAAGATGATCTACAACAGTAATGCAAAAGTAGATAGCTTCGGAAACAAATATTTTGACCATGAAAGACGAAAAACCTACAATCCCCCTTCTGCAGTGTTGTGTTGTCAACCACAATTAAATTGTCTTCATCACGATGCCCATACCCTGTCCAATACCTAATTACGTAACAAAAGAATGTTTCCTCAAAACATCAGGGGCCTAGGCTAGGGGGCATCCATTAACTACACAAGATGAAATGGGAGAAGGGTCTGGCGAAATCACACCGGGTGGGGGGGGGGGGGGGTGTCAGCAGAAATCTCATGTCATCTTTTTTAAATCCTTGTAGAACAGTAGAGCTAGAAAAAAAAAGTCTACAAAACTAACAATGTAGTCAGCGGGGGGAGGGGGCTCCGTCTCACCTCACCTTATGGGAAGGGGGTCCGGCCAGATCCCACCACAGGGGGAAGTACAGATTTCCGAAAAAAAAACCTCATGTAATTAATGGACGTCCCCTTATGTCCACTGCATTGAATACCTCACCCTGCCAATCAAGTAATTTTCTTAAATTCTTGGGTCCAGTTTCAAACAATCATTTTTCCAGCCCGGCCATGGCCAAATTGGACTCTCCTCTGGCACTTAAAAGTGATGAAATACTCCCCCCCCCCTTCCAAGTCAAGTTGCCAAGTCTAAAAAAGAAATTTTGCTATTTTCATCCATAGCAACAAATGCATCCCCTAATTTCTATTTTAGAACTTCATATGTACCCACACCCAAGTTGCTGCTTTTCAATTGGTCCCAGTCATAGTCACAATCAGCTACTATTATAAGGACAACCCTCCTAATGCGCCCTTGGTCACCAAATATTGATCTGCCTACAACCTCTCCACATGAACTTTTTTCAAAATACTCGTAATCTATTGTAAAGTCATGTTTACAGAGTGCTGTACAGAGGGGGATACCAAATTTCTTTAAATTTCTATGGGAATAAGGTACAAACCTAGGACCAAAATCTAAACATCTTTCATTTTATCTCCACATTCATTGACTAGCATTTTAAACCGCCTTTAGTAAAAAGCAGCTCCCTCCCCTAAGATTCCAGTCATAGACCATTGACTCAGAAATACTATGAATGCTATTAACATATATACACACAATTTAAACTTCTTTGAACAGTCCTTACTAGAATAACCCCCCCCCCCTTTCAAATTTTCCACCTCAAGACACTTCACAATCTACTGTTCACCCCATCATCTTACAGTGAACTATCATTATACCATTAATATCTATATAAATTATCTGATGGCTGGACATGGATTTGAATCTGTCCCATCCCAAATGTTTTTGCAGCCTTGATTATCGCACCCAACATCTATTATAACTCTTTTACCAAAAAACAACCAGAGAGCTATTTTGAAGATGGAATACACTTGGTTTGAAAATCCCAATACAATAAGAACATTAAAATAGTCAATATGACAACTGCTAAGCAATGAATGCAGCTGATAAGCTCACAACAGTGGCACAATTTTGAGAGGTATTAAAAATAGTATGATCAAATTTTAATGTACTCCACACCTATGCCCCTAGAAGCAAATCTATTTTATTTACCAGTTTGAGATTTAGTTTCTGCTGAATAAATCGACCATATTTATCTCATTAATCTAAGCCTGAACTTTCATTTTAAATGTCTTATGTTCTCAGTGAACAGTTGTCAAATTTTGAAGGGCATTTGTTTTGTAAGAAGTTTTAAGCTAGTCGACTTGATTTACAAGTATGGTGCTACGCAAACCTGAATAACAAAAAGCAGACTATAAACACATTAAAGATTTGTAAAAAGAATTCAATAAGGATTGTTTCCACGTAACACACAGGAGCTGCACCAACATAGTTTCCCAAAGACATTATAATGTTACTAAAAAAGAAAACTTCTACACAATATCATGAGAAGAGCGATGAAGACCAACTTCATTTAATTACATGTGGCTATTTTATTATTGTTCGAATAGCACAGCTCCTATAAATTTTGTTGTAACTTTCATGACCCTGCAGATGTTTCTCTTTTTAATGTAAGAATTTTATCTACTTCACATTTCTACAAACTTCTACAGTCAAGGAGGTCAATATGTCTGAACACAATATTTGAGCCTAGGTAGGTTAACACACTTCAAGTCTGCAGCAGGGTGGGTATGAATTAACCCTCACACTTATGTGAGCCATAAGTGGGTGTTTGACTACAATAAAGAAATTGACTCATTTATTGCATACAATCAACTTTCTAATTCTACTATATGATTAATTTACCTAAAAAAATAAAACAGAAAAATGAATAAAGGTAACAAATTATTAACAGTGTTGGAGCTCATACCCATTGACAATTTCCCCAACATATCTACTCAAAATTCATACATTTTTTTTTAATCTTAAAATCCTTAACGGTTGGTTTCTTGTCCATCATAAACTTGTCCCTCACTCCTCTAACCACAAATTAAAACTTTCCTCCCCCCTTATGTCTGAAACCAATTATCTTCTCTTCCACAAATATTTATCCAGGCCTAGTCGACATTTGCTCACAATTTTCTCAATGTAATCCTATTATACAGCATTATTCAAACTGCAAAAGGGCATAGCTGAAATGCTTTCTGTTTCTTGGCCCCAATTTTCCTATGCCTCTAATGATCACAAGGGGGTGGGGGGGGGGAGGAGAAAGAAAAAAATGCTCTCCTTCCCTCACTAACACTAATCCATTCCAGTTAACACATTATATATTTACATCCCACCTACCCTAACCATTTTATTACCATATCTGAAATTTGAACATGAAATCATCTGCTCCCCCAGGGTCATTCCTCCTAATTTAGTAAGCAGCTAAATGCATTTATCACTTCTATTCCCCTATAACTGTACCCCCAACAACTCGTGTTCAACGTTTGTGAATACATATGAACTGTAACAATCAACACTATCTAGTAATAATATCTCTGCACCATTTCCTCCTCCTGTCCCTACAGTACACTCTATAACCCTCAGTAAAAACATCATTGTCTGGAACTCCTTTTAACCAAGACTCAGCCCCTATAACTATTCCCATTTAAATAAAAATTTTCAGACTTGATAAATATGACAGCAAAAAAGTACATATTAACATTAAGCAACAACTGTATTGGTACAGACTAAAGAAATTTTCATGTACACTGACAGTTGTGCTTTGAAATCTGCTGCCATTTTATAATCTGTAAGAGCCAAGCTTGCAGTGGGGTTCTGCATAAAGCTTGAATCTTAGCTCTGACTGTGCGTAGCCTAGGATGTTACAGTACTGACTTAAAAATAATAACTCAGCTGCCACATAGCTTATTTAAGCAAAAGCTACGGAAAGGTATAAGTTCAAATGATGTTCACCAGTCCAGTCTTGTTAGATAACTATATTATTCAAAATTTTACAAAGTCAGAAAACTGCACAGGCAATCAGACAATTTTACCAAAGAAATGTTTGCAAATTCGATTAACCGTTCGAGCCAGACCACACCCCAATAGTTTTAGCTATAAAAATTAAATGAAAGTGAATCACACACTCGCCTTGTTCAATAGTTTAGTTAATTTCAAACAATCCCGCCCCATTTGGAAAAATACTACTTTTAAATACACATTATAATAAAACTGAGTGATCTACGCTCCATGTTAGTGAGCCCAAGGTTTTCAAAGCTAACTGCTAGAGACTACATCTTGTCGTTCTCACTGTTCCTAGCAGACTGAGCCTAACGTGGTGTTGCTCCGACTGAGCTACATGTTATCGAGTTCACGGTTCCTGGCAGACTAAGGCTAACGTTGTGTTGCATCGACTGTTTCTGTATGACTGAGGCCGACTAACTGCAGGCATGAGTCTATATCATCGCACTTCTCGAAGATTTCTGGCGACTCTGCTTTCTCACAAACCGTGGGAACAAGCTCTTTTGCTCATTCACATGGATAGATCCTGGGAGGCTGATCAGATATGAAATTGCATGTCTGAAAAACTTGCATCATCTAATTTGACCTTGACAATAAAAATAATTATATCTCTTTGAAATTTTTCAAATAGCTAGATCTTTAAGTAAACGTTAACTTTAGTTATCATACAAAATTTCGTAACATTAATACTTCAGCCAAAAATAAATAATTTAGATACGAACTTCCACTCCAGGCGAATGCTGAAAACTAAAGTAACAGAAAATACTATCTTGAAAGATATAAAACCCCGATTCCTATCTTGAATTATCATAGAAACTAATTTTAGAAAATGAAATGCAATACTAGTATTCTATCCAATCTAACTCGTGGTTCTAAGAATAAAATTTTGTTACGCAGTTACAAAATTTAACAGATAGCTTACAAAGCCCTTATCATATGACAAAATTAACTTACAAAAAATTCACACAAGACAATATGCCAAGCTTTACACTATATGATACTGAATTAAATTCTATCAATTTCTTTTTTGCACGCATTTTAAATTCCAGCATCTTACATTAGGAGAAAGAATTATGGATCAGATAAATAATACGGCAGTACAGATGTATTTTACTTTAGTACACAGACCAACCTAATCTAAGCAAAAATACACATTACATAAATAAAAAGGGGGGAGGAACCTGAAACATACTTGCTTGTTGATTTCGTTATATGGAAGTTCCTAAAAGTTATCGTAGTTGTGACTATATTTACACACTAGTTGTTTCTGTTTAAAATGCTTTCCAGCCACCAGTCTGGTACTCCTGCTTGGTGGAATAATAATTCTATCACTGTTAGGGAAATAACTACACAACATCAAACAAATGTACCAACACACACGGGTTTAACTTGTGCAGCAATAGTTTTATTAACACGAGACTATTTCCACCAACGCGAACAACCAGAAAAATCTGACTTTCTTCTCTGAAGATTAGGTTTGTAAAGATAGTGGTGATAATTGTGAATCCTTACAATCGCTTAAACACAGTTCAACCTTGCTTCTTACACTTCCTTCACAGTTTATATAAAGTTCTCACACATTATCATATTACTCC
Source organism: Vandiemenella viatica (assembly GCA_031002005.1). Classification (NCBI taxonomy): domain Eukaryota; kingdom Metazoa; phylum Arthropoda; class Insecta; order Orthoptera; family Morabidae; genus Vandiemenella; species Vandiemenella viatica. Next base: position 17,008,362 of record CM061919.1, read on the forward strand.
CTTTCTGTAACTTTTTTTTTTCAACAATCTTCCTTTCTTTTTTCTCTTACTTCTGAGATAATCCCCCGTATGTCTGCAATATTACAACACCTGAAAATATCGATCTTTCCCTCTACGTTCCTATACATTAATACTGTTCTAACACCGTAATTCTCACTGTGGTGTTACAAACCCATCCAATGACTGCAATGACAACAGATCATAACTAACCTCTTGCAATGGTTAGACAAAGAAATGTTCAAACTAAGAATTTTCTATCTGTATATTATTTCCAGAAGGCATTTTTTGTGACAAACTCTTTTTCCCTTTATATGAAACCAAAATCATTAAGTGAGGAATCATTTTAAAAGTTAAATTCACCACTTCCAATGAATTGTTAATTTGGAACTGCACATCATATTGCTAGTTTATGATTCAAACTTTTGTCCCAGTTTGGGAGGAGCTGTTCCTGTGGCGGCACTTTCTGTTCTTTGCTTATTTCTTCACGGTTGAGTTTTTAACTACAGCACATTGCAACAACCGACTGCTGCTCCACCTGTTGGCTCGATCACTAACTGCTAAAAAGTAAAACCGAATTGCAGTTGGTGACGTGTATGTCAGCATTTTTTGTCTGAATGCATCGGCATGGCACAAGTGACATGTCTTTTTAATGGCTACTCGATTAAACGAGTCAGTTAATACCCCAGATATTCAAATTACTGACTCACTATTAAATTTTAATGCTTCATCATATTTTATTCACATGCATGAACTGAATCAAAAATCATTTCATATTTGCGTTTATGTATACCCTTTCTCCGAAGTGTGGAAGTTCTGCATGTGCGCACTAGTCGAGCAACATTTAAGTACTTAATAATCCACAACATAAAGAAATAAGTTTCCACTTGCCTGTCAAAAAAATCAACTGCATTAAATGGAAGCTTGCTTTCCTTAGGAAGGTTTCAAAATATAAGGAATAGGGATTAACTATAATTTTTATTCAATAAATAAGCTTAAATAATTGTATTTACAAATTTAGCTACTATCTGCTAAAACATATTTATTCCTTTTTCAATTCAGGAGGTGCCCAGTTAAAATAAAACAATCCAGAAGATTTTGCCTGAAAAATAATAAATTTCAAACCATAATATATTAGAAGATAGGTAAAACTACATAAAAAACAGACAATAGCATACAACCACATGTAAATCAAAAGAAAATAAAACTAATATGAATTAAGCTATAAGTTAGTTTAGACCACCAGGACCGATTTGGACTGCATGGAAAACAAATTGTTGGGTCTCCAAGCAGTTAAAGACATACATATTTAAAACTACAGTGACAAATTTCTCTGCTTTTAAGAATGCTCAAAAGTTTCAATAAACCAACAATTTTCAGTTCTACCTAATCTTTCAAAACAACTCATTCATGCATTTTTTAAACATTGTACTATTCTGTCTCAATTCTGCATTGTGAATTAAAACACGCCAAAATTATGACAATCCAGAAATATCCACTGTTTGCTAAACAAATCTGTTCTGTTGACTTGGTTCATTGAGACAACTGCAACAGATTTAGCTGTTTTTAGCCCGAGTGGCGGAAAAAATTGTGTATTAAAGTCTCGGTTTAAATCTCAAACCCTTAAGCAAGTAGCATGGAGTGGGGACAAACAACACTATTGGAGGAGACTCTCCTGCTGGATAGGGACGTGAACTAGGTACCTCCTTGCCATCTTTTGGATGACCACACTTAAAAAAGGATGCCACCAGGATTTATCATCTCCCTACTTTCATCTTCATATACATGACACAAAACATTAAACTTAACAACAATCATCAACACACATACTAACACTTTGACAAACCCTCATACCTGCCCTAGTAGGACTCATGTAGGGGTTATGGATAGGGATTGCAATCCAGTAAAGTAGGGTCCTAAAATCTCGAGGGATCCCACATAATCTGACAGTCTTGCGGATCCTGCACAAATTTATGTGGATCTGCAATTCGTAAATTGTCACCTTCGTCATTTCCTTGCCTAGCACGATTTTCTAACTGTTTACTAAGGTTATAGCAGACTTAGTAATAACAAAAATTCTTAAATTACTATAAATAAATTCTTAAAAATCAATAAACACAATCTCTTAAAATTATTTGGTACTGGCTGTTACCTCAGACTTCATGTGTGTGGACTTCAAATTTTATTTCCAGAATTGGACAAAGAAAACTAAGTTACATAAATGGTGTCCCACAAACTGACAGAGAAACAAAGCCTCAGCCACCGATATAGCATTACACTGTCATATCTGTTTGTATGTCACTATTTGATTAGTTTTGAAAATTTCATGACAAAATATGTTATTTATCATGAAAAAAGTATGGTATCTCCTAATTATATATAGCACTTCCTTGTCAAGTTTCATCAAGACCGCTTTAGCCATGAAACCACAACAGACAGAGTTACTTTCACACTTATTAGTGTAGATAAGAAAACACTGGTATGAATGGAACTTTATTTGTATCAATATATTTATGTATTAATTACATGTTCAATTATATTTATTATGTTGCACAACCCTTGACTGCCACTGGTTACATATGCAATTTTTAAGAAGTAAACTGGGAGACAGAACAATCAATACTATTTGTTTCTTAAGATCTTTCTTAAAAGCATCAGTAATTAATGGAGTTATATTTTTTTAAAGATACAGTGTGATTTGCTATTTTCATTTAGGTGTCTTACATACAATACCAAATAATATGATTGGCTGCTTAGTATATAGACAGATTATTTTAAAAACATGACTTACTGTAAGACATGTAATGTAACTACGAATGAATATGTTATTATTTGATTATTTTCTTAAAGAATTAGATTTAAAAAAAATAAAGCAGGAAGTTACTGTAATGTAAGAGATTAATCTGTAGTTCTAAAGACTATACTTAAAAGAGGCTAGAAATTTTTAAATGAATGCCATTTTGCTAGCTAAAATATTGTTAACTGTTGATTTTTAAAACATAACATTTTAAGTTGAATTATTTAGCAGACATTTATTATTTAATTTGATAACACTTTTGAAAACTAAGATAGATCCCACAGAATCGACGTCAATCCTACAAACTTTCTGCAGGATTACAGTCACTGGTTATGGATCAGCCTCAGTTCAGAAAAGCATACATTACGAATCCTCGTGCAAGAAAACAGGTGCCATCTATGCCGATTTTAACAGTTGGCATCAATTACGTAACCAATCAATAATCACCACTAAATTATAGTATCACATAAGTCGTACGAAATATAATTAACACCCAACAGTAAGGGGGGGGGGAGAGAGTTATTAAAGGCAATGATTTGTATGTTACATTTTGATTACTATACTACTCCTAACATTACAATAACAAACTGCCCTGACAATTTAATTAAAATTGGATTTTCCTTGACAATGACCCATCAGTTATTACTGACGTGGAAGGATCTAAAAATTGGAATATTTTCAATACACTTCATTAAGAATAGTAGAACTGGCCCCGTTATACACTGCACTTTTATAATCAGTAAATATTTTAAATACTCTAATCATTAAATATTTTTCAATGTAATTCTGGACTGTCACCACTATGAATAGCATAAAGCTGATATTCATAATACCAGAGACATCAAAATAGGTTTATTTAAACATTTATGAAGAGAATGTTACATGTGTGTGATTAATTTAAACACGTTCTTCATTGTTGGAATATCTCAAATGCTAGCAATACAATACATTCATTTTCCATGGATCCCAATATAACAGATTGACTCTGGGGGAGGTGGAAAGTTGTCAATTTACAGATAAACTATTGCATAGCAAAATAAATACACCAAAAGATACTGTCACAGCATTATATACATGAATTATATCAACAAACTACTGGCAGTTATTTTGCAGATACCTTAGAAATAAAGTTTTCGATGGAGTAGGAGTTGTCCATTAGCAATTCTTTCAATATTTTCCTGAATTTAATCTTATCACCTGCTACACATTTATGTTGGGAGCTTATTGAAGATATGGATCCACGAATATCGGACCCCTTTTTGAAAAAATGAAAACTTGTAATCCTTGTGAAGATCATTTTTACTCCAAGTGCTATAATCGTGTATTTTACTATTTGTTTCAAACGGAGCACAATTTGTGACCATGTGCAAATATTAATGTGCAGATTTTTGGAAAAAATCTAATTCCACAAATTGCACAGGTAAGACAAAAGGGCTTTCATAAGCATAAAAATTGCAAACCTTGGCCTACAGCAAACAAACTTATCAATTAAAAATTGTTCCACCATTTTAGTAGTTAAGAATAAATTTCACTGTAACCACGCACCAGCCCAATTGCATTTTCCTTCTTTTCCACTGTTCCCACCAAATGAGGGAAACTATGAGATGATATGAGGACAATTTCAAAGACCAAACTAAAAAATTTTAACAACAAAAAGTTAATAAAGTATGAGAGAGAAAATCCGTTTACTCATTATGAGAAATAAGATGGAGGATTATAAGATCTTTTTCGGTTTTATCCTTGATATCTGAGCCCTATCAAACTTTTAATAACTGGAAAAATTTTCAAACAAATTTCAGCACTTTGGGAAAGTACTCTTTACTTCTAATGTTGAATGAAACAAATAGAAAAAGCTATGTGATAAACTATGGCATTATTTTTACAATAGCAAATTATAGAAGTAATTTCTTTTAATTCCAGCCTTTCCAGCTCATACGTAAAAAAAAGGGCCATAGCCACCACAGAATGACAGGAAAGAAACAGGGAGGGAATCAAACATGCCCTTTATGAAAGAACCATCCCAGTATTCTCATGAAGAGATTTTGGGAACTAAGAAAAACCAAAATCAGCATGGCAAAAATGCCCATCAATTTAGGAATTACTGGAGACCACGATTCCACAAGGAAGGAAGTACAGTAGTCAAATACAAGACACCATTATAAATACTTTCTGAAGTACATTTAGCAGTGTCGTGCTGATCCAAGGTGTATTACAATGCAGTTTCTGTTTGAAAATAAAGGAGTAATGGTACTACATTACTACTGTTTGAAAATAATGTCTTACGATTGACTAAAGCAGTATTATATTGTCATCAAAGAATGTTGTAGTGGAATCACGATCTACAAAAACTTTCAATTTAAATATGACTTACTAGTAATATTTGACACTCACCCTTGAGTGGAGTAACCAGAAGTGATGGGACAGAGCTGTGAAACAAGGAATCGTCCTTTTGGTATGAAATTTGGTGCACACATTCCTTGGTAGTTAACACTCAAGGGGGAAAAAAATGTTAATCTAAAGATACGATAAACAGATGGTGAATATAAAATTGAGGTCATGTCTCCATGATAAAATATGAAAACACTGCCTCGAAAATAAATTACTCGTGCCTTATGTTGTAACAAAGCATACTAGTTTTGATTCTGGTCAAGGACACATTTCATCCTAACCATATCCACCATGACATAGGCATCTGGAAATACATTAACAAAAATGCACTGTATCAACCACTTTCAGTAATAAAATGTTGGCTGCCATGCAAAATATGTCAGCACATTACTGTCTAGTGGAATAAAATGGGTTACACACAAAAATCTTACGAATTGCAGACTATTAACTATCCCATACCTGCCATACAGATGCAATTTTTTTTATCATGACTGAAGACTAAGAAGCATTTAATAATTTGTATTTCTTGCGAAACAACTTGATTGCAAGTAGCCACATTTCAAGTGACCTTTTTTCATTCATATATATTTGATGGCAGTTACTGTGCAAAGTACGGCCAGTAGAATAAACTGTTAATTCGGGTTGAACATATGGACAGCTGCTTCCTTGGCACTTACTCTTTAGTGAAAAGTGTAACCAAAAGCCATATAATATGTAACAAAGATGTAATTAACGTTGAACCATACAGTTACGAACATTACTGACTGCGTTAACAGATGCAATTATAGTCAGAATCTGGCGTGGCCACTGTCTTCTTCACTCAAAATCCACTAAGCACCATGGAATATTAGTAGTAATTCTGGTCCGTGCTGTCATTCAACCTAAATACAACATGGTTATGCATATTATTACTGAATTAGCGGCAATAGACATCTGGAGCCACCTGTGATGTCATAGTAAGAATTCGGTATGGCAGTCATCTTATTAACTCAAAATCCAACATGCAGGGCCACATTTAGGCATAGGCTACCTAGGCTGTAGCCTAGGGGCATGCAAAAATAATATATGTGTATTAGTTGCCGACATCCTCTTGACGTGTTGAGAGTAATCAATATTGTGTTTTTCATCTTTCTCTATTGTGTGCTTTTATAGATTGTTTTATTTTAATATGTAGGCCTACTCTTTCATATTGTTACTAAAACATTACAGTTTGTAATTTTGTAGGCTTTTGCTGAGGGTGTTTGGTTGCAACTACAGCACTAAAATAGGCAGCACCTTATCTATTGATCATCAGTCAACATCACTTGCTAACATCATTCACTTCAGTCTCGGATACAATGAAAAAACCACGTTACAAAATTCCATTGTTTTAAGCAAGTTATTCTCGTATACTTTTACTATCATTACTTTATTCAGTATTTTCCATTAAAAGGTTATTTAATTTAAATAATAATCAATCGATATTGCCTTATATATATAAGGCCCACACCACAAGTGTAGCCTAGTCGCCTACATACCCTAAATTCGGCCCTGACCCCACGGAATATTAGTTGTAATTATGGTCCAAGCTGCATTCCAACCATTCACGGTAATGATGGCTGCTACACATCCACTAATACCGTACATAACCCGACTTGTGCATTCTATTACTTCTGTCCTACCCATTTTATTGGCTTCGTGTACAATTTTCTTGAATAGTAATGCCTACGGCGTGCATTAATCACATTTTCACTCCGGAATAACAGTTTTTTCTACTGATCAAATTTGCACAGCAGCCTTGATGGCTTTAATGAGCACTTTTTCCTGTATTCTTTAAGAAATACATACTCCAAACTTTTAGACTGACAAAACAATTCCTTGCAAATTCACCACCACTGTAACGATTTTTACATTTGGATTTTAATACATATAGGCTAATGTCCTCTGACGCATATAAATTGTTTACTGAATTTTGAGGATAAGCTATTGGTCATCAAAAATTAAAAAAATACAAATTTAGCATAGCATACATTTCAAAAAAACATTCCTTCTACGCTTCCATTACCCAGACAGACCCAACAGTTTTCGCACCTGATAAATTGATTAGAACAATTGCAATAAAATTGGAGGCACTTTCCCTATATTGATTCGATTTTCATGCACTTTTATTGCCAGTTCCTTACTGCTTCTGAATTACTTATTTCAATCAATCTTTATTGAAGTTCACGATACAGAAGGTAGTAGTACTCTTTTCCTAAGCTTAACAGATGCTTTTTTTTATGGCGTCAGGGCCATTTGATGCGGGATGGGATTGGGAACAAGGAACAGGAAGAAATTCGGTCATGGCCTTTTGAAGGTAGCATCCCGGAATCGCCTGGAGTGATTATGGGAAACCATGGAAAACCGAAATCTGGATTCCCGGACGGGGATTCGAAACGGTGTCCTACCGAAAGCGAGGCCAGAACGTTAACCGTTCACCCACCACCCTCGGTCTTACCAGCTGATGTAATGAGTATTTTTTAAGATATACTGCTTGTCGAAATGCCTCTCGTACTCCTCTTCTGATACACAATAAATCTCAACACTATTTGTCTGAAAACCCAGGGATCGGGGAGAACCATTTAGCACCGGAAGTACCAATGAGGTTTCTTAAAAACAGACTGCCCCAAATAATACCTAACCCATACATCAAAAGAAAAGCAACTACAGATATAATAAAATACTTACAACAATCAAAGAGAAGATCAGGAAACCCACTCCTCCGATCAGTTGTGCGTTATACTTCCTCTGCTTTGCATCGTGATGAGCTTGCCACGAACCTTGAGGAACTGGTAAATCATTCATACTCGGTGGCTTGAAGTCCGCAGGTGGATGATACGCTCTAGAAACGCCTGATAATAATAATAAAATACTATAAGTCAATAGTTTTACAATACATGGCTCGAACCACAAAAATAAATCATAAACACCAAATGCTGTTAGCAGATATTCTAATGAAAAAGATTTAATAATTTAGTTACCAGAGTTCCTAGTAAACAATCTGGTGGTAGCTAAGCCAAGTCTCGCGAACATTATTGTTATTCAATAACGACCAATACTGTATCCAATTTCTGTTTCCTGACCCTGCTGCTCCGGGGTGAAAATCCAAAGACGTTAAAGATAGTAGAGAGACGACGAAACCATGGAGGAAGGAATTATATGGAGGAGAAGTGACGTTAAATCGGTGAAGCAAGCACTAAACTCTCCCGCATGGTGGCAGCACCGGCAGCGACCATATGGCGCTTCCCAACAATTAAGGTGTTCACATTGTGGTAGATGCAGTGATTATTTCATTTAGTATTGTGTATAAGTGTTTAAAAATGCCAGCTTGTGTTGCGTACGGTTGCACAAATAGGCCAGACAGGAAAGAACCTGGAATATCATTTCATAAGTAAGTTGAATTGTAATTATCGTTGTTGAAGTGAGCGGTAGACACCGCAAACTTTGCAGCACGTTTATAAATATTTAGTCATAGCTCTCAATGGGATGACTTTGTTCTCAAATTTTTCTTGGTGTAGTGTAGAAAATCAGCAAACTTGCTATTTTGCACATAATAGACTAGCATTATTTTTAACGAGTGTTTAAAATGAGATTTAAAGGGGCGTGTTTTACTTCGCGATTCAGTGAATTTACTATTACGATTTCTTTCGTCACGTTGCTGATTATACTGACAATGGATGATGAAATTAACTGTTATGTGAGAAGCTGTGAGTTTTATTAATTTTTTAAATAGCTATTTCAGGCCATTGACTTAGGTTATTTTTAAAGCTTCATATAAGACTTGTTTCTGTTTGTAAATACGTCTATACGGTACCTATTTTTACCGATTTTGAAATCTTTCTCATCTATTTATGTCGAAACAGGTTCATGCAGAAATAAAAATGGGCTTCATAAATAAAGAAGTTCTTGGCCTTTGAACAAAATCAATTTGGGGAATGTGTTTCTAATTTAGTCTCTCTTTTTTTGTACAACATTCTCTCCCCCCCCCCCCCCCCGTATCTAAATCTAACTGAGAGATAATTTTTTTTAGAATTGTCCTAATAAGTAGGGCTGTGAAATTAGACAACACATCTTGATCAAGAGAATGTTCATCAAGGTGACTGAATAAACATTTTATTTCTGGTACCAGCCTACAAAATGTCTGGGTTGCTCATCCCTAGAGTGGGTCCTCTTACTTTTTTTCTGGTCTAGGACACATTTCAGACTAACCACAAGTGGTAGTAATAAAACTGAAATATCCATTCTGCATGTCAACTATGTAATCATTGTGGCTTTGACAGAATTAATTTTTGGTCCAGTCTGCATCCAAACCTAAACCCCTCAATTTGGATGTTGTATATCCCCCAAACTAAGCAAGATATCGAAAACATTTATTCCTTATTATCGAGTTTTTTCGTCGTGTTACATAAGAATCCATCATTAAATTTGACTTTTGCGAAATTTTTTTCTGCATTTCAACTCAAGACACCTCACTTTTGAGACAGTATATCTCGAGAACTAGGTGAAATATCGAAAAATTTTACTCTTTATTTTTTATTTGTCTCGTCTTTTTAAATAAAAATTCATCATAAGATTTGACTTTGAATAATTTTTTCTTCTGAATTTCAACCAAAACCATTTCACATTTGAGACAGAATATCTCGAAAACTAAGCAGGATATCAAAAAATTTTATTCTTCATTTTTTATTTGTCTCATCGAGTTACATAATAATCCATCACCAGATTGCGGCGTCACGTTTATCCTAGAGTCCCCTTGAGGTGTTTGTACATATTCCCCGTGTTTGTTGGGAAGCGGTCAAGCCCCCACCACTCCGGCCATGCCCCCCCACTCCTCCGCCGGCCTGCTTCACTCCCATGCGTGGTAAAGGTCTCTTGCGTCGTCTCCATATTATTCCTTCCTCCATGGACGAAACGACTCAAAGACTAATTTTTTAATATTCGGTAAACTAATATTTGGTACTGTTGAACACTAAACTTTGTGTGAAACACCTAAAGCAACATAAAATGTATATTAAATCTTTTAGCTGCAATATCCCTCATCACCTATATTCAAATTTTACGAATTTTAACTTCTTAACTGTTTTAAGTAAATTGTTCAGAATTTCAGTCGGATATGAATTGTTATCAACAGAACGATATTTTCCTTCTCCCTCTGAAATCTTAGTGTTGATTTCTGTCCATGGTTATCTTGGTCCCCTCCGTGTGCTAAATCTAACTAAGGTTTTGTATCCCAATTCTTACACATCGCTCCTTCATTGCCCGTATCACCTTCATCAATAAATTATGGATTTTCAATACAATACATTCATTTTACATTGATCCCAATATAAGAGACTGGCTCTGTGGGATGTGGAAAGTAGTCAATTTACAGATATACAATTGCATACCAAAATAATACATACACCAGTAGATGTACAATCATAACTTACATGGTACATTAAACAATTCCATAACAAAATAAAATAATACATACACCAGGAGATGTACAGTCATAGCATACATGGTAAATTAATTATGTAAACTACATTTACACAAGCTAATTGCAGTTATTTAGTAGATACCTTAGAAATAAATACTTCGACAGAGTAGGAATTGTCAATTAAAAATTCTTTCAGATTTTTCCTGAATTTATTCTTATCATCTGCTAGACTTTTAATATGTGTTGGGAGCTTATTGAAGATATGTATCCCTGAATATCGAGCCCCTTTTTAACAAATGACAGTGACTTGTAATCCTTGTGGACATCATTTTTACTTCTGGTGCCATAACTGTGTATTTTACTATTTGTTTCAAACAAAGTATAATTTGTGATTATAAAGGACATTAATGTGTATATATACTCAGCCGCCAATGTTAAAATCCCTAACTTCTTGAACAGCTCTCTACATGAAGTTTTATTGCTAACCCCACACATTAATCATATTACTCGCTTTTGGGATCTGAATACTTTGTCCCTATGGGAAGAATTGCCCCAGAATATTATTACATATGACAATAAGAAGTGAAAATAAGCAAAATAAACAAGCTGCCTCATACGGAGATCACCTATAGCTGAAATTGTAAGAATTGCAAATGTGGCTGCACCCAATCGCTTTAGTAAGTCAGAATCATGTACTTTCCAATTTAAATTATGATCAATATACAAACCTAGAAATTTCACACTCTCTACCTCTTGAATGGACTGGCCTGCAAATTTTATGTCTATATCTGGTGTTAATCTGTGTGATGTACTGAATTTCATATACTGAGTTTTTTCAAAGTTTAAAGACAAGCCATTAGCTGTAAACCATTTATTAATAAGATCAAAGACATAATTTTAAATATATCCTGTAGATATATCTGGAGTATTTTTAATTCTTATGTTCGTGTCATCTGCAAACTGGACAAATTTTGAGTTTTTAGATGAAACGTAGGGTAGATCATTAATATAGATATTAAAAACAATAGTGGAGCCAATATTGAACCCTGAGGTACTCCACATCTGATTAATTTCCACTCAGAAAACAGTGGAACTCAGTTCCATTGTTTAACTGCGTATATTGTCAAATGATCTGCCACAATATTTAGACTTTTTGTCTTAAACAAGCAATTACTCCTCTATCATTAATGAAATAAAACCTCTTTTTTATGTGTGTTCCTGAGACGCCAAATTTTTCTTGATTAAGTAACACGGTTAGTCAAGTATGAACATATGCAAATCAAACAATATTACGAATTTTTTACATAACTACTAATTGCACAAAACTTCTGGTGATGTTCCAAAAGATTTCTCCATTTTATACAAATAATTATTTATAAGAAACTTTTTCACTAATTTCTTAAAATTTTTAATAGGTAGTACTTAAATGTGTTGATGGGGTTGTTAAGTTTCACAGAAGTATAGTAAAATATTTTCGAAGAACAACTTTATTTACACCTAAAGTTATCTATATTCATAGTACTCTAAGTTCAATAGTTGTTCTCATATAAGAGAAGCTCTGTAAAATAAATATAGCTGGCAAAGTACGAGCTGAAGATTTGTTACGGCGAAGTAGTTGGCCGTACCATCGCAAACTACCCTCTCGTATTTTCTCATGAATTGGAGCCCTCCCACAAGTCAGTAATGTATTCGAAAGAATACTGCTTGCGAGGCTTGAGAAGATCATCTATCAAGGGCACCTTATCCCAAATCATCAGATGGAGTACCGCCGGGAGCACACTACAAGCAACCAACTCCTACAAGTGGTCGAGGAAGCAATTAAGGCTTTCAATCACTGGAACTTCTGTGGACTTGTGCTACTTGGCATTACTAAGGCCTTCGATTCCGTATGTCAGTCACTATTCGAACTGGGATTCCTGGGGCCATACATTCCGATACTGGAATCGTACTTGCGGGGAAGATCTTTCAGGGTGAGAGTAGGGACATTTCTCTCCTCGAGAAGAAAAATAAACGCCTGAGTGCCGCAAGGTTCGGTTCTGGGACCGGTGCTATACTCACTGTATACATCGGACACCCCAGAAATGGCAAGTGTCAAAATAGCTCAGTACGCCGATGACACGGCAGTTTTCTCCAGCAACCGTAAAAGGGAACACGCCACACATCGCCTGCTTAAGATTGAGGCCTGGGCAAGAAGATGGAGTATAGCCATCAACCCGGAAAGAAACACAGGCCATCATGCTCGCACAGCGACGAGGAAAGAGAAATGTTGTTCACCCGCTAGTGACGCTCCTGGGACAGCTCATCCATGAGAAATGCGGCACGCTACCTCGGCATCACGTTAGACACCAAACTAACTTGGCACGCACACATCGAAGAAGTAACGCGAAAAGCCAGTGCAAGACTGCAACTGCTGTATCCACTGTTAAACAAAGACGGCACTCTGGCGCCTGCGACTGGAATTAAAATTTACTGCAGCCTAATAAGACCAGTGATTGAATATGCATTCCCAGTGTGGGAGTATGCTTCAAGGGCACATATTTATAAACTCCAAGTCATACAAAACAGAGCCCTCCAAAGGGCCCTACATCTGCCATCACGATTCCCAACTGATGGTATTCATAAAGGAACGGATTTCCAAACAATCCAACAACGGTTTCAGAAACGCGTAACCGCCTTCTATAGGTCCGCCCACAATAACAGCAACTTACTCATTCATTATTCAGGTAAATATACAACTGAAATTGATTTCCATAAACGCCCACTCTCACTGATCCAATAAAATATCCACCCAGACAACGCAACAATAGTAATGATCTATCATAAACCACGAGAATAATGGCGAATCGAGGAGGTATTGGAGCCAAATGTCGCACGAATGTTACCATTCCTGCTGCTGTTTAATCTAGTAAGTCTCTGCAGGCAGGGAATTATCTTAATTTCAATGGCATGCAACTATTTTCAAGTCGTAAACTGTTTCCAACATATCTTCAAAAACTTTAGGTCTCAATATTCTCAAATTAAATTTAAAAAGATGTTGCCTGGATATGCTCCTTGTATCTAAAACTTGTTTTTTTATTTTTATTTTTGTGGCTTTACGACTCGTTGACGTAGAGATCATTAGAGCTCGCAGAAGATGTGAGACAAGGAACGGTAAATCATTTTCCATGAGCTTTTAAAGGAAATATTCCGTCATTCGCCTTGTTTGTGGTTGGATTGGCAGACAAGGGGCAAGTCAGGTGGTTGGTTCAACGCCACACTACGCGAGTTTCGACGTCAACTTGTCTACCCTAAAGCAATACACGAGCAATAAACTAGCAACACTTATTTAAGAATCAACTTGCTTATCAGTTTACACTGAGGAAATAACTGGCGCAAGTTAAGGAGGGACGCTTTCTTCTGAAAGAAGTATCGTTCTTACTCTCAGAAAAAATGTGACAGGTGTTTATACGGCATACTTCTGTAGCTACGGCAACAATCAAGAACCGTAGTGAAACATGCCGACTGCTGTTTGATAGTTTTTTACTCCAGTTGAAGCAAAAGAAAAGAGAAGGAACGTTTGCACAATAGTGGATGTTACAAAGGGGTGAGATGGGCGTCCATCAGACATTGTAATATCTGACAAGGAGAGGGCACCTAATCTTCAGCACCGATTTCGTCCAAATTTACGGTATATATAGGGCTTGACTAGAAATGAAAATTACTCCAGTGGGAACTCCTGATGACCAAGAGTTTTCGAAAAAAAAAAAGGTTTTTCGTGGATCGGGCAATATGTTAGCCCCAGTTGCAAGCGGTGGCTGGCGCAGCGCTAACAGTTCGGACTCATAATACGATGGTCGTAGGTTCGTGTCTGCCTGCGGGGTATCTTTTGTTTGTTGGCTTCTTTTAAATATTTATTCTTTGTATTTATTTGTTAATTTTTTTAATAATTTTGTTTATTGTATTTATTTATACTGTTACAAATGGCATAGGACGTCATTATTTTAAAAGGAATCATGGAAAATTAAATACTTTTACTATCACACAGTTCATGACTCGAATGTATTACCGAGCGTGGTGCATGAACGGTTAACGCCCTGGCCTAGCAATCGGGAGGACGCCGGTTCGAATCCCCGTTCTGGCATCCAGATTTGGGTCTTCTATGATTTCCTCAAATTACCCCAGGCGAATCACCGGATGCTTCCTTCAAAAGCCCATGCCCGAATTTCTTCCCGTTCCTTGTCCTGATTACCATCTCCCCTCTAATAACCTGAACGTCAACGAGGCGAAAATGATCAAATGTGCTAGGGTGATATTCATCTTAAAAACTAGGAAGCAATAACTGCTTCGGCGCCTTGCAGAAGTTATAAAGGCAGCTTTTTTATAATTACATGGTTGTTTTAAAGTATCCATACAAAAACACAATTATTTTTTATTAATAAAAGGTTCTCTGTCATCATACACAGACTGTTTGGCTGCGAACCATACATAACGGATCGACTTGACGAATATTGGCGAGGATACCTGATGATAAACAATGGAATGTATTTTGATGCAAACTTTTCGGGATGAGATTTCTTTTACTCTCTCGATGATATTAAAGGAGTTTTGAATTTTTCTGATAAAGTTCTTCACCTGTTGATAAAAATATACATTGCAGGGTTGCACCAGAGGAGTGCATTTGGGGAAATCACTTTTATACTGAACGTTTTCAATCTTTTTTCTTCTCGGCAAACCTCGTCGTATAATTGTGGATTTGTTTGACCTCCCATGAGTCAATTACTATTGTTTGTGTACAGGTACCGCGGGCTGCTTAAAGATAAAAATAAAACAAAAGGACCGAGCGTGGTGGGTGAGCGGTAACGCTCTTTCCTCGCATTCGGGAGGACGTTGGTTTGAATCCTCGCCCAGTCGTCGAGATTTGGGTTTTCAATGCTTTCCCCAAATCACTCCAGGTGAATTCCAGGATGGTTCCTTCAAAAAGCCATGACAAAATTCCTTACCGTTCCTTTTCCCCATCTCTAATGATCTCGACATCAACGTGGCGTAAAGCCATAAACAAAAAATAAAACATATGGGTTAGAAGTGTTCGTGTTCGCTTTTATTACAATTCCTTCTTGGAAAGTTATTCGAAATAAATAAATAATTATAATATAAAGTTTATAATTATACTATAAAAAAAGTTTAAAAGAATACACCAAAAAAAGTTATAGCACAGAGACTCGAACAGGCGCCCATCGGATTACGAGCCCGAAGTCGCTGCGCCAACCACGAGTTGCAAACTATACTGAAGTAAAAGACATTTTATGAATTGCCTGATCTCCGACAAACCTTTTCTTTTTTTTCGAAAACTTTTTGTCATGTAGAGGTCCCACTGAAGTCACTTTCATTTCTAGTCAAGCCCTCTCCTTGTGGGTTGAGGTTACAGGATATTCGACAGCGTGACAACTTTCTGTGAGTCACGGAATTAGAAGGATTAAAAAAATGAAAAATAGAAAAAAAGACCACTGAAATGTAAAAGTTTTTTTTTTTAGGTACTGGTAAGAAAAGTTTACATACTAAAAAAAGAAACGTGTATTTTTGTACACTTGTATAAAGTGAAATATAAACAATCAAAGTGAAATTTACAGATTTCTTCGGTTCACCGCAAGAAGTATCGTGGCAATGTAATTATATTCAAATACAATAACAAACTGTTATTACTTTAAAAAACATAGTGTAAAGGGTAGTAAAAATAAACAAGTTATTTCTATGGAAGTTTTTATTTAAACCTAAAAAAACACTATACCATCAATAGTTTAGGGTTTGAATGGCTGCTAGATATAAACTTTACTGCATCGAAAAATGCCCATGTACATATTATATACTGTATGGCTTTTTTTTTTTTTTTTCCCCCTTACTTCTGAATGAAACTGTGTCATTAAATTGTAAAGTTTCCTACTTACTACATTAGCGGCGGAATTTAATTTATCAGCCAATTCCTGTTTTTTAATTCTGTTGCGGCATGATTTTCTTTTTACTTTCCACAGTTCTGGTATACTTCCCACTCCGAAAAAACGCAAATATTCCACGACTTTTTTTCTTCTCACATGTCCTATCTGAGAGCGTCAAACAAACTTGCGGCACGTTGGACACTACAATGCGCTCTCTAAGACAAGTGAACTAACTGTTTACGTTGCAGGAAAACAATTTGTCTCTAACATAAAGCGTATCAATTCAAAAGTGTCTAGGAGTCGCTCTCAGAGGTATTTACGCGAGCATTGAGATCAACTCGCTCGATTAGTGTCGTAAATTTATTGCTCGTGTATATGAGTGCTGGGAATTATGATTCTAAAATTCCTGGACTCAGAAGGGGAGGCCGCCAACTGTAAAATTCAGATTCGATTCATATTGTGTGTAATAAAGCTCATGGCCAGGCATGTAATGTGGTAAAGCAGTAACATGCGTTTCTTCGCCGTTGTCGGGAAAATCGGCTTTGAAATATTCTTTTGCATTCAAATGGTTCCAATACTTTGTATGTTATAAACCTGTCCAGGGGCGCGTGGCCCAACGAGTAAGAACTCTGCTTTAGGCTGTGGTCACAGTAGATGCGTACTCTGGCGACTTAAAACTCTTTCGAAAATGTCGTGCGCGCTCGTCTAGATAATTCTATAGTAAGACTCTTCTTGTTGAAAAATGAAAAAGAATGTTGGAATAGTGATATCAATTTTACCAGGGAAACTCAAGGAGAATTTGCTTTACTTTTTCTTGATCTAATAGAGACGATTAAAAATTTTTCGGCTACTTCAGAATGCGGCCAGACACATTCAACTATATTTTACACAGAATAAGTTCGAAAATTGAGAAACAGAGTAATTTCCAGAATTTCATTGCAACTAGGGAGGAACTAGCAGTTATATTAATGCTTGAGTGACATCTGGCACTGGCACACACAACGAAGAGAAGTGCCAGAATCACGCTTATTATCACAAAAGCTTATTCAAAATGTATGTTCATATGGTCCAATCAGGACCACTTTAAGCCTTTGCTTTGGATTGAATTCGCTTCGTGTGTATAACTAGAGTTGTTAGCCCCAGAAGGGGCCTACAGTTTAACGTAGAATCTGAACCGCCATTAGGACATATTTCACATTTTACAGCAAGCTGTGCAAGAGATGAAGGTCGGATTAAGGACATTTGAAAATTCCCACCGAGAAAGGGATTTGAACCGGGAAACTTTCAGTCCCGAATCAGAACGCCTTAACCACTTAACCACCAGGCTGATCGCTTATTCAACATAAAATAGGCCATGTGGCGGTTATGGGAAAATATTGGTTTAATAATATAAACTATTTCTTACAAGTTATTTAGTATTAATCACATTTATTCAAATCAAGTACAGCAAGAAGGAAATTGTATAAAAATTTAAATAGAAGTTAAAGCCTTTCTCTAATGAAGAAATGTTTTAAACCATTTCAGAATATTTTTGTGTTCAATGGAATTTTCCTATCTGTATCGCCTGTATTGATGGAAAGCATATGAGAATCAAATGCCCTCCCCATTCTGGTTCATTGTTTTTCACCTACAAGTAGTAATACTCCATCGTGCTTCAAGCAATTGCTGATACAAATTATAAATTTATCTACATAGATGTTGGAAGCTATAGCAAGCAGAGTGATGGTGGAATTTTTATTAAAAGCTTGATATTTCATCACCTTGAAAATAATTCACTACATCTTACTGAACCAAGACCTCTACCAGGTTCTGATATTATCTAGCCTCACATTTTCCTAGCAGATGAAGTTTATTCACTGAAACCATATTTGTTGAAACTCTATTCTCAAAGAGATTTACGAGGAGATAAAAAAAAGTTTAATTTTAGACTTTCGAGAGCAAGGAGAGTTGTTGAGTGTGCTTTTGGCATACTAACTATAAAATGGAGGGTACTGATGAAGGAAATAGAGATACACTCTGAAAACACTTGTCAAATGTGTTTGCCTATTGCATAACATAATCATTGATAAAGAAGGCTTGTCACAAAACACGCAACACCAGATCGCTGGAATTATTAATAGTTATTCCTTACAATCACCAAAACCATCACGAGTAACTAACAGGGCCAGTATCAGAGCTTATGAAATCCGTGAAGGATTTAAAAAAGTACTTTGTGATGTCCAAACAAACGTCGATTGAAATGAAATGCATTTTAGCATTTCTAGTAATCGACAACAGTTAATAGTTGTAACAATTATAAATTAATAGTTATAAATGATCAATTGTAAGTTTTAGGTCAATTAGCTTTTAATTTTTGATAGATAATTTGATGAAGCACTTGGTATGTTACTTCAGTGATAAAAAAAAATAATTTCGATAAAATGGTAACTCAGTATTTTAACAACACAATGAAATGCTTATTATGTCTCAAAAAAGGAAATGTACCAAATAATAATAATAAACAAGAACATTATTAAATTTTTCATGGTTTTTGTTTTTAATCCTATTTTACTTAACATAGTGTTGGATATCCACATGACTCATTTAATTATGATGCGATTTCCTGCCACAACTTCTTCGACACTCCATGGTTATGCTACTCTTTTGAGGGTTGATCCCACAAAGGTTTTCTCTCACAAACTAAAGAAATCATCCACTCTGTATTCATTTTGGTCGTACGTGTACACAGCAAAAACCAAGCAGGCTTGCTTCCAGATTCTGGCCGTGCGTGCACGCGCCTCATCTGACGGCTAACTCACTTCCACTGTGACCACAGTGACCTCATTCGCAGTGTTTGTTTAACTCCGACGAAGACGCAAGAGTATCCACTGCCAATTACTCGTCAGAGTACGCATCCACTGTGACCACAGCCTAATAAGCACATTGTTGCTGGATCAAATCCCACTGCTGTTAACTTTTTTTTTTTACTTATTTAAATATATAAAAGTTTTTTAAATGTTATTCGTCATGGACGAAGTTACACTTTCGAACTTCATCATGTTGTTTGCAAACAAACTTATAATTTAGTTATTTCATGAAAATTACATTAGAAATAAAACACAACATCACAAATAGCATTCAAGTAGGTACTATTTATTGAAAAGTTTCATATTGGGTCTGGAATATGGGACCACGCTACCAGATGGCGTCACAGACGCAGCGAACAACACGTGAGAAGCACAGTGACCACCGAGAGAGGTACAAGAGGCTACATAAAAAAAATTGTTTAAAAAAGCTATAAAAACGCCTTCAGAAAGCACACTAAAAATTTTAAAATAACTTTATACCTTGCTTAGGAGTAAGTAAATCTTACTGGACAATATTTTACATTACTGTCATTGAAATTTGTACATTGATTAGTTACATCGCAAAGATCGAATTACTGAACTTTATTTGGTGTTCGAGGCGAAACTGGGTCTACGAAAAAAAATTCCGAATATTTTACAGCATGTAGTAATTCAGATATTGTTATTGCGGGATACAGTTTACGGAAACATATTAGACAGTATTTTATTCTGTGGTTCGGCCTCGTTGGTCGTCAAGGCATATCTCTGGCGCTACAGTGTCAGTTGGTAGGCTGCATCATGCCGTAAACGCTTTACAGTTAGTATAATATCATCTGTATTTTTCAGTTTTGTTGAAATATGTTTTAGCATTAATTGTAGGCAAGTGATGACATGATTTTTTTAAAAGTATTATTGTTATTCATTATTGTTTTTATCTTTTGGTTTTCCTTGCTTTGGCAGGCACCGATTTCAAAAATAATTGATTAATTTAAAAATTTCAAAAACAGTAATGTAAAATATCGTTCATTTAGATTTACTTTCTTCTAAACAAAACATAAAGTTATTTTAAAACTTGTGCTTTTTTAAAAGGCGGTTTTTTATGATTTAAAAAAAAAAACAATTATTTTATTTTTAAATTTTTAGTGGTATTATAGTTTGTTTTTTATTTAAAAATGCTGCAGCAGTTCTTATTTTGAAACCTCCTGGTTGCTCAGTGGTTAAAGCGTTAGCTTTCACAGAAATCTGTCTTTACATACCCCAAAATCTTTCAGAACGGGGTGAATTAAATGCTGCGTTAAGGAATGTAAGTTTACATTTTGGTCCAGGCTGTGTTTGGACCTAATCATAACATCTGTTAAAGCTGCAGCTCGATAATCGAAACATGTAATATCTGGTCATTAATTCATACCACATACACAAATCTGTCTCTGGAATATATCTGTTTGTTCCGGCATCACACAGAAAACTGCGGTCCAAGTTGAATTCAGAGATACATGTTGAGACATCAGGAGACATTTATTTTATGAATATTCTGCCATGACTTAAAAGTAGCTTAATTGATTTTGACGTGATTTAAAACTGTGGATTTTTGTAAAGAACGTTTGAAATTAAAAAGGGGTAGGGGTAAAGGGAAAGAGAGATTGGGCTTTTGTATACCAAATGTAGACTGTATTTTCTGATTGATTTAAAATATACGTGTGTAAATTTCTATTGATATCAGATAGAAACTGTAGGTATGTAAAATAATAATAATAATTATTATTATTAAGGTGTCTACAGGAGTAGTTTGGTTTTCGTAAAGCTAGTGCGGACAGTATTTTTCTCTTTGTTTTGACGTGCAAAGTTCCATCAAAACCAGATAAAAACAGAAGCTTTGTGTAAAGAACATTTTCAAACATTAAATGGGTGAGGGAGTGAGAGGTTGGGTTTTGTAAATAGAATGTAGTCACTATGTTTTTCTTTTTTTTAAGTATACATGTGCAGTGTTCCATCGAAATCTGATAAAAACTCTGGGAATCTATAAATAACATTGGAAATTATGAGGGGTGGGGTAGAAAGAAAGAGGGATTGGGAATCTACAACAAATTTAAACACAATTGTTTCGAATATTTTAAAGTATACATATGCAAATTTTCTTTAGAATCGGATATAAACTGTAGGTTTGTGTAGATTAAGGGGATGGAATTGCGGAAAGGGGTTTGGCTTCTCTAAACCAAATGCAGAAAGTTTTTTTTCTGTTTGTTTCGAAGTATGCATGTACATACTTCCTTCAAAATCAGATAGAAACTGTAGCTTTGTATAAAGATCACTGACAGTACTTAAAGGGGTAGATAGGGGATAGGGTTAGCGTTTTTGTGAAAGCAACGTGGAGAGTATTTTTCTTTTTCTCTTTGTTTTAAAGTATACGCATGCGATGTTCCCTCGAAATCGAATTCAAATTGAGGAGTGTAAAAGTGGAGCTAGGGTAGTTTTTGGATTTTTTGGTCAGAAATCTTCTCCATAAAATATATATATATATGTGCCAACTTTCATAAAGATCGGGCAAATGGTGTCGACTGTAGCTTTTTAAAAATAAAATTGACAAAAATCAAGGGCGTGGAAACGGGAGAGGGGTTCAGTTTTTGCAAACCAATAGTTGACATTATTTTTCTCTTTGTTTTATAGTAAAAGTGTGCTAAGTTCTATGTAAACCGGATAAAAACTGTAGGTTTGTATAAAAATTAAGCGGTTTAATGGGGAGAGGGGGTGGGTTTTGGATTTTTTTGTCAGAAACCTTCTTCGTGAAAAAACACATCTAAGCGCCAACTTCATGGTAATCTGTCAAACGGTGTCGACTGTAGCTTTTTATAAAGAACATTGAAAAAATTAAGGGGGAGGAAGAAGGGAGAGGGGTTGGACTTCGCCAGACCAAATATTGATAGGATTTTTCTCTTTATTTGAAAGTATACAAGTGATAAGTTCAATCAAAGTCAGATAAGAAATGTAAGTTTGTGTAAAATTAAGGGATTTAAAGGGGGGAAGGGGTGTCTTTTTATTTTTTGGTCAGAAATCTTCATGAAAAGTTATATGAAATTGCCAACTTTGATGGTGTCGACTGTAGCTTTGTATAAAGAACATTGAAAAACATTAAGGGGGTGGAAGGAGGGATAGGGGTTGAGCTTTGGCAGACCAAATGTTGACAGGTATTTTCTCTTTATTTTAAAATATACATGTGCAACATTCAATCAAACTCAGATAAGGAATGTAAGTTTGTGTAAAATTAAGGGGTGTAAAGGGGGAAAGGGGTGTTTTTTATTTTTTGATGAGAAATCTTCATGAAAAATTACATGAATATGTCAACTTTGATGGTGTCGACTGCAGCTTTGTATAAAGAACATTGACAAACATTAAGGAGGCGTCATGAGGGATAGGGGTCAAGCATTCGCAGACCAAATGTTGACAAGTTTTTTCTCTTTATTTTAAAATACACATGTGCAACTTTCAATCAAACTCAGATAAGGAATGTAGGTTTTTGTAAAATTAAGGGGTGTAAAGGGGTGTTTTTTTATCTTTTGGTCAGAAATCTTCATGAAAAATTACATGAATATGCCAACTTTGATGGTGTTGACTGTAGCTTTGTATAAAGAACATTGACAAACATTAAGGGGGTGGAAGGAGAGATAGGGGTCGAGCTTTAGCAGACCTAATGCTGACAGGTTTTTTCTCTTTATTTTAAAATATACATGTGCAACGTTCAACCAAACTCAGATAAGGAATGTAGGTTTGTGTAAAATTAAGGGGTGTAAAGGGGGAAAGGGGTGTTTTTATTATCTTTTGGTCAGAAATCTTCATGAAAAATTACATGAATATGCCAACTTTGATGGTGCTGACTGTAGCTTTGTATAAAGAACATTGACACACATTAAGGGGGTGGAAGGAGGGATAGGGGTCGAGCTTTAGCAGACCTAATGCTGACAGGTTTTTTTCTCTTTATTTTAAAATATACATGTGCAACGTTCGTTCAATCAAACTCAGATAAGGAATGTGGGTTTGTATAAAATTAAGTGGTGTAAAGGGGGAGATGGGATGTTTTTTTTTAATCTTTTTAGTCAGAAACATTCTCCATGAAAAATTACATGTATATGCCATATTTAATGGAGATCAGTTAAATGGTGTCGACTGTAGCATAGTATAAAGAACATTGACAAAAATTAAGGGTGCGTATAGGGGTTAAGTTTTGACAATCCAGAAGTTGACAGTATTTTTCTCTTCATTTTTGACTATACATGTCCAAAGTTCCATCGAAATCAGATAAAAATGTGTGTTTGTATAAAAATTAAGTAGTATAAACAGGGAGAAGGGGTGGTTTTTAAACGAAATTCATATGGGACCACTTTGGAGGTATATCCTATCCACTAAAAAAAATTTCATTTAAATCAGTTCAAAATTGGCGAAGATATCGCTGAACTTACCTTAAAAAAAAATACAGACGAATTGAGAACCTCCTTCTTTTTTTGAAGTCGGTTAATAAGGAAGGAAAGACCGAGCAGCAGGCAGATTCACGCCGCCCACCATGAAGGGAACTTATCTCCGATATCTGACATTGTGTATTGTGAGACAGAGTTTAATATACCAGATCCTTGTACCAGCTGTGTTTTCGTAGTCACTGCCCACCATCGGAGAGATATCACAGCCGGCTTCGGGAGCGTAGGGGCTAGAGTACTGGCCCCACGTACTGAAGGTCGCCGGTTCGAGTTGTATGTGAGTGTGTTTGTCATATCCGTCCTGTGGTGTGTCTAGAATTACTTGAAAGATATATATAAAGGTATAGAAACTGAAAAACACTGGATGAAATAAACACATCCTTGAGCTGGCTGTATGGCCGTAGGAAGCCAAATGCCATTAAAAAAAAAAGATATCCACAGCCTATCTACGCTGGTGAGCCATCTAGCTAGATTGGGCACTCCATTCAACCCGACACCCGATCTTTCCCAGGTGAGTCCGACATATACTTGCAAATAATCGTACAGTTAATGATATTAAGCAGCTGCGCCGACTTCTAGAAAACATCTTGGCTTTTCATGCTCATTTAATGACTCATTTAAAAAGAAAAATTGGCAAAGTGTGTGAACCAGTTTTGACAGGACTTTGACTGGCGGATTACTGGTTTGGCAGGGAGTAACATATGCTACTTTTTATCACCGGAAATATTTAGGGTTAATTAAAAACCTTCAAAATTCTTGACAGACATGAAAGAAGTCACAGGAACCCATTCGTCTTAAATAATAGAACAAACGGCATCTAAATACGTCCAGTAGATTTCAAGTTATAAGTGAACAGACATGAAGAGTAGAAATGAAAGACTTTGCTTTTTTTAATTCTATTTTTTCAGGACAAAAAACATACATCAGTAAATGTTTTCTGCCTTTTTAACGTGATCGAGTAACACCTTACAGATTTTAGAGTTTATAATAATAATAGATAGATAACTACTGGTTTGAGTATTCCTATTAGAAATTAGGATTTTATTATTGCATTTTGTGTCCGCACAATATAGTGGGCTATGTCTTAGCGAGGCACGGAAACCAGCATTGGCAACTCTACGCAGAGAGCGTGGCACGCATGTTCAGCAACTGCCACAAACGGTCCATTATTAACTTCCTCGGCCCGCAACGAACAACTGTAGCCCCTCTCACTCACTGCCAGCCGCCGGGAGCGAGCGTCGGAGAGAACCGTTTGCCTATATAAGGAGGTGAGGCACCTGGGCTGTCTCAGTCCTCACTCACCCATTCACTCGCCACTCGCCAGCCAGCAATCGGACCGGTAGCATCGCCAGAGAACACGACACGCAGGCCGCCCGGCTATAACTGGCCAGGGTGCAGAGCGTTACTTCAGTTGCTGCCGTGATGCGGCGGTGACCACATCACGCTGTCGGATCCTATGCATGAGGGGTGAAGTCAGCATACAGACGCTAAAAACTCCGGTTGGTTCTACAAAAAAGCAATGTCTGTTGGTTGTCTGGGCAAGTGAGCTTATCAGCCTTTTCGGTTAGTTATATACTGTGAAATAGTCACACTGCTAGGGATTACCGAGGAAGGCAGGGACTTACCGTTCTACGGTCCACCCCCTGGGTGGAACCCCGAGCGTGAGGAGTAGGGTTGTACTGTCCTGGAAAACCAGCGGTGATAACTGAAGGGCCAGTGCTAGAGAGATAGACCAGATATAGGATAGTTTTACCATCCGCTCCAGTACTTCAAATACCCAGACCGTCACGGAGCCCGAAAGGGCTACCGCGACCATGTCCGCCCAACTACCCCCAGCCCCTAAGCGCCAGCGCTCTGAAGAGGTGGGCGCGCTTGACATGGATGCCGAAGAGGTGGCCTCTGTGCCTAAAGTTCCCACGGAGAATCGATACGATGCTCCACAGAACCTTGGCACTGCTGCACCTGATACCGGAACTGACAGTCAAAGGCCCCAACAAACACGCGAGCCGAAGGTTGCCCCGATAATCGTTTACCACATGGCAGGGTACTTATAGACGGTTGCTGAACTAAAGAAACAGATCACTGGTAACATGAACATTGCCTACAAAGCTTCAAGCATCAAATACCAGGTCTATAATGAAGTAGATTTCTCAGCCCTGAAAGCACATTTTAGAAAATGTAATATTCAATATCATACCAACGTGTTCGATAGCCGAAAGTAACCACTTAAAGTGGTACTGAGACAAATCCCAATTAACATGGATGTTAATGAGATGAGGGATAAGCTAGTCAGGCTGAGATACCCAGCTCTGAGTGTCTCACAACTAATAAAATTCGATAAAGAAAAGAATGAGAGGTTCCCCATGCCCCTATATATGGTCACACTAGACAATACGGAGGAAGTGAAAAAGATTTATGACTTGCAGGTATTCCTCTACATTAAAGTCAAGGTAGAAATCTACAAAACTCCTGAAGGTCCTTTTCAGTGTCACTGTTGTCAGAAATTCGGGCACGGTCAGACTAACTGCAGAATAAATCCTCGATGTGTTATGTGCTCTGGGGAAAACAAAAGATGAGCCACCAAAGTGTTCAAACTGTCAGGGGCAGCATCCCGCGAGCTATCGTGGATGCCCCCTGTACAAGAAAATTGTGGAAGCCCGAAATGATAGGCTCCAAAGTCAGAAAAAGGAGAAAGCTGACTCTGACGGGGCACCAAATGTCTCTGACAGGCAGCAGTTTCACTCCCTACCACCTAGGGATAACGCATGGGGTAAAAAGACAGACGAAAACAGGACTGATCAGACAGACAAACAGGACAAAACAGATCAAAGCCAAGACAAAAATAAGACAGAAAACCAAGTCAAACCTGGGGGATTTGTTTTGGACTTTGCAGAGTTAGTAACTTTTCTAAAGGAAGTTGACCTTCGTAAGATGTTAAACACAGTGAAAACTGTGGTCAACAAATTACAAAATGCCGGTGGTATGTTAGAAAAGGGACTTATCCTCGCACATGCCGCCAGCGAGTTCTTTAGCGATGGCGAGACAAAATAAGACAACACTAAATATACTAGCGTGGAATGCCAATGGTATCTCCAACAAAAAACTTTAAATACAATATTACCTTGAACATAATGACATCGACATTGCACTAATCGGGGAAACGCATCTTAATCCGGGAAATGACTTTAGATTGAGAAATTACATCGTGACACGCATTGACAGACTGACGCAGGGAGGGGGCACCGCTGTCGTGGTCAAAAACAGGCTGGTCCACAGATACCCTCCTGACGCACAAACTGGTGACCTAGAGCACACGGCTGTCGAACTCGTTGTAAATTTGGAACCTTTACATCTAGTCGCAGTCTACAATCCGCTACACAAGGACCTGAAGCAAGAGAACGTGCACGCACTGTTAGATAGGAATGAAACAGTAATACTAGGTGGTGACTTGAATGCCAAGTTTCCCAAATTACTCCAGGCAAATGCCGGGATGCTTCCTTCAAAAGACCATGGCCAAATTCCTTCCCATTCCTTGCCCCAAATCCTTTCCCGTCTCTAAAGACCTCGCTGTTAAGAGACGTTAAGCAGTTAAAAAAACAATTGAATGCCAAGAGCCAGATCTGGCATAGTAAACTTACCAATCGGAATGGAAGGGGGCTGCTTAGGGTGCTGCACGCCAACAGAAATGTTGAAGTGCTAGCGCCCGACGCACCAACATAGTTCCCGAATACGGCAAGGCATCAACCGGATGTCTTGGATGTATTCATTGTGAAAGGACTAGGCTGGCGAAGGGAAATATCAACCCAATGCAAACTTAGCTCCGATCACAATCCGATTCTTCTGCCAGTCAAGCTGCAAGAACATCAACAACAGAAGACGTACAATAGCTTAAAAACCAACTGGGAATACTATAAGGACGATATCTCGCTGCACCTCAAAGATCCACCTGTTCTTGACTCAACACAAAAAATTGAGGAAGCTGTTACTAAATTCAATCTGGTAGTACATGAATGTACAAAGAAATCAACAACAAAAATGGAAATTAGCTATGAAAAGTCAAGTCTACCAGACAATATCAGAAACCTAATCGCCCTAAAAAACAGGATCACAAAGAGGTGGCAACATTGGCGCGATCCGACTGACAGAGGGATGGCCAACCACCTAGGGGATGAAATCAGAGAGAATCTGAAAGATCATAAACATCAAGCATGGCAAAGGAAACTAGCAGCAGTACAAAACAACAACAAAAAGACATGGGCACTTGCGAAATCAGCTACCAAAACAACTCAACCAATTCGGCCGCTACGTGTATCACAAGGGCTCGTGTATGACACTGCTGGGAAGGCTCAGCAACTTTCGGACACGCTAGAAACGCATGTCAGACCGAACGAAATAGCTGACGATATAAGTGAATCTCACAAAGAACATGTTCTGAGTGTAGTAAACCGCTTGATCCACATCGGGACGCAGAATTATGAGCAAAAAACAAATGACGAGGAGGTGGAGTCTATCGTATGCATTCTAAAAACCCAGAAGGCTGCTGGGTGCGACAAGATTTCCGCCCTCCAAGTAAAAAATCTGGCTCCATAAGCCATTAGATTTTAAACTATGATCTATAATACTTGTCTGACCCTAAGTTACTACCCGAGGGCTTGGAAAATAGCCAAAGTTGTGGCTATCCACAAAGCTGGGAAGAGCTGGACTGCTACTTGAAAACTATAGGCTAATCTCATTACTACCAATAATTGGAAAAATCTTTGATCGAGTCATACAAACTCGCATCAATAGAATTCCTAGTAACAAACAACATACTCATAGCGCAACAGTTTGGATTTAGAAAAGATCATAGTACTGTACAACAATGTGCAAGGCTTGTGGAGCATATCTGCAAAGAAAAGCAGGCAGGTAGTGGTACTGCTGCGATATTCAACGACATTGAGAAAACTTTTGATAGAGTTTGGTATGAAGGCCTGCTCTACAGAATGCAAGAATACAATATGCCAGACAACTTAATACATCTACTGCATTCCTTTCTAACCGACAGAAAATTCTACGTATGTTATGACCAGGGAAACAGCACTTACAAGTACATTAAAGCTGGAGTTCCTCACGGAAGTGTCCTTGGGCCTATATTGTTCAATATCAACCTCAACAAAATCCCGCAAACAACTGAGAGTTACTTGTCATTATATGCAGTCGACACTACGATATATGCCAGTAACAGAAATTTAAGATACGCCATAAGAAAGGTCGAGAGACGCCTAGAAAAACTGACACAGTGGTGTAATTTGTGGCGGATTAAAATAAATGAATCAAATGCCAACCAATAATATTCATAAATCATATTAAAATACCGGATATAAAACTGCACTTCAAAGAACTGGAATTAAACTGGGTGGACCAGGTCAAGTACTTGGGACTGCGGTTAGACAAAAGGCTCACGTGGAGTAAACATATAGATGACTCGAGAAACAAATCCAGAGCAAAGCTAGCCGGCCTCTACCAACTGGTAAGAGGTGACGGCCTATCCACGGCGACAAAATTCCTCCTTTACTGTGGGATCATCCAACCCACCTTCCTCTATGGGTCGAAAATATGGAGCATGGCGGCCTACTATCACGTTGAAAGAATGCAAGCACTGGAAAACAGAACGCTGCGCATCATTCTGGACGCGCCCAGATATTTGAAAAAGTGGGAAGTTAGAAGGGCGCTCTGCTTCCCAACTCTAGCAGAAACCATCAAACAAAAATCACAAATCTTCTTCCAAAAATGGTCAATCTCCAAGCATAATTTAATAGCTGAAATATGTGACGAAACATAGGATATGCGAAATGTAAATCGCCCAAAACTAACGCTGTTACGGCACTTCAATATTTATCCCCCACAACCTCCAAATCCCCAAAACCACCAATAGGTATAATTAGGCCCCACAACTTTATGTGTACGCCACAAGATGAACATAAAACAGAGTATCCTCCATTAGATGTTAATTAGGCCATTTGTAGAACAAAATCAAAACAAATATAAATGTACATATCATAACAAAAAAAGCAATAATAACAAAAAACAATTTTAAATAATAATAATAATAAAACCTCCTATAGGATAAGTAAAGTTGTAAATTCCCTTGTAAATACGCAAATGTACATAAACCCTTCCACTAGAACAGTAAGTTCCCATGTAAATAAGCTTATTCCTCCATTAGTTAGTAGTCTTAAGTAAACATAGTCTCTTACAAAAACCAGATTAATTAACATTAGGTTCCTGGCTATGAAACGCTGATGGGTTTTGTCCAACCAGATTGACCAACCCACAGGAAAAGACTGAACAAAAAACCACTTCAAAAACAAAACCACCGACACCAGTAGTAGGAAAACTCCTGGAACTGGCAACAACAACATAGCTATGCTATGACCGATGACGATGTGCTGTGGTTATTTCAGTATCCGACGGTCAGCCGACCTGTGCAGATGTCTCGACACCTGATGAAGACGACGGAGCTAGTCTTCGAAATATCGTGTTTTCAAAACACTATCCGGCGGTACACCCGTGAAGACTTCATTTCAAGTGTAAGAACGAATTATAAAACAATCAGTGATAGGAAGTAAAGTAGAGTATCAAAAATTATTAACAGGTAAAGGTTTGATGATTATTCAAAATAAGACATTGATGATATATACAGGGCCGGCGGATAATGTGGGTATGGTGGGTAGCAGTACCCACCCGGAATTTCCCGGGTGGGTATTTTACCCACCCGGAATTTGAGAGTGCATAGAGGAAAGAATTGCGTGAAAGAAAGAAAGAGTAGACTAGATAAGCATGTTAGTTTCATCCTTCAAAATGCGTGTCTATCCACAACAACACCATTAGCGACGCGCTAAATCCCTTTGATGTTTCAATAGAGACCGCCACCCCAGCCATTACCCCAGCTGTCGCCAACCGAGCAAACAATCGTTGTGGGTGAAAGAAAGAATGCTACGGTAACATAGTGTATATCCAAAACAATCGTGTGTGAAAGCTGCATTAGTTAATTTCGAAGGAGTTTCAAAATCAAATGGATAAATTCATAGTGAAGCTGAAAAGGAGAAATGAATTGAGTGTAGATAATGCTAAACGATAGCAGAACGTGGAGGATAAATTTACATCGCCCTTAGACGAAGGATCCACTGAAACCTTAAAAGATGGCCTTGTTCAGTCAGCAGACAGTCAAAGTAGTGAAAGTAAGTAAAAGTAAAATTCTTTTCTTGTTCTTCACTATATACATAAATACGTGTGCATGTAATGAATATTCACGTGTATGTACTAGAGATGTAACGGAAGCGGCATTATGGAAGCGGAAACAGAAGCCGAAGTTTAATTTAATTGTGCACAGAATCTTCATTTAGTGTCTAGTTACTTCTATTTAATAAAAATGACATCTGAAATAATGTTTATTTTAATAATCAAATCAAACTAACAGTAACTGACTTTGAAGTAGTAGTTTTCTAATTACTACTATAATTAATATTCGGAAGTTAAAAGTGACAAGTTATATTTTAAAAACAAACGCTTAGCAGCCTTTTTTTCCTTTTTAATT
This sequence comes from Vandiemenella viatica, assembly GCA_031002005.1. Classification (NCBI taxonomy): domain Eukaryota; kingdom Metazoa; phylum Arthropoda; class Insecta; order Orthoptera; family Morabidae; genus Vandiemenella; species Vandiemenella viatica. The sequence continues at coordinate 17,039,754 of CM061919.1, forward strand.
TTTTCCTCCCCCTTCCCCCCTCACAAATTAAACCTTCTTTCGCTGAACAATTTTTAGTGACACTACTAGGCGGGGCTAACAAAAACCTGCGGACTAATGGAGACAACATAGAATATTTGCGATCGTTCATTAGCCATCACTTAAGAGGATGTACTTTTAATTGGAGTTCTTTTTGCTTTTACTATTTGACTAAACTGATATTCGTTTTTTTTTGTTTTTTTTTTCATGTAACTTAAAATCAACATTTAATTTTTCAGACGTTTTAAATTCTTCTGGATGGATGGATTTAAAAGTTTTTTTAAAGCAATGGTGGTATGTTCTTTCAGAGAATATTCTTTTTACCTAATGTACATTTTGCCACAGATTCAGTTTTTTTGTACACAAATATCTAAATAGGACTTAGTTTTGGTTTCATTTTGAGAGACGCTACTTTCATACGATAAAACACATACATAAGAGGCCCACAGACGACCAACTTGATTGCCAACTTTGTAGTGAACTTTATTGGCAGCCAAGTTGTACATATAAACATCACGTCCGCGTTCCGAGTACGTGTCATCAGGTTTATTTGCTGGATGTTTTCTCTTGCTACTTTCTATTATTTTGTATGGCGGTTTTAAGCATTATGGCTATAGTAGAGCGTAGTTTGTGAAATATGAGAGGGTGAAAATTTTAGTTTAGTTTTAAGAGAGTTGTGTGAAGATGAGATCAATCCTGCTAGTCTCAAAGGAATGACATCAAAACTGCTCAGATTTCTCCGTTCAATTTTTAGTGAGGAAGATACATGTCACTAAACCAGACTATTTTCAAAACTTTTGAAGACTGGGAAATAAAACCTACTATGAATTGTAGGACAAATTTCGAAAATTTATTTAAAAAGACTCCAGCATGAGGATTTTATTGCTGTGAACGAATGGTCGTTCGCAGCCCCGATACTTTTAGCTAGTGGTCAAAGCGTCGAGGATTTAAAAATTTTCACCGCTCTATCGCCATAAATTCTTGGAAGAAAGAGACTTGTAGTGTCATGAAAAAAGTTTTTCTTTGGGAATTTTAACCTCCTGGTACCTTAGCGAATGGTGATTTGAAATAACATGCCATGTACTCTCTTTGGCTCCGGCTCCAAACCTTTAGCTCACTTGTATGTTTTTCAATTGCCTCCGGTAGCCAGTTCTAATATTTCTGATTCTTTTGTTAAAACTATCAATATTCGTATTTGGACCAATTTTTCTGGAAAAGAACAATGATTTTTTTACGCCTTCTATTTTTGTTGCAATCCTTGAAAATTTCATGTTTGACGTTCCACAACTTGGGTAGATCTCTTAGCGTATCAAAACCTTCACCCAGATTTGAATGTTTGGTACACTTGCCATATTCGAAAAGCAATATTTGACCTCAAACTGTAGTAATGCAAATAACAACTGATGATAGAAATTTTTGATTGCTTCTAAATTTTGAATGCAGATCTACAGAAATCTAATCTATGTGTTATTGAATCGTGTGAGAAGACAGAAGCAATCACCGCCGTTGTACTGTGCTCGAAAGTCAAAATTCGAAGAAATTTGGTGGAAAAGTGAACAGGTAGGTACTAACTTTGAACTCTGCGACCCTCAAATCCCACATCAACGCAAAATTTCGAAGCGTCTCGATCAAGGTAAGAGTGAAAATCTCCGATTCGAAACACCTCAAGATTTTCTCCGCAAATCTTATTTTGAAGTTTGTGACCAAGTACTAATTTCGTTAAAAGAGTCTATTCGGCAACGATTTCTCCCAGTTCTTCAAATCGTTAGAACTATTAGCTCTGGGACAGCCCATAAATGTAGAAAAAATTATAAATTTCTAAAATTATGATTTTGACCAAGAAAGATTCCTCATGTTTTTGCAACTTTTGAAAAGGCAAGATGAGGAGCCAAAAAATTTAAGAACGGTGGTAGATTTTTTACGGAAGTGCCTATGGACTAGAGGACTCATACCAGAGTTTGTACGCTTTTTCCGACTACTCATCACAATTCCTGGGTCGTCCTGTTCAAATGAACGAAGTTTTTCGGTCTTACGCCGACTCAAAAGTTACATGAGATCGACGGTGTTGCAAGATCGATTAAATAACATTGCTATATTACATGTATATAGCGACCTTACTGACGAACTTGATTTGGAAAAATTATTGAATCGTTTCATTTCCAAACAAACAAAAGCGCAGTACAGTTTATGCATTGCGCAATTAATACTGAATAATAGTAAATTTAAAAAATAATGATTTTTTACACAGCTAAAATATATTTAATAAATACAGTGGCGTAGCTAGGTCAACAACGGCCCCGGTGCAAAAAAATTATTTTTGGCCCTCAAGCCAGATGGGCGACCTTTTTTTGATTTGTGTTGCTGGCAGAGGCCCCCTGAGCCGAGGATGGGGGCCCCTGAGTTGTGCTTGAGCCCCCCTGAGCCGGTGTTGGGGGCCCCCATGAGCAGTGAGGGGCTCCCTGTGTCTCAGGGGGCCCCTTAGACCTTAGACGACGGTAAAGCTAAAATAAAAGGTCGCCAATTTGCCGTGAACTTCGCTTGGGGGCCCCCTGGGCGTAGGGGCCCCGGTGCATTGCACCGCCTAGCCCCATAGTAGCTACGCCCCTGAATAAATATATTTGTGAATAAATTTTATGATGAATTTTTAAATTCATTTTCTAGTTTTTACTCCTATAAATTTCCCTTAAGAATTTGATTCCATAGTTATCACTATTATTGTTTTAAGTAAGATATTTCAGGTGACTGCCCACCCCCTTTTCTTGTCTGACTACCCACCCGGGCCTAACACGAAACGCCGGCCCTGGATATATATAAGGACTAGCTGTACCTGCGCTTCGTCTACGTGGAAGGTTTTGAATAATTGTACTACATCGAATTAAAGCCCATAGACTGGTTTAAAGTAAGTCGGTGTTTTGATGTTTCCTTAAACAGCTGTGAAAATTATAGGGTTGAAAAGTATTTTATATGTTATTCAGTGTCATAATCTATCGCAATGTGTAGTTTCGTTGAAATCCACTCCTCAGTTTTTGCTTGACCTGTGCCCAGACACTGAACAAAATTTCAAATTTTTCGGTTTTGGCATATGTATCATTCAAAACTGGAGTTTTAATTGGAATCAAAATCATCCTTTATCTTAACCCATGACATAATATTTCGTGTGTAGTTTCGTTAAAATTTGTTCATTAGTTCTTGCTTGATGTGTGCAAAGACAATAAAATGTTCCAAAATTTAAGGTTTTGACCACTCAGTCATCGAGAACTATATTATTAATATGGATAAACGTACTCTGTACCTCCTGTGTGTCAAATCATGATATAAGCTGTTACTACCTGCAGTTTCGTTAAAATCCGTCCGTGGTTTTTTGCATAATGACAGACAGACTGACATAAATTTCAAATTTTTGTTTTTTGTCAGGTTGTCACCGGGAACTGTGTTACTATTCTGTATTAAAAAATCATATATATTCACCCATGGCATAAGCTAACACTAACCGCAAATTATTTAAAATTTGTACATCAGCTTTGCGTGATGCCATGGTCAAGAGAGAGTCACACAGGCAAAAATTTAAAATTTTTGCAGTTTTTGTAACTCAGTCATCAGTAGTGTAAATTGTAATTACTCTTTTTTAAATAAATTTCATGTAAAGACAGAAATTTTCTACAAGTTTATTGTATTAAAATAAATTATTTCAAAGAAACTGTATATGCATAAAATAAAACCTACGAGTATATAGACCTGACGGAAAATGTTACTAACAGTTCTAGCTATAAGTCAAATGGCAATAATCATTGTGATATCTCGGTGTAAGTGGACTGATTATTCAGAGACGTAAGAATAGAAGAAAAATAAAAAAGTTAAATACAAAAAAATATACAGCCACCGGAGATGCCTGACGGCTCAGTGGTTAACGCATGTGACTGTCCCCGGTTCGAAAGCCTGTCTCGCCGGGGATTTTCACAAGCTCTTAAACCGACGTTCACCTTTGAAACAGTTTACTGTATACTGTGAAGTACGCCAGAACGCTTCCGTGGTTCGGATTCCAGGTTAATTGTAGGTTCCTCCTAGGGCTAACAATCATAGTTCTAAGACTGATAAGTATACATCCTTAGCAAATCCAAACCAAAAGAAAGGTTAAACATGGTTCTAGATATCTCAAAAGTACATATATACATGCAACCACTGATGAGGTGTCCATCATTTCTATAAAAGTATGTGATATTAACTTGTCAGATCTATAGTACACATAATAAATTATTTTTTACAGGTGACTTATTTGATAACTCTATACAAATTTCTAAACTGTAATTGAAAAATGGTGTTACAGATGATGCAAACCAGTGTCACTATCCTCGGTTATATCAAAAGTATAAGAGATAAACGAAGACTCCTTGATTTTCTAAATCAGCACTACTCTTTACAGATTTAAGAAGTGTAGGTTTACAAAAAGTGCAGTCACATTGTAGACTCGAAAAAAAAAGATCCTTGGATGATGGAGAGTACACATCGGCAGCAACGATAGGTCGCCAAAAGCCTTAAACACTTTTTCATCAAAAAGAAATTAATGGATTAGAAAAATGTGGAATGATGGGTAATGCACTGGTGATGGAAGTTGGACGACGTATCGAGCTAATGTGTATTGTGATCGCATTTTGCATTGCTAGTGCAACATTTTACGTTACTCAAAGCGTCGTTTAATTAACGTGATGAAGTATGTGTAAGCTAAGTGTGCGATTAGGATTAAAATTGAGTGAATAGTGAATGATTCTTACCCTCTGAGTGAACGTGCGGAGCACACAGTATTTCGAGGGATAACAACTTCACTGCTCGAACTCGCTAAAGATAACGTACGTTATTTAATAGAAAATGGTAATGGTAATTAACAAATGCATCTCGAGCTGATTCAATAATAGACACACTTGGCAAACTGGCTGATCTAATTGTAGCCATGGATATTGAAAATCGTTTCAAATATTTGTCATTTTACATTGAAGAGAAACTTCCAATTAGAAAATTACCGACGTAGGAATGTTGGCTTTGAACGAAAAGATAGCACAGTGGCAATACCTCAGGCAATGCTTATCCGGAAAATGACTAAAATGCAAAATGAAAATCTGAGGAAGGAAAACAATAGGGGAAAGCTGATATTTGGGATAACATACGATCAAGAAACCTCTAGCACTATCACCTTTACAAAAACAAAGAAACAGATTAAGTACTCAAAACACACAAATATTCAGAAAGGGAAATGAGAGGTTTCAAAGAAATCTGTGGAGCTACTAGACCCTAAAAAAAAACTAAATAAAGATCAGGTGTATGACGCCCACTTCAAAAATATTAATTTTAGTAACTGAGTCGAATGGGGTTATCAAAAAGATAATGCAAAATACAAAGTTACATGACGAATCTAAGTGAGAGCCACCAAAGATAAAAGCGATCGCTAATTATATTGTATGATGTTCTGACTAGAACGAAAGAAGAAGAAATATGCGACTGTGTATAATACCAAAACTTTGAGGTAACAGTAGGCAAAGCCAATTGTGAGAAAAGTTTCACGTTAAAATTCAGATCTGGCCCTAAAGGAAAAGCCACTGTACACTGTGGTGGAGGTTGATGCACAGTTTAAGAAAATAATTACTTAGTATAGTCTTATCGGGTGACTAGCCGAGTGAGCGATTGAGCAGGGTGTTTTTACATGATATTTCGGCTATCGGAATCTCTGTCGAAATCTTCTGGTGAAGTGCCGGATACTGTTACCCCCCCCCCCCCAAAGGACAGTTTGTCGGCTTCCAAGTGTCAAGGCCGACGACCGCCGACCACTACGCGACTGTTCAGCCAAGAGGGTAGGTGGAGCATCCACCGGCCACATAGCCAAGGCGTTTTCGTTGGCATCCGACGCAGCGCTTTCATAGACAGCTCCATAATTGCAGTGTTCTCGCCGCGACGGAGCTCCAGTGTCCCTGCCAGGTTTCCGCTTATGCAATGGCTTCCCAGCCGCTGTGGGCGCCAGCCTCTTAGTGCTTCCGCCGACATCTTCACCATGTAGGTTCATCAGACCACGCAAAGCAGTAGGTCCGCCACATCCGCTCCAGGCAGCTCACCGAGTTCTGCGCCGCCGCGTTGTCGCCAGCGTACATGCTACGGTGCTTCCGCAAGCGTCCCTGCCGCAGAACCACCGGCGTACACTCCGATACAGACACCAGTATCCACGCAGCAGCAGGCCGCCGACGTCACCGCAAGCTCGCCCCGCGCGACCTCACGCCACCGCACCGAGCCGGCGCCCCATCTTCTTCCTGGTATCATCTTGTTCAGTCTGGCTGGTCACGCCATCCGACACAGCAGCGATCTTACGGCTGAGCGCCCCGGCATACCGCCAGCCCACATGACACCGCGCATCCCCCAGCATCATACCCCAGCGCGCCATCCAGCGTACCCGTTGGCGGATAGCCAGCGTTTGCACCGCAGCAGCTAGCCCGCAGCCACGCAACAGAAATTGACCAGCCAAGCTGGCCACCCTAGTGCTTCCACTAGCTCCACACACTGTAGCGGTTCCTGGGATTCGGTGGTTGCTATAACTGCGGCTATGCACTTCAACGGTTCTCGGTATGCGAACGTTGTGCGATGCATACCAGCTTTCATGCCAGGTTGGTGGCCAGCTTCAATACACAGCGGGCCGCTAGCACACCGCCTTGGCGTTTCTGCCAGCGTCCCCGCCGCAGAGTCACCGATGTACGCACCAAGGCAGACACCGATATCCACGCAGCAGCGGTCCACCAACGTTGCCACCGGTCCGCCCCGCCGACATCAGGCCGCCGTGCCGAGCCGGCACTCCCTCTTCTTCATATTGGTTACTGGAAGTCCCTATCACCGGAGACGAGAGTGGTGGATGTAGCTGACGATTGCTTTTTTTTTTTTTTTTTTTTTTAATAATAGTCCACCACTTTGCCCTCAGTAGCCAAGGGACTCCACTTGACGAAGCTGTAGTCGCGCTGCTGCTGTTACTCTCTGTAGGTAGATTCGCTCCGGTTGGCTGCCAAGAGCTAAGTCCTGACGGATATTGCGGAAGGCTAGATCTTTATATAGCCTCAGGGTGGCCGCATGCGCACGAGGTAGGCGTGCGAGCAGGTGATTAGCTGACTCGGTCGACGCCTGGGTGGTGCAATGGGGGTAGCGCCGGCAGGTGCTAGGTGGCACAGAGTGCCACACAAGCAGCCGCGACTTCGCACCGGGCAGCCGAGCGGAGTGGACCACGTGTAGGAAGCGGAAAGTAGCGCGGCAGCGGGTGCGGAACTTCAGCCTCGGGTAGCGGCCTTGCCGCCTGCACTCCACAGTGGAGCAGACTACGTCTACGAATTGATTAGCGGTTGTTGGCTTGCATCTGGCTTAGAAACCTTGCCAGATCAACGCACACCATAACCAACTCAAGCAGTGACCTGCGGGTCACTGCCTAAACCTTGGTCTTTGCCCTAACTTCCCCAGTGGGAATATCCCGTTCAATTTAGCGTAATTTGAGAACCCGTTCACGTGGGATAACTGCGCGTGCTCTGGGACCACTCTTTTCCTCCGCGCTCCCTTGCGCCATTAGAAGCTAGGATCCCCCCTTCTTAGGGTAACTTCCGACGACTGCCTGCTTTCAGGAAAAGCAAACGTCGGACAAAAAGCAAAGTCGTCAGACGCAGGAAGTTGTTTCCTCCACCAGGATGGCAGACCCAGCCATGCCTGGAGGCCCGCAGACAAGCACCCCGAGGTGCGTGGATTCACGGCAGTACGGCTTTGCCGTGTCTGCAAACGACAACCAAGGGAAGCCTGTAGATTTCAGTGGGTCCTACACACTGCACACCAATCTTCTCGACGAAAACGTACCACAGGGGAAATCCCCAGTCCTAGAATTTAGGCCGGCAAGTATGTCAAAACAGGCAGCAGCAGATGAGAGAGCAAAAGCGACTCCCGCAGCACCTGCAGAAACTAACCAAAAAAAATACTGAGCCGGCAGCCACTGCAACACCACGATCAAGTATCCCCCCCCTCGTCAAGATTTGCAACCATGGCGATCTCGGTCGCATCAACTCTTCCTTCATTCGAAAATACAACCCAGTGCACTACCACACCAAGCTCGCAGGGCAGTTCACGGCACTTTACGTGTCCACGAATGAAGACTACAAAAAACTCGTCAGGTACCTCGGAAAGGAGAAAATTGAAAACCACACTTTTAGGCTCGAAACCGAAAGGACACAGCTATATGTTGTCAGAGAAATACATCCTACCACCCCTCCTGACAGTGTTAGGGAAGCGCTTCTTGGCGACAGCTGGGCTGCCAAGAAGGAGGCTCCACTGCCTCTCTATCTGGTTGAGTTGCAAGACTGGACTGGAACACTCATGTTCAGCAGCGCCTGGACAGTCCCCCAGATGAGGGGAGATGGACTACAGGGCAATCCTGCCCTCTAACCCCATTGCAGATTGTGTACACTCCCCCAGATGGGCGGAGATGGACTGCAATCCCGACATTCCTAAAGCCAGAAATTCAACCTACCCTGCTACAGTTTAAGACCATTCCCCCAAATGGGGGGAGATGGACTGTAATTCAGATTAGCCTCTTGTCCGCCCAAAAACTGAACAATGCCTGACAACCGCACTTATCCGAATGCACGTATCCTCTTCTGGAACGCCTGCGGACTGAAACAAAAATAAGAATAATTGGCGGTGTTTATGGAACAGCACGGTATTAGTATTGCTCTTATAAACGAGACACATCTGGGCTCAAAAGATAAATTTCACATGAGCCATTACCGTGTGCACCGTACTGACAGGCAGAACGGTGCACTGGGTGGATGCACGGCCGTGATTATACACACGAACACGAGCAATCAAACGTAGTGCTCCCCGAGCTAGAGAGGATCGAAGCCACAGCCGAAAAAATCCTGTTTAACGGAGGATACACTAATCTCATTGCAGTTTACAATAGGCCGAGTAAAATTAGCACGCGTGATAACGGTATGCTGCTAAATACCGCAACTAGAGTAATAGTCGCTGGAAATCTAAATGCCAAACATTGTAGTTGTAATTCGCAACGTCAAAACTCCAACGGCAGGAAACTGTTTGAACATTCACTAGAGCACAATTACCTTACACTGGGGCCAAACGAACCGACGTTTGTCCCCCATGCTCGGAGACAAACTCCAGACGTATTAGATATAGCCCACCTCAAGAGTATAACCCTCACACACGACCTACAGGCTGTAAACGATCTGGATTCAGACCTCATGCCACTCATACTTAACACGGAAGGTACACCGCAGAACACTGACAAGCGACGGATGCTAAAACTATCGACGCGCCAAATGGACTCTGTTCATTGAGGTGTTAGTCGCATACGTGACAGACACGAGATTGGTCAACAACGCATTAACGAGTTGAAATGTTAACCGTTGCCATACAGGAAGCTATGGCGATTAGCATCCCTGAATCAACCCCACACCACAGAAAAATGGCGCTACCTGAGGCAATCATGGGGTTAATCACAACTAGGAATACGCTCAGGAGATACTGGCAACGTACTAGGCGTCCCATATATAAAGTGCATATCAACAGACTCAAAGCCATAATTAGTCGTAGAATCCAGGAGTACAAAAATCAACAATGGGGGCTTCTGCTCTCGGAGTTGAACACTAACACCTCTGACCACTCCGTGTGGCTTTATCTCGTAACTTCACTCTTGAAGCGCACCATATACCCACCCTACAGGGGCCGGACGGAATTGTCTATTCCTTCGAGGGCAAGGCGGAACTGATGGCCAAAACACTCCCAGCGTCTTTTCGACCAAACGTAGATCCTTCCGATCCTGCGTTTACATTGGAAACGGACCATATGGTGTCATAGCTGTTAGCCCAACCGGATCGCGAGTATCCGCGTAGGGCAACTTCCGACGAAATCTCATGGGTTATACAGCACTCGGATGCTAAGAAAGCACCTGGTCCGGATGGTATTCAGAACCGTGTTCTTAAACAGCTCACGGGGAAAGCGATAGAGTACCTACATCGCGAATGCCATCTTACACAACCAGTATTTCCCCGACCGATGGAAGGAGGCCAAAGTGCTAATGTTCAGAAAGCAGAGGAAAAATCCATCTCAACCCAGCAACTACCGTCCGATTAGCTTACTCAACTCCCTTAGCAAAGTTGTTGAAAGAGTCGTACTCAAATGCCTAACACAACACATAAAGGACAATACCATTCTGAAGCTGGAGCAATTTGGTTTCAGAAAGCACCACTCCACAACACAACAATTATTGCGTGTTGTTGAGCACGTAACAAGGGGACATAATTTCTCTGCTTCTACCGATGCTGTGTTCCTGGACATCGAGAAGGCGTTCGATCGTCTTTGGCACAACAGACTCATTCGTAGACTCAGTGACGACGGATTTCCGGACGGACTGGTACTCCTAATACACTAACCGAACGTTCCACGTCTGCGTTGACAACAATAACTGTACACCTCAGGGGATACAAGCAGGAGTGACTCAAGGAAGTATATTAGGCCCTCCGCTCTTCACAGAATACGCCCAGAAAGCCCCGACCTCAGACAAAACGATACAAGCCATTTATGTTGATGATACCGCCTATCTTGCACAGTCACGGCAACCATCTCATACAAACAGTAGATTAAGGCACGCGCTTAACGTAGTCGAACCTTGGCTCACACGATGGAGAATTAAAGTCAACGTAGGTAAATGCGACGCACTCCTATTTACACGAAAACCTAGGCAAAAAACGCATTCACGAACACTGTCGACCGCTAAAACTACACAATCAACCTATACATTTCCGGAACGAAGTTAAATATCTTGGAGTCAAATTTGACGCGAAGCTAACATGGAGGCTCCATATAGAACACATGGTTAACAAAGCAAACATTAGACTCAAACAACTATACCCTATGCTAAATAGACAAAGCACAATACACCGAGGTAATGACCGAACAATGTACTTAGCACTTATTCGGCCACTTATGACGTATGCAGCTCCGGTTTTGGGGTACGCCGCTAAGACTCACATTCAGAAATTGCAATTAATTCAAAACAAATCACTCAGGATCAT